>OY829916.1:10132939-10664769 GCA_963691935.1 Nephrotoma guestfalica | reverse complement strand
GAAATGATTGCCAGCTCTTACAATACAATTAAAAAATGATATGGCGGAGAAATTTTAAAGTTTAAAAACAAACAAAATGTTGTCTACATCACTGCTCCAATCATCAAATAATTAACTTTTGATGATTGTAATTTTAGACAATTTTTTGCATGGAATCACATCTTGTAAAATTTACCGCGCTACCAATTTTAGTCGTTCTGTGTGGCGTTGATCATTTTTGGCATGGAATCACAGCTTTAATTATTCCGACAGGTAGTACTTTCTCTACATTATCAATCGTCAATAATTCCGAAAAACTAAATATTGTATACTTTTTCAACTTTGAATTCGGTTAGCTAAACTTGAAGAAGCCAAAAATAAAAATTAAAAATTTGTCGAAATTTGCACACCAAAGAGTGGCATAACGAAAACGAACTGGTTTAAAAAAAATTGAAATGGAATGGAATATCATATATTTATGCAGGGATAAGCTGATTTACCGAAAGACGGAAAAAAATGTATTTTCTCAAAAACCGAGGTTCGTTTTTATCTAAAATTATTTGTTTTTTATTTTCATTTTATTTGTTTTTTACTTATACTGTTATTCGATATATGTAAACTTCGATAGTTTTTTAATTTTTATTTGTGGCTTTTATATAAAATATGGTTTTAATAACCTGAATTATATTCAGGCAGATAACCATCCATAATCTTTTAAAACAGAGGGCTTGAAACTGAAAATTAATACAATAACCAGTTATTTTTTCGAAGTAAATATTAAAATGGGATAAAGGATACAAATATCTTAAAATTGTTAAAATATTTGTATGCTTTCTAGAAAACTTACTAAGTTGAGAAATAACAAACAAACCACAAAATAGGCAGTTATCATGTCGAAATTTTTATATCAAATAACGGCATAACCAAACACAAAACCACAAATAGACTAGACTTGTTATTTTCAACAAGGAACAACAAAAAATTTAAATCTGGAATGACCCATTCTTTGTTAAAAATAAAATGCAATAAATAACAACGACGAATATATACATATATATATATATATATATATATATATATATATATATATATATATATATATATATATATATATATATATATATATATATATATATATATATATATATATATATATATATATATATATATATATATATATATATATATATATATATATATATATATATATATATATATATATATATATATATATATATATATATATATATATATATATATATATATATTGTAATAATTTGAAACCCGAATCTTGCTTCACAAGTAATTTAATATTACTACATTTATTATATCAATATTGTATGATACAAAGTTGGTACATTCACCATGATGCGTTCTAAAGGGACCACAAGCCATTTCCTCGATCCGGTCGCAAGTTGATTATTTGCAGAATACAGTTACTATATTTGCTTTTGCCACGGAAACTCAAATTTAATAACCATTTGTTTTACAATTATTTTTGTTTTGATATTGTAAAGTAGAAAAGAAAGCATGAAAGGTTGCTATGCATTTTCCGCGATCTCAAATCAAACATAGCAAACCGAAACTATTAATACGATATAATAAAAATTTAGTCGTAAATCATAAAAATTTGCTTACTTGCAACCTGATGGAGGACATACCTGAAATTCTCTTTTTTCGGAAATTAAAAACTTGGTTTCTCCATTTGGAATGATTGTATTAGCGATATATCTATAGGTTTGAAGTGTTTCTATGAATTTTTAAACTTCAGTGATTAATAATTATTCTGAAATTCCAACAAATATTTAAATTACTTTTGCAGCAAGAATCATATTTCAAGTATATTTCGTTATGTTACTGCTGCCTTAGTGTAAATGGAGTATTCTTTCGGGATTCGATTAAAATTTGAATGCCATTTTTAGAGAAATGATTGAAAAATGGTCTACTAATTTTCCCACTTGTAATTCTTTCAGCATTCAAACATTTTTTTGCAAAATGGTGTATGTAGTGGGAAATTTTTAACTTTTATCCAGTGGCGTGTTATCTAAAAATAAATTCTATAGTGCTGAAATATTTCCGATTATGAACTATTTTCAAATATATTACACATGTTCAATAAAAAATCTAACAGTTATTTATAATAAAATCGATTTATTATTTCGGTCGGTTAATAGTCAGAAGAATCGTCAAAAATGTGCACAATTTTAATATTCAACTATAAGTTCTACTCAGTTTATGAAATATAATAAATAAAATTTAGAATTAAAAAACCAGATCGCTTTGTGTGGTCCGATTGATTGTAAGGTCATATTTTGATAAAATCAGTCCTGAATAGTGAATTTAATCGAAGCTCGATTCAAAATTTTGTTTATGCCGTGCTACTGCTATTTTACAATAATAAAAAGTATTTTGGAAATATTTACTCTGTTATTGTTTGCAGTTTGAAATTTAAAAATCAAAACATTATTATGTGTTTTATTAGATAATGGTCTAACGTTCGAGTTGCCTCCTGACTAGTCAGATTACCCAATTTCAAATTTAGTAATATTTCCAGTTCTCACAAAACTTATAATACACTAAATTTTGTTCCACTCTAGTTAAAAATCCATTCAATTCATGTAGGGATAATGACGTAAACCCTGTGGAAATATAATTATATTAAGATTCATGAGCCTAATTATAATTATATTTAGTGAGATATATCTATATAGCGACATTGTCGACTAGAAGACTGCCAAATTTGATAAATTAAAATGTACACAAGAAAGCAGTGACATTACGATTTAATACTGGTTAACCCTAATTTAAACGGAAATATTTCCAAATAGGTCGGTAAACGGAAACATTAATTAATTTTCTCGTATTTTGACATAAGATTATAAATACTTTAAATTATTATCTTTTGGTTTTTCTATTAACCATACATTTAACATTACATTCGAAAACGAGAATACGGAAGTCCTAATTCTTCAGCGGAGAAGTTCACCATTTCGCTCGCCATTCAAATTATAATTTAATATCAAAAAACTAAGTTGTCCACCTTTCGAAATGTTTCCACTAAAATTTGGAACCCCTGATTTATATTAATATATATGGAGTGTATTGTTTCAGGTGCATAAAACTATAGTTCGTTAAATTTACATTTACCCTTTAAAATTAGTGTTTAATTTTCATATATTGGCTTGGTTTGATTTTATAAAAACATTTTGTTTTTTGTTACACGTTTACGTTGTTTATTAAATAAAAAAGTAGGGCTATTTAATGCTTATTTTCAAACTCAATAAAATAATATTAGAGGTTTCAATTTTTGTTTTTTTTAAAGCAAAATCAAGAATTGAAAATTCTCGTCTAACCCGTCACGTTTAATAAGTCTAGAGTAACTGTTTTTTTTTTTTTTTTGAAATGTGAAAGAATCAAATTTCGTACGCTATGCAGTAATTCGCTAGTAGTACAACTACATGTTATGTTCTATATATATAGACAATATTCCAATGTAGTAATACAACATCAGTCGTCGCGACCTGATGAGAAGACTGATTTTTTCAAATCAATAGTCTCATTTGTTCGAAACTGATTGTTGTGATTCTTACACATTAGCCAATCTATAAGTCAAAAATTCAAACTAGAGTAACTGATTTAACTTTCTATAGTAGTGCGCGTTCAGTACAATACATCCCAATTAACACGTATTATATATAATTAATATATTGTATGCATAATTGGACAGTTCGAATTAGTATTTTAGAGCTAAATAAAAGTACTAACAATTTGTGCCATTTTGTTCAGTTTAAAATATGTATATGGAATCCATTTTGTTTTTAGTGTTGCCAATTTCATTCTATTTTTTTATCAAATGTATATATTATAATTAATCAATTGTATATAAATTATAATAATATTAAATCTTCTTGGCGAAAATATATTACACACACATAGTTCACAGCACTTCCCCTAGGGTTGACGGCAATATATATATACACACACATGTCCAATTATGTAATCATTTAAAGACTGATATAATTAATTTAAAAAAAACTTAAAAACCTAAAAAAGTTATATAAAAACATGTCTAGAGTTTTTTGTTGACGACAAACACCCGAACAGCTTTATCAAAGAAAAGAGAGGCACATTACTATCCCTCCTTCAAAAAATAAAATATAGGACAACATATCCAAGCTAATATTTAATTTTATATGCTAAAGTATATTGATAAAAATCAGCAATAATCCAAAATTAATTAATTTGGTTTCAACAAAACATAAATACTATAAAATATATTGAATTATAAATAAATAAAAAATAATTTTTTTATTTTTATATAAAAAAAAAAATTAAAAATTTAAAAAAAAAATCAGTAGTTATAATATATAATTAAATTACAAATTAATAAAATTTCGTTTAAGTGTATGCTTGCAATCAAAAATATTAAAATTTGAACAAAATGGCGCCCTAATTTATATGTCAAACGGTAATTTAACGGTATATTTAGCTGATTCAAAATATACAAAGCTCTGTTGAAAATTAATAAAAATCTACTTTATACATTAATTCCTAAAGAAAGTATTTACGCAATTTAGTCATAAGCAAAATGGTAACCAAAACCATTCATTAACAAAATTATTGTTAGGTCTGTGTCTGACATCTGCTTAATTGTACGATGAACAATTAATTTTATCATGAACTGTTCAAATTAATTGTCATTCGAGATTATGGGTCTTGCGATCGAGCTTAGTTGTCACTAAGAATCACCTGAATCCCAACAAAAATAATATTAAAAAAAATAAATGTTAACGTTGAAATCGCAATTTCATTTCTATTGATTTACACAGAAGCAAATGTCAAATAAACGTTAAAATTAGATATGTTTTCTAAGCAGTATCATAATCATGATTGTCTAAATGTTTTCTCGACGTAATTTCCTATTAATTTTCAACATAAAATCAGGCTTTGTATTTTTTTTTTTCATATTGAATTTTGAATCGCGTCGGAGATGCTAATAAGTCCATTAATCTGTAATTGAAAATGTTTGTGGCTTAACCAATAATATATTATTAATACATGCATAGAAAATTGTTTCCAAGCCCTTGCTACTCTCCTTCGATGTACACCTTGGAAATGTCAGTAAGTTCAAAATTCCAAAAAATCCAAAATCATCGGATTTGATAATTTGTAAAATAATTATTCGAAATTTCGAACCTAGTGACTAACGAAGACGACAAACAAATATATTTATAAAAATTACCGCAATCATATGACGAACGAATAATCAAAAAATATTTTTCCGCGCAAAAATAAAATATACAAATTCAAAATCGATAATTAAATTAAAATAAATAAAATTGCAATTCTGTGTGTTAAAAAATTAATTAATAAGAAATACTTTATATATGTTATATGTATGTTTGAATGTAAAAAAGAAAATTAATAAAAAAAAAAAGATTGTGGACTGAAAACGTATAAACAAAATTTAAACAAAACGACAAAATGGCGTACACCATTGTATTTTTGTACTGATTATATAGTTGACAATCTCTTAATTTTTTGTTTTGTTTTTAGTGCACATTCCAAATAATATATGTAAATATACAAATATAATTCATTATATATGTATATATACATATATATATATATATATAAAATTTATTTATAAAATATATTCGCCATTTTTTTATTAATAATGAAAAAGTTTAGAATAATTTTTTTTGTTTTTGCCATTTTTAATTTATAAAATACATATAAATCTAATTAAATTTCAACGGGTTAATTATATATAAAATAGATAATTTTAATGTTTTTAAATGTCTTCTTACAAAATAATAAAATAAATTAATTAACGGTTACTTGTTATGAGCATTGGATACTCACACACTCAACATATTTTATACATACACATAAGAAACACATACACAAACACAATCGAAATAATTAAAGAGCTCATGCTAATCGAGAGAATGCTCAAAAACCTAATTTATAATTAGATAAATTCGTATTAAATAATAATCACGATGCCTCTCTTGATATATATATATATATATATATATATATATATATATATATATATATATATATTTATATATATATATATATATATATATATATATATATATATATATATATATATATATATATATATATATATATATATAACAAGCCCTTTATCGACTCGAGATGTCCATCATTTAGAAATTTAAACAAATAAAAAATGGTTGTGCATTAGTTATATAAAATATTTTTTATAAAAATATAAATTATTAATTTATTTATGTTCAATTTTGTTTAATTTGACTGTCATGGACGAGGATATTCCAGAACTTGGTTTTCCATAATAAAAAAACAAGTATATAGAAATATATCGTAAATTATACATATCAATCATACTCAAAAAAAAAATAAAGCTAATAAATTTTCTTCACTCCCCCCATCTACGAACATAATTCCCGATTTTATAACCTAAATATAAATTGTGAGGGGCATCGTGACAAATAAGTGTTATATACATTCCAAACAAAAATA
Organism: Nephrotoma guestfalica; assembly: GCA_963691935.1. Lineage (NCBI taxonomy): Eukaryota > Metazoa > Arthropoda > Insecta > Diptera > Tipulidae > Nephrotoma > Nephrotoma guestfalica. The sequence goes on along the minus strand of OY829916.1, from coordinate 10,658,277 downwards.
CTATTTATATAAATATAATAAAACGCGGCTTTAATGTGAATTAAACGAAAATTTAACGGTATTTTAAATAATTACCTGTCTACAGCAAAATACGATATAATTAGTGAAAAAATACTCGATAAGTTTATATATAAAAACAATGTTATATACAAACTTATATCATTAAACACGTGTGTTCTGCGAGCAAACGGAAAACACGTGTTTCTGTGAAAAACAAAATGGAGTCTGTTTATTAATTTTTTTTCCTCTTAAAAATTTTATATTATTTTATATTGTTAACTCTTTTTATTATTATTTTTTATATTATTATTATTTTTATTTTATACATATAATTAATTAAAAATGAATTATAATATTAAATGTAAATATAAATATAAAAATTTATAAAAACAAAAAACTATTAAATATGCAAATTAAACACAGATATACATGTCATATATCGTATGAATGTCTATTTTTATTGTTTATTATAATTTTTTGTATAAATAAATGTATTGATATATTTAAAAAAAATATATATTTATATATTTCAATTTACAACATCAACTTAGAGATTAGATGGGTGGGTATTTTCTTTATCTTAACTAACCAATTAAGTCGTAATTGATAAAATTACATTTTCAGTGTTTACGTTAAATTTTTATACAAGTTAATACTAATTCAAATGCCATATACGTGTTTTTACTATAATATAATACAAATTATAGGTCTTCATCCAATCTGCCCAAGAAAGGAAATTCACCGTTCATCGGAAAAGATCGATCATCATTATACAAGAGAGAAAATCAAAACTGAACAAGGAGTTCAAATCAACAAAAGATGGCTTCCATTATTTATGCTCTCTTTTGATAACAATGAAATGGGGAAGATGTGTATAATACTTAACATGAGAATTAGAGTCATTGACTAAAACAATAGCGGTCTAATAATGTAGTGAAAAAATGGAAAGTTTTATATATATTCAAATGGAGAAATATAGCCAAGGAGAGACTAGAAGTGTCAGAAAACATCACACCCAAATATGTCCTGCCAGTAAAGATGTTGTCGCAAAATATATTAATTGCAAGAAGCCGCATCCCACAAATTACAGGAGATGTGAGTGGCTAAGGAGCTAAAAGTGGATAAAATTCAACCAAACTTTTACCAAAGAGGAACCAAAACCTCATGCAAGTAAAACCGGAGAACCAAAACTATATTCGAATGTGGCAATACCAAAACCAAGTATTTTCGAGGGACACCGCCGAAGACAATGGGTAATTATTTTTCTTTTTTGATTTTTCGTGTATATATTTTTGATGCGTGTATATGTTTGTTTATTCTCAGTTAACATTGCCATTTTTAACATTTACGTTATATGAAATCGTAGACGTAGAGTGACAACAAAATGTTCATCCGTCGCAGGGCACAGCAATTAGGATTGTGTTATTCGACTACGTGGAAGGTTTTATGCATTAATCTTGGTCTGATACAGGAAATACAGCAGCTTAGAAAATCCAGCAACAACTGAAGCCGCACGACTTGCCACAGCGTCGAAGTTTTGGTGAGTGGGCCTTATAACATCTTCATCTCTAACCAACAGCAATTGTGTCCGTCACGCCAGCCGGAACTAAACCAACTATGGCATAAGTAGCACGACGCATTGCGCATCATTGTGCACTAATTGCTTTTCATTTGGAATCTTATAATTCTAGCCGGAACCTAATAAAGCCAGCTGGAACAATGCCATCTACAGCCAAACTAACTATGACACAACTAGCACTAGTTGGTTTGGCTGTATTATGGTTCTGGCTGGTTTTATCAGGTTTCGGTTGGAATTACAGGGTTCCGGCTGAAAAATCATATAGCACACAATGATGCACAATCCATTGTGCAATTTGTGCCATAGTTAGTTTGGCTGTAGAGGATATGGTTTCGGCTGGCATTACAAGATGTCTACTGAAAATCACGTAATCAGGTTGCATTGGCAACCTACTATTAGTTTCTTGCTAAACATGTTATTACAATTACCTATAATCATTTTGAAGCGGACATTCAACAATAAAATGTTTTAAATTTTTTTGCAAAAATCACTGATGGTTCGTTAGCCTTACTGATTTTGAACGGGTACAATTTATTGTCATTGATTCAGTATTCGCGTGAAGTTTGTCCTAAACTGTCCGACAAACAAAAAAGAAATAGGATTTTTTTAGGATAAATTTCACTATACTGTACAAAATAGTGAAGTTTGTCCTAAATTCTAAAAACATTTAAATGTGGTAGTTAGTATAATATACTAAATCCGGATAAACCGATTAACCATTGATTGATTCGTTTTTACGTACTAATGTAGATTGAACTTGCTACAAATTTGATATTACCCAATATTCTGGGAAACAAATAGAAAATGGCCACAAAAATTAAATAAATTTTAAGGAAATATTTATTATGTTTAATAATATTTAATCCCAGTTTAATTAAGACAAAATTAGAGTTTTTGTGTCAGGTCAGCCAAATTTGCCGTGGAGTACTACAAATCCTACTGTTAACCAGCATGCGAAGTGACCTATATGGTGAGATGCTATTAGGTCCTATCTAATAGAAAAACACGTTTGTTTTGTTCAAATTGGTGGTTTAGTTCACACGTTAACACATTTACCCAATTCCCCGCATTCGACATTTTTCCATGCAATTAAATGGATGTTCAATTTTTTCAAAAATCGAGCGCGACCATTTAATAAAAATTGCTCCTGACGACATACATAAAACCGAAATTGCCATTTGGACTATTAGAGCAATTTCCTCTAAAGCGGAACGAAATCCTAGGCAAGCACGCCATTTAGACTATGTCTCTCAATTTACGACAGACATACCGCATATACAAGGTACATATAAAGTGGTCACCGACATCACAACGATCGCAAAAGCTCAACAAAGCGATCAAGAACTACAAGATTTACTACTCTCTAGTTCGACAAATTGGCGCACTTCCAAATGGAAATTAGATAAATTTCTATTAGCCGATTTAACAATTTATTAACTATTTATAACTACAGAGAATAATCGCCCGTACATTCCAGAGTCATTACGTCGAACAATTGAAGAAAATTGGAGTGAAGAAAATTGTCCGCATTTTTGGATAAAAAATAAACACAAGAACACTCGAATTGCTAAAATTATGCACACAGAATTTATTGGCCTTCAACAGTATGAACGTAACGAAAAACAAAAGATATTTTTCAAACTAAACCAATTTTACACGCTTGTAATTTTACATTTCTTGTACAGTACAATTTTTAAATATAAGTTGTTTGTACTTTTTCAAACTATACTGTACACGTATAATATTTTGTAGCAAAGGGTATTATATCCTTTGCTACAAAATATTTTACGTCTAAAATTGGCTTAGTTTGAAAAAGTACTAACTTAATATTTAAACTATCGCATTTTCTACAAGAAATAAATTACTGATTCCATTTTTATCCACTACAGCAATAATTCCAATTACCAAAAATCTTCCACAAGAAATATCCTTAGATACAAGCGTGTACAATTGGTTAAGTTTGAAAAATATCTTTCGTTTTGCGTATAGTTTGAAAAATATCGAATCGAATATCGACGAAGTTTCGGTTATTTTGAGTTATTGTTGTAATTTTGAGCAGAGCTGCGGTTAAGTTGTTGCTATATGTCGTCTTATTCTTCTGATATGATAATTTAAGACAGAGAAATAAAACAATAAATTCAAAATTTCTTCAAAACGTGATTATTTGATGGTTTTCCGTCTAATTGCACAATTTGCATTAAAACTTTTATATTTAATCAAATTGCTTGTTTCATTTAAAAATTAAATTAAATTTTTTTATTACAGAAAAAAATATTGGTATCAACGATTGCCGAACCCAAAACAGCAGCTTGTTAGGATACGCCATTTTAAATAAAACCAAGATATTCTGTTTAAATCTTATTGTACTCTGCATTTGTATTTAATAAAAAAATTTTACTTATTTTATCTAATAATTAAAATAAAGTGTTTAATTTTTTGAAAAAATAATATTACCTCGGCGAGTCTCGCTCGAACCATAAACCGCAAAGCTAAAAAGCAACAGTTTTAACCATCGCACCACGAACCAAGTTGGTTTTATACTCTACAAAAATGAACTTAAGATTATTTTGTACGTAAGCCACATCGATTTATATTTATGTGCGCCTGTTACACGAAAAAATATTTTTCGAATATTTTGTGATTTTTTTAAATTCGATTTTGTTATTCAATTTATATTATGTGCGCCTGTTAAACGAAAAAAAAATCTCGAGAATTTTATGATTTTTCCAGACTGAAAAATAAGACAAAAGTAATAGGCGCACATAAAAATAAAAATTAATAAAATAATAAATTTAAAATGACGTCAAAACTTGATTTTGAGAAAGTTTTTTTTATCAAATTTCACAATATATATAATAAAAACGCTTATACTTATTTAATTAAAATGCATTGAGTATTTATTTAAATTTTTTCTTGTTTTATTTAATGTTTATGAATGTTCCGCGTTGTATTTTATGAAAATAAATTATAATACCAAATGCAGCAAATACGAGTTTCGAACCAGCGACCGCAAGTTTGGAACGCAAGACGTTTATCCACCACACCACGCAGTATCATATGCACATTAGCATTATAGAAAATACTAAGGTAAACGATTTGGCTATTTGTATATAAGCCACTACTGCGACATCTTAAGTCCACGGATGAAAATATTTAATAAATTAAAGCTGCATTATAGGTTTTTCTGTCGAATTGCGCAATTTATAATAAAACACTTACATTTAATTAAAATGCATTGAATTTGGTTTTATATTTTGTGTTTTATTTAAAAAATAAATTAAAGTGTTGTGTCTTAAAATATATATTTTCAAAATAACCAGTGCGGACACGAGTCTCGAACCACAGACCGCAAGTTTGACGGAATGACGTTTATCCACCGCACCACATAATATAACATATACATTCGTATTATATAATAGTACAAAAATTAACGTTTCAGCTATTTTGGATGTAAGCAACTACTGCGAAATCTTGTCCACGAACGGAAATATATAATAAATTCAAAATGCACATCGATAGATTTTTATGTGCAATATGTCGTCTTATTTGCCTGCAAATCAGGTTCGATTACAAAATGTGACCGCGGATTTAAAAATACGATGTTTAAATAACCGCGCTTTCCATTGGCTATCTACCGTTAGTTTCTTGCTAAACATGTTTCTTGTTCAATTTTTTGCGAAAATCCCTGATGAGCCTTACTGATTTTGAACCGGTATAAATTTATTGTCACAGATTCCGTATGTCTCGGTTATTTAGAGTTAGTGATGTAATTTTGAGTAGAGTTGAGTTTAAGTGGTTGCAATATGTCATCGTAATCGCATAAGGTTCCGGCTTAGAGGGTATAATTCCGGCTGGCTTTATAAGTTTTCGGCTGAAATTAGAAAGTTCCGGCTGAAAGATCATATACATAGAATACAAATGGCTTTATTCGTCATAGTTGGTTTTGCTGTAGAGAATACGATTCCGGCTGGCTTTATTAGGTTCCAGCTGGAATTATAAGGTTTCAGCTGAAAAATCAAAATTGCACAATCCATTATCCTTCTTGTGCCATAGTTAGTCTGGCTGTAGAGGGCATGGTTCCGTCTGGCTTTATAAGGTTTAGGATAGAGTTAGAAGGTTCCAATCGAAAATTCATATAGTGCACAATGATGTTTCTTGTGTCATAGTTGATTTGACTGAAGTATGGTTCCGGCTGGCTTTATTAGGTGAAAAATCTATTTATGTACAATGATGCGCAATATATTGAGCTTATTGTTTAAGATGATTTGGCTGTAGAGGGTATTATACGGTTCCGGCTTGTTTTATAAGGTTCCGGCTGGAACTATAAGGCTCCGGGCGGAAAACCATGGTAGTATGGTTCCTGCTGGGGTTGTAATGTTCCGGCTGGAATTATAAGTTGTGCTTCTTGTGCCATAGTTGGTTCGGCTGGAATATGATTCCGGCTGGCATTATAAGGTTCCGGGCGAAAAATCATATAGTGCACAATACAATGTGCGTCTTGTGCCATAGTTGATTTGGCTTTAAAAGGTATGGTTCTGGCTAGAACTATAAGGTTTCGATCGAAAAATTATTTAGGCACTATGATACTTCTTGTGTCATAGTTGGCTTTGCTGCAGTATAGTTCCGGCTGGCTTTATTAGGTTTCGGTTGGAATTATAAAATTTCAGCTGAAAAATCATATAGTGCACAATGATGCACAATACATTGTGCTTCTTGTTAGTTAGTTTGGCTGTAGAGTATATAGTTTTGGCTAGCTTTATAAGGTTCCGGCTGGAATTATAAGCTACCGTTCGAAGAATCAGATATCGCACAATGATGCGCAAACCATTGTGCTTCTTGTGCCATAGTTAGTTTAGCTGTTGAAAGCATGGTTTCGATTGGAATTATAAGGTTCCGGCTATAAAATCATATAAAGCATATTGAGGCACAGTACATTGTACTTCTTGTGCCATAGTTGGTTTTACGGCATGGTTCAGGCTGGCTTTATTAGGTTTCGGCTGGAATTATAAAATTCTGGCCGAAAATTATAAGTGCACAATGACAATACATTTTGCTTCTTGTGTCCTAGTTGGTTTGGTTGTAGTACGGATCCGGCTGGTTTTATTAGGTTTCGGTTGGAATTATAAAGTTCCGACTGGAAATTCATATAGTGCACAATGATGCACATTACATTGTGCGTCTTTTGACGTTGATTTTGCTGTAGAGGGTATGACTTTGGCTGGCTTTATAAGGCTCCGGCTTGAATTATAAGGTTCCAACTGGAAAATTATATAGTGGAATTATAAAACCTCTTCACCTGGAGAGGCTATTGCTCTAATGGGGGCCACTTCGTCATTCCGATTTACCAGATTTTGAAAGTTGGTTTGACATACTGAGAGACGATTCAGCCACGTTTGTTCTCAGTTCTCCATTCTCGTCTTTGATGGCTGTACTTATTGGCGGGATTGTTATCTGTCATGACTTAATATTTGCCTAGTGAAGACCCTGGATAAGTTGATCCGATAAGATTAAGTTGGATATGTCAAATGAAAAGTCCATTCATCCGCCCAACCAACGAAATTATCATATAAAAAAAAGGAAATCGAAAAGAAAGAAAACAATTTTGGATTGTAAATTAAATTGTCCTGCTTATACAACAGACGCAATTTTCAAGACTCCACCCCAAAAAACAAGGAAGTTATATTTCTTGGTTCCCAGACTTCTTTCCAATAATGCTTTTTGGTAGTTGAACTAAAAATGTTCACTAAAATGATTACGAATGTTTAAGAAAGCAATAAACGGGATACTTACACGTATTGATTAATCGAAAGGATCGCTGGTATGATTATTCCCTTAGACAATATAAATGTTCGGTCTCTGCTGAAATTGTTTCCTTACACAATGCAAACATGGATAACTATTGTAGATCAGCATATTATTCAAAATGTTTGCGTTTTCATGATCTCCGGTTTTCTCATACGAAATTTATTATACGAAATTTACAACAACAACTGTTAAGCATTTAGTACATAATCAAAACCACTGTCAGTCTACAGTATTTATATGGCCTAAGTTTCGAACGGTCAACATGTTTTCACACCGCCCTGCAAATGAAACGAGGATAAACGAAAAATTAAAACATCTACGAATATCCTTTTTATTTAAAGATAAGTGCAATCGTTTATTTCAAAGTTTTCAAATTGAAACAAAAAATGTGAAAATTAAGGACAATTCACGTATAAAACAAAATGAGAATTTGAATATCAAAACACTTTAGCGATTGTGAAATTTAATCCGCTTTGCTATTCTTTAAAATTTACGAATTTTCGTTTATGTCCCCATCAATCAAAAATCATAAACTCAACGAACTTTTTAATAAATATTTCAGTCATCTATTATAATTATATATTATGTAGCTCTAATACTTAAATATGTACAATAATATTTCAATGTGTGTAATATAAAAAATAACAATATTATTTATGTATAAAGTATAATAGGCGGTATCAATACCACTATAATATAACAAGCCAAGTTTGAATACAACAAGGTAATGTAAAATGTGTTCCTCGCAGAAATTCACAAAAGTGGTATTTTTACATACAAAAACTATTTTTTTAAATTCCATTTATTATAATTTAAGATTTCTTAATTCTTTTAGCTATATGACATTATGTTGTTTTTGTTGATATACAAAACATGGTCAACCTGCGGTACACTGAAACAGACAGTGGGTCGGCGCTGAATTCTGCGCTCCAAACAGAGGGTCTTAGTTGTGTGTTTATTGACATCACCGATCGAAATCGATGGCGAAAATTCGCTTTGCATTCACAGCCCCTCTCGCTAGGATTCGAGAACCCAGTAACTCCCCCAGTCCAAGTGCCGAAGTTTTAACCACTGCACCACTTATACGATATAATAAAAATGGCTTATTATTATAGTGGCATTGGCTGTTTTAAAATTCATTGGCGATAAAAATAAACATTAAACGGAAAGTTAAATTAGAGTGTTTCAATTGGTTAAAAACCGCGTACAAAATTAAAAACTGAGGTGAATAAAAATATCAAACTTTTTATCTCTTTCATAAGCTGGGCCTAGATTCTGATAAAGTGACAATTTTTCATGATTTTTTTCATTAGAACAAAATATTGTCACAAAAAATTTCCGTTTCTAATGAAAGGACTTATGACTTGTACAGCAGAGGTGGGATGTTGTAACATCACTTTCTTCGATACTATTGAAATTTACATCTCTTCGATCACGAATAAAATTAACCGTTTTTCCATTTTTCAATTACGTTGTTTCTATCGCGATCTCTACCTATTCGAATAAGACATTATGTCGTTCTGCTCTTATTCCATCACCCACTTATTTTATTAGTGGTACTTTATCGAAAAACAAAAATGAGATAAATAAACAATTTATTCTAGTAGCGTGCGATCGAAGAAAATTTAGGACTTTTGAATCGGGTCCCATTCTTCGTTTTTTCCCCTTTACATAAAAGCCTGGAAAAAATGAAAACCGGTTTTATAGGTAAAGAAGGAAAAAAACGAAGAATGAGACCCGACTCAAAAGTCCTATTGTGAATTGGGTGATCAGCATCGCATTTTACAACTCAAAACTATATTGCCAATTTATAAGTTACAATTTTAGTAAAAAGTCGCAAAAAAATATCATTTGTTACTTGATCAGAATCTAGGCCCTGATAAAAATTTTAAATGAGAAACATTTCGCTAACACAATTTATGCCCCTATTATGGTTCTCGCCTCACCATCGCTTCACCACTCTTTCGCCGTGATACTTAGATTCGTGTGAACAATATTTTAGTATTATGGTTCTCACCTTTATTTTGGCGAGAGAGTATGTGTCGCCGCATTATTTTTGGTCGTTATTTGTTCTTGGTATTATGATTCTCGCCGTGAGAGCGATGTGAAAGAGTGATGTGTAAAAAACGATCGCCTAAAATTTTTAGGTGATGAATGTCATGTAGTACGAATAAAGTTTTTGAAGGTTACAGGACAAATAAAAAATAATGGCTACTAGCGATAATGTAAGTTTTTTTCAATAATTTTTACGCTTATAAATAATTTGTTTACCAATTTTATATATATGTATATTATATATATAAATATAAATATATATATATATATATATATATATATATATATATATATATATATATATATATATATATATATATATATATATATATATATATATATATATATATATATATACATATATATATATATATATATATATTTATATTTCTATATATAATATATATATAAAATTGGTAAACAAATTATTTATAAGCGTAAAAATTATTGAAAAAAACTTACATTATCGCTGGTAGCCATTATTTTCTATTTGTCCTGTAACCTTCAAAAACTTTATTCGTACTACATTACATTCATCACCTAAAAATTTTAGGCGATCGTTTTTTACACATCACTCTCTCACATCGCTCTCACGGCGAGAATCATAATACCAAAATATAAATACGGCGACTCATCGTCGCCTAGTGACGCGTAGGCGAAAACCATAATAGGGGCATTAGTTAAAATTTAAATAACAGTAAATTAGCCCAATTTTTTTTTATATCCTTATTACTGCTTAAGCTTTCGGAACCTTTTCGGTTCCAGTCTCAAAAAAGAATAAATCAATTTAACAAAAAAATATTTTCTACACAAAATAAGCCCGATAGCTATATATGGAGCACGCAATTTTCTGTGTCAAAACATATATTTAGCGCGCTATTTTTGCATATAATTAATTTATTTAATTCTAAACTAAGATTTTTCATTCAACTTTTTAGTTAAAAATCGATAAAAAAATAACTTGCTCTACCTATTTATCGGGAGCCGCTATCTGCTGCGTTTATTTGAAAAAGCTGCTATAGACCGCGATAAATTATATTTTAATTTTTTAAACAATTCACATATTATTAAAATATTTGTGCTTCGGATTTACTCGATCGAATCTTAAAGAGCTTATACTAAATCAATATCGAATAAAGTTTATTTATGCTTGTTCTCAACAACTCTTGATATTATGTAGAGTACAACAGAGTTCATCACAAAACTTAATAATTCCTGAACTGACGAACCAGGGAAATTTTTTCATCTTGCTGCGTTTTAAATGTTTACTATAAGATTAAGTTTCTAATGGTTTAGGGGTTGTACAAAACAAACGAAATTTAAAATTTCCCTTTGAAATGGATAGTGCTCCCGATTTATAGGTAGAGCAAAATATTTTTTTATCGATTTTTAACTATTATATGCTATAATAGCGCGCTAAATAGAAATTTTGACATAGAAAATTGGGTGCTCCGGCTACAGCTATCGGGCGCTAATAAAAAAACACGGCTATTAAAACACGAAAATCCGTAGCTACTAGAAAAATATTTTTATTTTAGCTAGGAAAAAATACTTTACAAAATAAAATTTGGCTTTAAAGACGTAAATTGAAAATAATGTTTTCCACCTTAAATAATATTTGAAATGATTAAAAGCCAAAAATCAAATTATAAAAATAGATCGTATGAATTGCCAATATAAGCGTAATCGTTAATTTTGTAAATATAATTTGAACTGGATGTTTATGTAACATTTCCAAAATAGATCCTTTTCTGAAATTTGGTTGCTTTTCTAAAATGTCTACATCTTCCAAAATAATATTATGGTTGGCATCTCTAATATGTTCCGAAAGTGCAATTATTTGATTTAAACTTCCCGTGGCATCACGTTTATGTTGAAAGTTCCCGTAAAAACTGTTTTGTTTGTCCCGTGGAAATTACAATCATTACATTTTATTTGGTAGACAAGATTGAATTCTTTCTTTAATGGTATCGGATCTTTGAAAACAAAATATCATTATTTGATCCGTTTGTTATTAAATTAATGGTCGTTCAGCTACCAGTTTAGCTGAACGACCAATAATTTTGAAATTATAATTTTTAAATAAATGTTTAAAATTTTTCGAAAAGATTTTTTATGTAAGGAACATGAAAAACAATTAGTACTTTCAATTTCCGGATTTATTCTAAAATTTTGATAATAATTTTTTTGTTTCCAAATCATTTTCTTTATTAATTTTTTAGGATGATGATTATTTACCAAAGTGTTTTCCAAAAGTTTAAAGTTGTTGTAATGAAATTTAGTATCTGACAATGTTACAATTTTTTGAGTTAAAATTTTGATTGTATTAATTTTGTGAGAGATAGGAAACCAAAAAATAAAATCCAATCTCACAAAAGTAATACAATCAAAATTTTAACTAAAAAAATTCTAAAATTTATTTTAGTAATTATTTTCAATTTATGTTTGTAAAATGATTTAATATCCTTTTGAGAATGAAACCGAAAATGTTCCGAAAACTTAAGCAAAACGAAAAAACAAATAAAAAGATTTATAAAAAAAGATATAAAAATAAAATTTGAGCTAAAAAACAATTATTTAAATTGTATTCTATACAAGCTCATTAAACAATGTAAACAAAATAATTGTTTGTAAACAGAAATTTGACATGTAAAAATTTTGAGAAAATCGCAATGAAATAGGTATAAACTAAACTAACATATTTTCCATATTTAATTTTGGTACTATATACTTTCACAATTACATAAAATAAGCATTGTTATTGGGAAAAATTTTACCAATACCATTTTTTTAAAAATAGATAAAAAGTTAAAAAATGTTTACCAATAATAAATGTTTAACTTTTTACACGATATTTTAACCAGTTGAAACACGCACTTAGGAGTTAAAGAGAAGAAATTAAACTACGGCGACGAATCATATTCTTCGTCATAATAACGGGATGTTGAATTATTAAAATCAATTCGGGACATTTCTAAAGCTTTTTGAATCATTTCTTGCTCTGAAAGCTGACCGATTCCATCATCCGTGTATGACGATTCTAATAATGATTGATAAAATACGCTGAATGGTGGTTCATAATTTAAATTTGTATTATTTCTAGATGATGACGTACTTGGTTCCAGCGAATCTACGGTGGTCGGCGTGAACAGATTGTTTGTTCGATTTGATTCGTATTGCGGGGGGGTTACTTCCTCGTAATTGTTACGACAAAGCTTTCGTTTTTTTATTGGTGAGGGTGGTGTCCGTGGTCCTATTGGACCTCCAGTTTCTTGTCGTAATCTTCGTCGCGATTTCGCTAATATTGCATTGCTCCCTAAATATTGCCGAAAATTTCGTCGATAATTATCTCGTTGATTATTATTATTATTATTACCATGTTGACTGTTAGCGGAATCAGAATCACTATTCTGTTCCGATTTGCTAATATTTGGATTATTTATGACAATCGTATTGTTGTTATTATTGCCGTTGGAGTTATTGCTTGATGTATTGGCCGAACTTACCGTGGCCGATGTAACAGTTGATGAACTGGCACCTGGCCGTAGATTCTAAATAGAGAAATAAAAATAAATATTAAAAGCTTTAATAAAACTAAATAGTAATATTTCTTGTTTTGAATTTGATTTTTATTAGGTTATTTGAGTATTGAAGATCATTTTGTCAATAACTTTAAATGACCAAAGAAATATAACACATTCCCTCTGCCAATTTGATCAAGTTAAATTATGGACTGAAATGATGTATGCACTTGTAACAAATAGTTAATTCACCCGTGGTACATAAGAAATGACAACCTCCATAGAGATCTGTATATGGATTTCGTCAGTGAAGAAATAAGGAACACGCGAGAAAACACATGTAACGTATTAGTCACCACCAAAATGCTGAGATACATCGTATGTAGGATGAGACAAACCCAATAAGGCGGCTGCGAAGGAAGAAAACACTTGATCTACTACTTGATAATGAAGCTGTAAAGGGGACTAGCCAAAGGGCTACAACCCTCAAAACGAGAATATAAATTACGAAAGATAAATTACTAGATGATTTCTAAATCGGTTGTAATAAATAAATATAAATAAAAAAAAATTCAGTTGATTTGAAACATTTTAACCAAAAACTGCTTCCGCTCTTTACACTCCCAACTATTGTTTTATACAAATAATTTTTAAAATGTATTGCCGTTATCAGTTAGTTAGTTAGTAAATTAGTCTATTAATTTTGTAGTATTTAACGTTCAAAGTGAAAGAATCGAAACAACATTACAAGTGGTTGAATTGCTTTGAGTTATTATTTAACGAAAAAAAGATAGGTCGATCATTCAAGAAAGTGTTTGTGTTAACGTTCTCTAAGTGCATAATACGTTAACGTTGTTAGCTACAATATCACAAAAGCAATAAAGCGTGGAATTGGAATTTTCCTGAAAACACTTGTGACATATTGGAAAAGTTTTAGCAATGAGGGACAAGTAGTGGTTGAACATATACAAAACATTTCGTTGACAAGGCATACCGTAACAAGAAGGGTTCGGGACTTGTCAGTATCAGAAGGAAATTTAAAAAAAATCAAGAGTTTTAGTTTTTATTCAATAACTCTCGACGGAACTACAGATATTAGTGATGCGATACAAGTAATACTTTTTGTTAGGTTTGTTCTAAATGGTTTTAATGTGAGAGAGGAACTCCTTAACGTGATACCAATGCATAAAACGACAAAGAGTGCGATCATTTTCCAAATTGTTCAAATTAATTTCGAGTCTATTGGTGATTTGGAGAAGTAAGTGCAAATTGTACCAAAGGAGCTCCAAATATGAGAGAAAGCGAATCCGGTTTACTTGGGCATTGTAACGAAATTAAACCTAATTCCGTCGAATACAAGTTGGCCATAAACCAGTCGAGTTAGTATCGCAAAGTTATGGAAATTCATAACAGCAACCGGCGTGTTGTTGTTCCTATTTGAGTGAACGATTCAGCCTGCTACTCACACAGTCATCCAGCAAGAGGATTGTTTCAGTCAACTATAGGTAAAATAATGAAATACCAAATGGCTTCACCAAGGCAATGTGTCTCACTTGCGTAAAATCGAAGTTATGAATGCCATTGCTGGTTGGGTTGGCATTTCGTATTTCATCCAAATCTATTTCATTTCCCTTTTTCCTATCCTTGTTAGACCCAAGTAGCGGAAATCTTATCTGTCACCTCGTTGAGGGGGTGAAGTTGACCGTGGTTGTATATATTTAGAATTAATTTTTTTTTTTGTAATAAGATGTTAGGTTTATAATGGTCACAATTTTTTTTATAAATAAGTTATAGTTAGGGACTCTGTCTAAGGATGGAGTTCAACATAGAAAAATTGAGCGAGGAGGAGTTGCGTATAGAGTTTGAGGTGCGCAACCTGGTAGTTAAGGCTAACCAGGAAGTATCCCAAATCTTAAAGCAAGTGTTAATTCACAGATTAGAAGTAGAGCGTGAAGATTCCTTTGTAGCGCCATTTAAGGCACATGTCGCCGCGCAAAAACAACCGCAGCGTGAGACAGAGGCATGTACCAAGAAACTTCTACAGCTGTGTCAGGGTATGGTCGAGAATCTAAGGAACAATACCGCTGTGGCCGATTGGTTGCCCGAGATGGCAAAACTGGTGCATATCAAGGGTAGAACCAATCGGGTAACTAAAACCCAAGAGTCCTTTAAGATGTTCGAGAGCTTAGATGAAGCGGTAACCGAAAGTGGAAGGATAATATCCCGGATCAAACGGGGTAGGATGACATTCAAGCAAGCTCAAGAAGAATTGGAGGGTTTGGTCATCACAATACCTGAACAAGAGGCCATAGCGTGTTTTAGGGAATTAGAGGAGGTTCAAACATTGCCACCAAATAGTACGTTAACTGATTCTGCGTCAAGTGCGTACTATAAAAATGAGAACGCGCAACGACAACATCTAAGGCTATTGTGAAAATTGCAAAAGAAACAATGCCTGTCGAATAAATCAGTAGTGATTTCATCGCCAGTACCACGAATACCTCATCCAACCGATTCATATAGTTCGGTTAAAATAACATCAGAAAGATCAGTACCGAGCCGCCCGCCAGTAACAGATGACGAGTCATCACCTATAGCAGACCAAATCATACTTCCATCTGCAGTAGAACAAAGGCCATCTGGCATTTCTAAAAATAAAACCAGAGCTAAGGTTGACGGGAAATTTTCCAAAATTGTTCCTTTGGAATATTTCAGAGATAAAACGAATGGTAGAGTTAATGATACTCTAATCAGAAGTAAGTATAAAATACAGGTAGGTAATACTATTTTACCAGGCGAGATCTCCCCAAGTCAATCGGCTAATATGGTTAAATTATCGACGATTTTCCTTTCTGATTTATTCAAGATCTCTTCATCAAAGACATACCATTTCTACATGAGTCCCTTAAGTGTAGAACTTACAAAAAAGTATCTGAGATGTTTACCATCAAACATCCCAATGTTAGAACCAAGGTCACGTGCAATTAAAGTGGGCGCAGTTTCCTTGACTAAGGGTCATCAAGTAATTTGGCAAACATTTGTTAAATCTAAATCACCCTTCTATAACAGATATAGTGATAAAAAATTGTCCATGGGAATCCAAACTGTTGCATGAGGAAGTAGAGCTTATGTAAACATACATAAAAAGCTAAAGTTAATTCCCAGTAATGTTATAACCGCCCCAGTATTACCATCAAGGTTAAGGTTACAAGTGCAATTGTTGAATTCTTGTAATTGGGTGTGGCATTGTAAGACTGAGCATGGCAATAGGGCATTATTGAATTGGGTAGAAACTGCGTCCGATTACAAAGAGTATTACAACCGGAAGTTTCTAGCAAAGATCCCCCACCGGAATTGGAAGCGCCGCCGTAGAAGACGTGGACGTGTACATCATCCACTTTCCCATTAGACCATCTATGTATAACCTGGCATGTACATAGGAGATGTAATGGTAAAGTGAAGGCTGGTATTCTGCGCAATTATGAATATACCAGCGACACTAGTTAAGACAATAGGGTTAGGAAAGAATAATATTAAGATTAGTTTAAAATAAGGATGAGGTTGGCTCAATCCCATACAGATAATTTAGCAAAGTGGGATTGAGGTAGCGCCATCTACTTAAATATGGTAGGTTAAGTTTAAAACTCAAAAAAAAAAGGAGAAAACAGTCAACTAATAATTTTATCACCTAAACAATTTTTACAATAAGGCCATAATTAAGATTTAAGTCATTTATATCAATTGTTACGAACAGCAGGAATTAGCAGACCAGGAAAAGTGTACATCAAAGTTACCAACAGCATAGAAACATCAAAACCCACTAATGTCACACTGCTCAAAACATCACGAATCTATCACCGCAACAAAAACCACCACGCCATTAATAACAAATTTTCACTGTCCATAAACATGAGAGAGGTCGTTTGTCTCGTTACATCTGCCGCTGTGCAAACATTAAATCAAACTGCAAGGATTTCAATTTCAAAATCATGCACAACTAGACATCTGCCTGAGGAATTTCTTCGGCAAGCGGAATAATGATGACAAGTTAACACTTCATCATGAGTTGAGTCGATAATATCCGGACTCCATTACTACCAAAGATCAGAGTCATAAATAACCTTTCCGCAGCTGCACACCAAGATGCAATATTAACTGACGAATGACGAGCCGACTCATATATACCAATTTTGAGTCGTGGGAACAAATTTGAAGTCCAACTGGCAAACAACATAAACGAAGCCGGTTATGTCGTGTACACGGATGCTTATACTTAAACTTTGTCACTCAACTAAAAATGTCACGGTATGTTGAGCACCGCAACCACCATTTGCAGTAGTTGCCAAATTAATGTCCCTAGTACATGAGCAATACAGGCAACCGGTGTCATTAAATTCGGATTATCCAATTCTGATGTCGCAGGAGATTGCCAGATCAGCATTTGTGAACTCACGAAAGCCAATTCCTGTAAGCGCCGCAGAAGCAACAGAACCAGGAACAGATTTTGTTTTTGCGCATAAGACTATACAACTGCGCTAACGCCACCGCGCTGCGCCAAGTCAAGAAGCGTTCCAAGAGACAACATTAAATAATCGGATGTCAAGAGTATGTGTGATGTTTTGTGCGTATTCAACAAAAGGGAAAAACCATCGACCGGGGTCCCCATTGGTAATAACATCGACACCTGCTGCTTAGTGAATAACGTCCAAATAATTGATATACTTTGGAAGTTTGTTGTTACTTTCGTTAAATTAATAAATAAAATAAAACAGGATTTGTTGATTGAACCTAAAAGTGATCAGCCAAAATATGTAAATTAGTTAGACTTTTATTAGTTAGTTTTTCTGTACAATTTTCAAAACTAGATAATTAGGAAATATATGTATAGATATAATCATAGCCCATATTACTTAAGTTAAGTAATTAAGAAATGTAGGTTTAGTTTGCCCGGCTGAGACTTTCTCAGAGTGTGGGGCGGCCGCCACGTTGGGCTGTTCAAAGACTGAAACTCTCCACTCTCCACCGTTCCGAATAGAGCATGAGATCTCTTGTCATCTCAGGGATTGGGTTTCCCCCACGCTGTAACGGAATTAAACCTAATTCCGTTATCAACCCATCCCAACAAAATCTACTTCCTCATCGGCGTGACCTCGAAGATAATATCTTCAACTACATTCCATTCATACACTCGTCATGCCGGCTTTCTACATTTCTCTTTTCCATTTATTTATAGTGGTATCATATGATTCATTCACCTTAGAATTGTTCATATGTGCCACAATTAAGTAAACGCAAATATGTACATGAACGTAATTTGATTACGTTGCCTATGTTTTCTTTTACTAGGTAAATTACAATGACCGATGCAAATATTGAAAAGCATTGTGGTTGTTGTTGTTCGAACTTCCTCAACGGATGTATTAAAGAAAAAAATATTTTCGCGTGGATCGATTCAGCAAAATCGATGTCACGTTGGTGTACAATTTTCGTAGGAATTTTTGTGATGAGATCGCTAAAAGTTTCCTACGAAACTCAAAAAGGGTACAACATTTTTCTTTGTTGAGACAGTCAGTGTTTAGATAGACCAACGTGTGGTCAAGTTTTTTGTTTGTTTTTTTGTTTGGTTTGTGTTTGAGTAAAATTGTTTTTTTTGTGTTGTAGTGAGTTTGAAGATAATAAAATAGTGTTGCTTAAACTTAATAAACCGTGTTTGTTGTTTTTGTTTTTTTTGGAATTTTTATTTTTGTGTTTTTGCGGGCAGATTTTTTTCTTCGAGCTGGTAAGTAAAGGAGTGTAAAGGAGTGTTAATTTAACTAACAAACTAAATAACGATAGTGGGTTGCTGCCGACAGCCTGTGAAAAAGAAATTGTTGACGCTACGCGGCTCTTTTCTTTTCACGGACATAGCATACCACTATCATCAACTTTACTAACGTATCCCCACCCCCCCCCCTCCCAATAGGGCCTATGGGCCAGATAGTTTTAATTAGGTTAGGTGTAGGGTAAAATGTTTAGATAAACATTTTACGAATTACAACCACGGTCAGTTTTGCCCAAACGATGGGCTGATAAGCTAACCCGCTACTTCGGAGTTCGATACCCCAATTTCTACCTTCCCCAGTCTCCTTTTTGTTATCTTTGTTTAATGCGGTAATCTAGGCCACAATCTGCGGTACCCCTAAACTCACACCGACCCCTCTACTCCACTGAGCTGCGGGAATTAATGCCGCGTGGGGTACTGAACAGAGAGTGGAAATGAATCTGTGAAACTGGGGTGACTTTAGCGGTAGCTAAAGTTCTAACCCGTTTCAGCATTTAAAAAAATATTAACGCTCTGTTCTACCACTGCATTTTACATCCTTCGTTAGGCTAAAACTATTGATTTATCTAATACGTCACTCCTCATTAAAATATTCATTGATTGATTGATTGAAGTGTGTGACCAAACCTAAGTAAGATTCACGGTTGACGCCGGGCCTATCCGCACACTTTTTTACATAAAATAAGATGGAGGGCATATTAGTTATTACAGAATTGACTGTTTCAGACACCTAAATAGTCAATAGTTGGTAAATTTTTAGTTGAAAATATAATGTAAGGCGGTTAGCACAAGACAACACAGAAATTTTCAGCAATCAGCATCCTGAAGAAATTTAAATAACTAATTAAGTAGCCATATAGTGTATTAGTCACAGATAACCGCAACAAAATTATTATCTGACTACATTGAAAGGTTAGTTAAGTTTTAAGTTAGTTATATTAAAAATATCACACGTAGGAGGGGAATTTATTAGTTTGTGTTAATTAGAATAAGATATAGGATGTTCTAAATTTCACCATATGTATCAATCGTCATCATATTACGACTGGAATAATTGTTTAAATGGTTAAATGTCATGCATCTTGAGGTCATCTCATCTCATGCTGTATAATATTACCACTTTAAAATTTAACCAACGCCATTTAATGCGAGGGATGCATGTTCATAAGGCCCCGACAGCATATACTTATACATATGATGATCTAAATATTATACAGTCCATAACGTCAAATATTAATTATATTTTAGTAATAACATCGTAAACGTCTTATTTAACTAGCTACCTTAAAAATCCATTCCCTCTTCCAATTTAGAACGGCACTGTATCGCACTCTTAGTAAAAGAAAAGAAAGTAAAAGTAAAAGAAAAAAGAAAAACTAATAAATCCAATTGGAATGGCAACGCTAACAACATTCGATTACAAGAGGTACTTGTTGGTTCGTTAATTTGAATTGAAAATTTAAAATAATCTGATGTAGTACTCGTAATCCTAATACAAAATACCTCATGGTTTCGAACGTTGAAAATATGTGACAATGCTTCAGTATACATTTGAGTATCCGTATGTACTTGTCAAGGAGAGTTGTTTGTAACCATCGTTAACTGAAGACGTGTTCGCCTTGGCAATAAATAAATAATAAAATTCATAAAGTAATAAACAAATTTTTTTTTAAATTTAATTTTGTTTTTACCTTATAGGGCTCCAGGAACTGTGAAATTCTATTTAAAGTGAAAATTCAATCTACACGTGCGTTAGAAGATTGCACGCAGAACCCCACTATAAAACCATCTAAAATGATTAAACGTTCTGCTATACCGTTGGATACGTGGACCGAAGACCAGGAAAGCCTAAAGGCTCACAATGAGTTTCTATTAAATGAAAATATTTTGTTATCAGGTAGGATACAACTATTAGAAAATCAATTACAAGAAGTACTTGCAACTGTGAAAAATAATATGACAACCAATAGTATTAACAGCAGTCATAGTGCTAATCACGATTATAATATTACAACTGGGAATCAATTTGATAATATTGTGCTAGAAGATGGCCAAGAGAATTTAAACAAAAGCAGAGAAAATCATAAAAACAATTAAGAAGATGAATCTGAATTTATCCCAACCTTGAGTAGGCAAAATAGAAGAAAACGTAAGAACATACAAAAAATAAAACTACAAATGAAAACTACAAATGAAAACTACAAATGATCAAGTTAACATCGAGTATTGCATCTTGAACATGGATAACGGCTTGTACCCATTTAATTTTATTCAAATTCGTCGTTTTCCAGGTTCTGATGTTGATTGTTTTTTCAATTGGTTGGATAATCTCCTATCTGGAAACCGCTGTACTGACAACATTTTACTTGGGAATATAAATATTGCCGTCAATAAAATAGATAGTAATGTCATTGATTATAATAATCTGTTGATGACCCATGGTTTGATCACTACAAATACGTATGCAACTCGTTCTGCAAGTGGCAATATTTTAGATCATTCCGTATCTAGCTTCATAAATATAACTAAAATCGTCAATTCTACGATATACTCCACTATTAGCGATCACAATTTCCTTTTGTCAAATTTTTACTTTACTTAAGTATAGTATATTAAGAAAACTCTTGTAAATAAAATAGTAGGCATGGCAAAAGTTAAAGAATTATTCAATAATTTTCCACTTACAATACCATTTAATGTGAAAGATCCCATTTGACGTGTGGATCACACTTGACATTTGGCGTGACATTCTTAAAAAAAATAAAGTTTTAATAAAAATTAAAGGTAATCCTAGTAACGCTGCTCGTAAATCCGAATTAGTACGTGTATCTAAATTGTTAGTTTCTAAAAAATAGTATGCTAAAAAATGTCATTTTAGTAATATGTTTACAGATTTAAATCAGAGAGATTTATGGAAGAACGCGAACTTATTTTTTAATAAAAATCTCGAATCTCTTAAATTTGATAAAAAAAATTTTAATGGCCGTTACGTAAGTGATTCTTTTGAGATAACTAATCTTTTCAATTGCTTCTTTGTTAATGCAGGTTACTTAATCAGTGAATCTATTACCTCCGACAGAGACATGCACAGGTTTGGAACTATTAAATGGAATTCAGATGGCATGTATCTATCATCAATTACACCTGCTGAAGTTTGTAATGTTATATGTTCGCTTAGTGTGGTAAAGGCGGAGGGAGGTTCACAAAAAATTAATAGCTGCATGCTGAAATGTAAAATTGAGTCTTTTTTGATCATGTTGTTTAATGCTTTTAATGAAAGTTTAATAACTGGTGTATATCCCAAATGTTTAAAAGTCGCTAAAGTAATTCCTATTCTAAAGAATGGAGATTCTTCTTTACTTAATACAGAGTGGCTGAGACCAAATGTTACTGACTTCACTCTGCTCTCATTTGAGTAGTTGTCATTTTCGCGCGTCAATTTTTTGACAGATTGAAGTTTGGTTAGTTGTTTACATGTGGTCAACAAATAATTGTTCTAAATTAATATCTTCATGAAAAAATCGTAATGGAATTCAAACGTAATAGTGTAATTGCACTGTATTTGGGTGGAAATTCACAAACAGCAATAGTTCGTCAGCTCCAGCATTTGAATGTGAATAAAATGTTTGTGTATCGAACCATAACTCGATACAACGAAACTGGTAGCATTTCTAAACGCAACAGAGGCGATCCTAAAAAGACAGCAACACCAAAAGAAATGATACGAAATGTGAAGAAACGAATCCAACGAAATCCTCGTCAAAGTGCCAATCAATTAGCCGCACGTCTACATGTTTCACGATACAGCATTCAAACCATATTGAAAAATGAACTACACTTGAAGCCCTACAAGATACAAAAAGTTCAAGATCTTACGGAGGCACAAAAAAAAGTTAGGCTTGAAAAAACACGAGCATTGAAGGCCGTGGCCGAACGTGATGAGATTCCAAAAATTGTCTTTTCTGATGAGAAAATTTTCACCATTCAACAGTATGTGAATAAACAAAATGATCGTGTTTGGTTAGAGCACAAGTCCAATGAAAAATTGGACACAAGAGTTGCCTTGCACAAGCAATAACCAGCTTATGTTATGGTTTGGGCTGTAGTGACTGCAGATGGACGCACTCCTCTGGTTTTCATCGAACATGGAGTCAAGGTAAACCAAGAGGTGTACCGCCAAAAGATCCTAAACGATGCTTTGCTACCTTGGGCACGTAAACACTTTGGTACGAACCGTTGGATATTCCAACAGGACTCGGCACCGTCACACAAAGCTCGAGCGACACAGCAATTTTTACAAAATTGCGTTCCGCGGCTGATTTCGTCGAAAGAATGGCCACCATATTCACCAGACTTGAATCCTATGGATTTCTCCATATGGTCCATTTTGGAGAGTAAGGTGTCCACTAAAAAATACGAAAGTGTTGATGCATTGAAGTCAGCTCTTGTTCGAGAATGGAATAAAATTCCGCAAGCTCACGTTCGGTCAGCATGCAATGCTCTCTATGGAAGACTGAATCAAATAATCAGAGCCAAAGGAGGTCATATCGAGCAGTAACATGTTTTTCATAAAATGTAATATGTTTTCAACATATTCCATGAAATTTCAATAAAAATAATCAAAATTAAAAAAATTACAGCGTTTTCATTTGGTAACACTTGGTCTCAGCCACCCTCAGTTATAGGCCTATTTCTACTCTATCTATATTCGATAAAATTCTTCTCTGAAAAATTAATATTTTCGCGCTTAATAACGTTTTTAAATTATAATAATTTTTTTTATTCCTACCAATATGGTTTTAGAAAAGATTTAGAAACTGAATTGGCATTGGCAGAAATTGGGAGTATGATATATACTGCTTTTGATTCAAAAAGATATATTGGGGCGCTTTTCTTGGATTTACAGAAAGCATTTAATTGTATTGATCATCAGTTACTTTTAAATAAATTGTACTGTTACGGCGTACGTGGAATTCCTTACAACTTATTTAAAAGTTATTTATCAAATCGAAAACAGTATGTGATGTTAAATGGAGTAGGAAGTGAAATGTTAGATATCAAATGTGGTGTCCCTCAGGGTAGTGTTTTAGGACCACTTTTGTTTCTCATTTATATTAATGATGTTTCCTATTTGCCGCTCAAGGGTCATATTAGAATATTTGCAGATGAAACTGCTTTATTTTATGAAACCCATAATATATAAATAAATCGTATATAAATCGATGACAAGTTCACCTCTTTTTGAAGTTAGTAACATTAATATTGAGAGTTAATTCATTCAAATATTTGGGAGTTACACTTGACGAACATATGTTTTGGGATGATCACATCAATATTATAAGCAAGAAAATTGCTCCACTTGTTGGGTTACTCAGAAAATTATCTTTCTTTGTTTCTACTAGGGTATTGCTTATGATTTATTTTTTGTTTATTCATTCGCGATTTAGTTATGGTCTTATCGTATACGGAACAACTACCTTAACCATACTGAAGCAATTGCAAGTTATGCAAAACAAAAGTGTAAAAGCAGTATACAGATTGCCAATTCTATTTTGCACTACGTTATTATATAGCAAAGATGAATATTATGATATTGCCCATAAATGTCTTATATAAGTTTCAATTAACCCTTTATATGTACAAAAGCCTAAATGTATTGTTCAGACCAGCGAACATGATAAACACTATTCAAACCAACGAATAGGTTTTCATTTTTGTCACTAATAATATTTATATATATATATATATATATATATATATATATATATATATATATATATATATATATATATATATATATATATATATATATATATATATATATATATATATATATATATATATATATATATATATATATATATATATGTCGGTTTAGGTTAATCATTATTGTTTCCATTGATAAAATGTATATGTATATAAATCAGGAAATAATAGATCATATTTCGGTAGCTATGCAAAATTAATTATAAGTTTAAGTAAACCCAGCGTTTTATAACTTTTATACTTTTATATTAATGTAAACTAAACAAATTTAATATGTTGTTAGTGTACTTAATTATATGAATTTTGTATAAAAGCCAAACATTTAGAATAAATAAATCAGATTTTTACAAACAGTCTAAGTCTCCTTAAGAATAGTGGACAAGCTTCAACCCACGGTAGGCGCACTATTCCAACTATAAACATTTGTCCTTCGAAGCCAACAAATAAGAATCGGCACTTGGAGTACAGTAAACTATTCTTCAAACAACAACTAGAAGAATATTTGGTCAATTAAATAAAGTATTCGACTGGATTTTCAACAACAACTGGAAAAACCATATTGAAAATAAAACCATTCTACGGAGTCACAAACAACAACGGAACAGTGATTTATTGGTCAAACAACAACTTGAACAATAATTGGGACAATCTCAACGGCACACATCGAACATCCAAAAATCTATCGAATATGACAACGTTCGAAGAGCTAGTAAACATCCAGCAACAACTTTGGGATGCCATGGAAAAGCAAAGAATTAATTACGGGAAAGATGGTGACTCCCGAAAAACCGAGGAGTATTTAAACCAACGCTTAACCGAACTAGAGACAAAATGGAGGCAGTTTAATGAGAATGATGCAATCATTACTAAAAATTTTGCGTTATCAGACAACACGAACAACTATTGGTCAGATAGGCAAAAATGGTCACAAGCCGTAGGACAGTATCGTCAAAAGTTACTTGACAAAATGGAGGAGCGGAATAGTAAACAACAACCAATAAACTCTACTAAAAGCGAGATGTCACTCGCATCAAAACTCATTAAAAAAATACGGGGAAAAATTATAATGTTGAACAACCACATAAGAACATTGGAAGTCGACATAAAAACAACAAAAACAAGGGCATTTTATAAACAAAAAATGCAATTACTTAACAACTATTTTGCGGACATCGCTACATGGCACGACGGCATCCTAGAAAGCGACACGGAACAGAACGAAATAGAAACCTATAGAAACAACCGAGAATTTGAAAATATCGAAAGAGGTTGGCAAGAAATAGTGATAAAAATGCAAGAACAACTGGATGGATTCGAAATAAAAGATGAACCATCAACGCAACAACAGAATGGTGCATGACAACAACTCGATCTCACAAATTCAAAAAATGAACTACCTAAAAACGTAAAAACGAGTCTAGGAGGAGAAGCCGCAAAATTAGTTAACCACATACAATGCACTGAGAAGAACTACTCCAAAGCTTGGGAGATCATCAAAGAGAGATACAACAACAGGAAATTATTAGTCATCGCTCAACTATCCACTTTGCTAGACCAATCATCCATAACAACAGAGTCAGCAAATGGAATTAGGTCGCTTCATGATACCATCAAAGAAGTCATCAGCGGCTTACAAACATTAGATGTGGACACCTCCACATGGGATCCAATAATCATACATTTAATGTTAAAAAAATTAGACAGCGAAACATTAAGATTGTATGAAACATCGATAACAGATCCCAAAAAATTCAAACATTAGATGAATTTCTAAGGTTCTTAGAAAAAACATTCAACGGACTACAAGCAGTAGCGGATCAAAAACGAGTAAAACCAAATTACTACAACAACCAATCAAAAGTTAAGGGATTTTTAGTAACAAATACATTATGCAAACAATGTGGTGGACCACACTGTATAACAACATGCATAAACTTCAAAAAGATGTCGTTTTTAGAAAGGAATCAATTAGTAAATCTATTACAATTGTGTAGACGTTGTTTCTCTGGAAATCATTCCACACGCCAATGCACTACACCAACACGGTGCATTAGATGCAGCGGTAACCATCATGAGCTACTGCATAGCTCAGAAGGAACTAATCAAGCGAAAAGTAAAACAACAACCTTAACAACACAAGTAGCAGTTAAGATCATGGGAAATGATAAAGAAAACCCATCAAATCAAGGGCTTACACTCCTTGGTACAGCTGTAGCAGTAATAAAGGTGAGACAAGACAAACTTGAATGTGTCCGTATTTTAATTGATCCAGACTCACAAGGAACATTTATCACACAAGAAACCGCCAAGAGACTTAATCTACAGTATAAGAAAACGCATGTAAAATTAGCAAGGATTGGAGAAACTAATGCAGGAATAATAAATAAATACATAACTTGTAATTTAGAACCAAGGTTCCCGTCAAATTTTTCGGTTCAAATAAAAGCATTAGAATAAAAGCAAATAAAAGCATTGACCAAAATATTACCAGATCAACTAATCAACGCTTGGCAATGGAAACACATCAATGATTTGGTATGGGCGGACCCAAACTTCAATCGACCTGGAAAAATTGACATACTTTTGGGAGCAGACTTCTATCCAATGATAAAGAATTTGGATGGATAATATATAAATAATCGGTCCAACAAATCGCGAAACTGTCAAAATTCATTCATTGATAACACTAGCAGAAATTGATGAGAATATAAACAAATTCTGGGAATTAGAAGAAATCGCAGATCAAAAGGGAATGAACCATGAAGAGCAACTAGCAGAAGAACATTATAAAACAACTCATCGCAGAGACTCAACAGGAAGATATGTGGTTAGTCTGCCTTTCAAACCAAACTACACTCCATTAGGCCATTCCAGACATCAAGCCATAGCCAGATTTTTGCAATTGGAGAGGAAACTAAACAAATCAGAGAAGATAGCAGTTTGGGTCACATGAAACCCTGTGAAGAAGATGGGTCCAATGTAGACGAATATTATATTCCTCACCATGCAGTAATAAAAGATGAAAGTTTAACAACAAAACTTAGAGTAGTTTTCGACGCCTCCGCAAAGACGTCCAATGGTACAAGTCTCAACGACAATCAACTTGTGGGTCCGACAATACAAGACGACTTAATGTCAATTATATTGCGATTTAGAAAATATAAATTCGCATTCACTGCCGACATCGAGAAGATGTATCAGCAAATCAAGATATGTGTAGACGATCAACGCTTTAAAAAATTGTATGGGGGCATTCACCAACAATGCCTATCAAAGACTACCAATTAACAACTGTAACATTTGGTACAGCATCAGCGCCATATTTAGCCATAAGAACGTTAAAACAATTGGCTCAAGATGAGGCAGAGACACTAGAGGGTGTGTTAAAATATTAGTAAAAGACTTTTATGTGGGCGATGTAATATCAGGGGGAGATAATTTAGATGAAGTATTAAAAGCGCAAAGGGAACTCATTCAAGTACTACAAGGGGCTGGTTTTAAACTACATAAGTGGGCAAGTAATCATTCCAGCATCTTGACAAACATTCCCAAAAATATACGGAATAATGATAAACTACAGATTTCACCAGACAATACTATAAAAACACTTGGTATATATTGGAACCCCACTAGCGACCATTTTGAATTCAAGGTAAACGCTCCCCAAAATAGGTCAGTCACAACAAAAAGATAGTTACTATCAGAAGCGGCAAAATTATTTGATCCTTTAGGATGGCTTTCTGCAATAGTAATTGTAGCAAAATTATTGATGCAAGAATTATGGCTAGCAGGATCGTCATGGAATGGAGAACTACCAACAGAAATAAAAGAAAAATGGAATAAATACAAGAAGGCACTCCACAAAATAGAACAAATTAGGATCCCGTGTTGGATAAAACACACTAACAACAGTGCGGGACAGATACATGGATTTTGTGACGCATCCGAAAAGGCATATGCAGCCGTCGTTTATTACTCCGTTATGGATGTACATGGTAACATTACAACAACCTCACTGATAGCAGCAAAAACAAAGGTGGCTCCCATCAAAACCAAGGTATCATTACCAAGACTAGAATTATGTGGTACTCTACTCTTGTCCAAATTATTACAATCCATTTCACAAAACATGGGGTTTAACAAGACAACTATATATGCATGAACAGATTCAATGGTAACCCTGAGCTGGATAAAAGGAAATCCACACAAATTCAAGACATTTGTAGCAAACAGAGTGTCACAAATACAAACAATGATCCAACCATCGCAATGGAGTTATGTAAGTTCAACTGATAATCCAGCAGATTGCGCCAGCAGAGGCTTAAAACCAGAACAACTACAAGCTCATCCACTATGGTGGCATGGGTCAAATGGTTACAAACGTCAACGATACCAATTCCAAGCTACCGACTAAGTTTAAGCAATCCTCCAGAACAGAAAGCAACCGCAATTAGAGTATTGATTACCAAAAGTAATTCAACAATACTAACTCACCTGCTACAAAGATGTTCCACTTTGAGTAAAGTACAAAGAGTAACGGCGTTCGAGCTTCGGTTTACAAGGAGTATGAAAAAGCAACACATACCGAATTCCTTAACAATAACAGCAGAAGAACTCTAAGTAGCACTAATATACATTATAAACGATTTACAAGCAACAGAGTATAGTGAAGAGATAAATCGCTTGAAGAAGAACAAAGAGATCGCTACCAAGAGCAAAATACTCTCGCTAAATCCATTTGTAGACAAAAATAGTGTGTTACGAGTTGGAGGAAGATTACAAAATTCTCCAACACTCTCATATGAAGAAAAACATCCAGCAACATTACCTCCAGGACATCCAGCAGTAAAATTGATAATAGATGAAGCCCATGTCAAAACCATGCACGGAGGAACTCAGCTCACTCTGGCGTACATTAGAAAACGTTTTTGGATTATTAACGGTCGAAGGTGCGTTCAACAACAGATAAGAGCATGCATTAGGTGTCATCGATTCAATAATAAAATAAGACCCCAACTTATGGGAAATCTATCGGAAGTGAGACTCATCTCTGCTAGACCATTCACCAGAACTGGGGTAGATTATGCAGGACCTTTTCAAGTAAGAACTACTAAAGGCAGAGGTCATAAATCATATAAAGAGTATCTAGCCATATTTATATGTATGGTAACAAAAGCAGTGCATATCGAAGTAGTGTCAGATTTAACAGCGGAAGCTTTCATTGGAGCTTATAAAAGGTTCACAGCAAGGCGAGGCCTATGCACAGATGTCTATAGCGACAACGGTACCAATTTCATCGGCGCAAATCATGAACTAGAAAGAGAAAGAATAAAGGCCCTAAAGGAAGCAAACGAAAAACTCAAAGAAAGCTTAGCAAAGGATGGTACAACGTGGCATGTCATCCCGCCAGCTGCATCAAATTTTGGAGGCCTTTGGGAAGCAGCAGTAAAGTCAACAAAAAATCACCTAAAAAGAGTAGCGGGAGCCCAAACTCTCACATTTGAAGAATTAACAACAGTAGTAGCCCAGATAGAAGCATGCCTGAATTCGAGACCGTTAAGCTCAATTACCAACGATCCTACAGACCTATCCGTTTTAACTCCAGGTCACTTATAGAGGAAACTAATAGAGAAGTTAAAGCAAGACTTCTGGAACAGATGGTCACAAGAATATCTTCAACAATTACAACAACGTGGAAAATGGAAAGAAACAGAACAAAACTTAGAACCAGGTCAGTTAGTTTTAATCCGAGATGAACGACTACCGCTGACAAAGTGGTTATTAGCCCGGATAACCGAGGTACACCCTGGCATTGACAACAAAGTCCGAGTGGCAACTGTCCGCGGGCCCGGGGGCACCCTCTTTAAGAGACCAATATCAAAGCTATCACCGTTACCACAACTAAAAGAAGCCATTCAACACTCTACACCAGAACTAATCAAGACAAGGATCAACAGCCAAGAAGCACCAAAGAAAATGCAAACTAACCTTGTCACAATTACAAAATCAGAGTCTGAATCATCATCAAAAGCCCAAGAAGGCAGTTCACTTACGATAGCGCCACAGAGGATTTCACAAAAACGCACAAATGGAAGCTATGACCACACAGATGAACAACGGAATTTAAAGAGAACAGCTCGGGATTGGATGAGAGGAGCAGCAGATCCACAGGTAAGAGAAACTGCAGCAAAATTAGCCAACAAATTGCATCCTAAAAATCCACCACGAAAGATGAAGATATGTAAAATTAATCCCTGGGCAAAGGCAATATTGTATACTACAACTATATTATCCTTAATGGTTTCGGCAATAACTACCTCCAGCCTTAACATAACCCGGTTTTCGGTTCAACCTGGGATATTTTTCGATGAAATTGGGAGAGCTAATGTACTTCGGAGTGAGTGGAACTTAATAATATACTATGATTTAACGAATTACTGGCTAGAATTAAATGAAATACGGAATGCCACCAAGGATCTATCACGAAACTGTAACGCGACTCTATCACGAAACTGTAACGCGACCTATATGAAAAACCAAAACACATGCTATGTTATAGCTAAACAAGTAACCCACCTCGTAAACGAAGTAGAAGATCGAAATCAAATATTACAACCGGATAAAACTACAACACGAGACAAAAGATCTCCACTTGGCAATATCGCAAACGAACTCTTTGGGGTACTCGATCAAAGAGCAGCAGAAAAATATAATCAGCAAATTGAATCTCTGGCTGAAAATCAGGAATACATACACGATCTGGTTAAGAAACAACTATCTATCACAGAAGCCACCACCAATATCATTAAGCGTGACAGAGAACTAATCATTAATCATTACAAAGTTGTGCAAGATGAACTAGCGACTGTATTGTTTCATGAGAAATTCATGGATGCAACGCTGCGAATTATTGTAGCAATAATAACTTTTAAGGATGTGCAAGAAGCATTAATAGATGTCATCTCCGATGTACACCACAAACGCATCAATAATCTATTATTTACTCCCAACCAACTGGAAATACAATTACATCAAATTCAACAGGCTTTACCGAGTCACTTGAACTTACCAACTCGCCAATTAAAACAACTACACAAGCTCCTCAAACTTAAAACAAACGTAATAGATGACAAGGTAATTTTTGAAGTTAAAATTCCATTAATCGACAGGGAAGAATTTCAAATTCTAAATGTGATACCAGTACCAACACTTCACGAAGAATCATACATCTACATTCAACCATCCACACGTTACTTGATGGTATCTTTACAGCGTCACGCTTATTACCTATCAACAAAATCCGGTGTTCGGTCATGTAAACTTATTCAATCACAACACTTCCTGTGCAATCTGCATCAACCGTTACAAAAAAAACAAGCTAGGAGTGGTAGCTGCGAACTTGGATTATTACACCACAGCAAAGAAGCTCTAACCCATTGCGCCGTTACATCAACATCACCTAGCATGATATGGATTCAGCTGTATTTGTCAAATAGTTGGATCTTTGTTGCAGACAAACAGTATACCTTCGATAGCATATGCAATAATACCATCAATCCCATAACCATCTCCGGTATAGGAATTCTTCACCTGCCGGTGCATTGCACCTTGAGTGGGGACACCTTCACTCTTGTAACGGAATTAAACCTAATTTCGTTATCTACCCATCCCAACAAAATCTATTTCCTCATCGGCATGACCTCGAAGATAATATCTTCAACTACTTCCATTCAAGCAAACGTCATGCCGGCGTTCTACATTTCTTCTTTGCCTTTATTTATAGTGGTATCATATGATTCATTCACTTTAAAATTTTTCATATGTGCCACAGTTAAGTAAACGCAGATATGTACATCAACGTAATTTGATTACGTTGCCTATGTACATAATAAATGTACTTGATCTATTTATTAGGTGAATGACAATGACCGATGCAAATATTGAACAAAGCATTGTGGTTGTTGTTGTTCGAACTTCCTCAACGGATGAATTGAAGAAAAAAATATTTGCGCGTGGATCGATTCAGCAAAATCGATGTCACGTTGCTGAACAATTTTCATAGGAATTTTTGTGATGAGATCGCATAAAATTTCCTATGAAACTCAAAATAGGTACAATATTTTTCTTGCTTTTTGGGGACAGTTATTTTTAGACAGACCAACCGGTGGTCGCTTAGTTTTTAGTTTTTCTAGACAGTCAGTTTTTGATATAGACCAACGCTAGGTCGGCTTTTGGAGTGCGCGAATAGGTGTATAGGAATAATAAATTCAATAATAATAATTTTGGTGTTTGTTAATAAGTTTTTGATTTAATAAGTTTGTTAATAAGTGTGCATAATTGTTTAGTTGCTGTTTGGTGTAAGGAAATAAACTTAATTATAAAGAACTTTTTTCGTGTTTAGTTATTTTGGTGCTCAATTTGAGTTTTTTTGGTGTGGTGCAGGAACATCTATCAGGTAAGTTCGAAGTGTGGAGGCGTTACTAACCTAATAAATAACGATAGTGGGTTGACGTCGGCTGCCGGCGGAAAGAAAATTGTCGACGCTAAGCGGCTCTTTTTCTTTCTGCTGCCATCGATAGCATACCACTATCAAATCAACCCCTCCCCTTACTAACACCACCTTTTAGGGCCCATGGGCCAAATTGTTTTAATTAGGCTAGTTAGGTTAGGGTAAAATGTTATTCTAAACATTTTACCAATACAACCACGGTTGATGCTGCCCGCGTAATGGGCAGGTCATGTTAACCACTACTTCGGGGTCCGATACCCCACTTTTCCTTTTTTTTTGTATGTTTTTTTTTTGATGCGGTTATGTAGGCCGTTACCGGTGCATCCCCATCCCCACGACCGATTAACCTCTTCCGGCCGAGCTACGGGTTAATGCCGCTGGGGATGAATACAGGTAGCGGCAAATTTCTGTGAAACCGGGTTGACTTTAGCAGTAGCTAAAGTTTAACCCATCACACTCTATACAGCAGAACTAGTTATACAACATATTTAAATAAATCGTTTATACTAGCTTTCAATTTAACAACGCATGTCATCGAGAAAAGGTTAACCACCACCACTGACGATTCCGATATTGAAGATCTGGAGAACTCAATTAAAACATTGAAGCAGACTGAAGGACATTACCAGCGTCTTAATAATCATGACGTTCATCATTATACTACCACATATATACTATTTGCCTTGATGATAACAGTCAGCATTACGATAATCATTTTATGCAAATCGAAATCGCAACACATTGCAAATTCATCAACAAACGTATAAGTTGCGACGACAAGTCACCGTAGGGCTGCATGTTCAGACCAGCGAACATGATAAACACTATTCAAACCAACGAATAGGTTTTCATTCTTGTCACTAATAATATTTATATATATATATATATATATATATATATGTCGGTTTAGGTTAATCATTATTGTTTCCATTGATAAAATTTATATGTATATAAATCAGGAAATAATAGATCATATTTCGGTAGCTATGCAAAATTAATTATAAGTTTAAGTAAACCCAGCGTTTTATAACTTTTATACTTTTATATTAATGTAAACTAAACAAATTTAATATGTTGTTAGTGTACTTAATTATATGAATTTTGTATAAAAGCCAAACATTTAGAATAAATAAATCAGATTTTTACAAACAGTCTAAGTCTCATTAAGAATAGTGGACAAGCTCCGACCCACGGTAGGCGCACTATTCCAACTATAAACAGTATCTTCATTTATGTCTAATATAAACTTTAATTACGCTCATGATGTGTATTCAAATTGTAACAGAATTGATTCGCATCATATTAGAACTGAGTTTGGAAGAAAATCGATCACGTTTATGGGCCCATTTATTTATAATCAAGTACCTGAATTTATAAAGGAATCTGAAACCTACTTACAATTTAAAAAAAATGTTAAAAATTATTTTAAATGAAATATTCTATTATTTTGGAACTTAATTTCGGTTAAAAGATATCAAATTTATACATTATCAACGAATATATTGGGAGAAACTAAGAATCAACCAAATGAAACAGTGCAAGAATTATCAACGATATGGACACGCAGCTATTAATTGTAATTTACACAATCGCTGCGTAAAATGAAACGAGAAACATCAAGAAAATGCAAATTTGATTAAAAAAAATAATTCACAATAGTAATTATGCGCAAATTGTAGAGAAATCGGACATCCAGCATGGGTATCGTGGATGTACAGGGCGGGCCAAATAATTATTTTTTTGAACTAGCCTTTTTTTGAGTATGGTAAGGGTTATGTCACTGACAGAAGACAGAAAGTTAGTTTTATCCTTCCGCTAAACGAAAATGATTGTGTATTCGCTTGAACAACGCTGGGAAATATTGAAATATTAATGCGAAAATTTTGGCAAAAAAATCATCTTTTCGGATGAGGCGCATTTCCATCTTGGTGGCTATGTAAACAAGCAGAATTGTCGCATTTGGGGCACGGAGAACCCGCACGTGATCGTTAAGAAGCCGATGCTTCCTCAACGAGTAACTGTTTGGTGTGGATTTTGGTCCGGTGGCATCATTGGGCCATTTTTCTTTGAAAATGTGCAAGGAGCCGCCGTTGTCAATGGTAAGCGCTACCGCGCCATGATAGACAATTTTTTGTTCCCGGCACTTGAAGAGGAGGACATAGGCAACATTTGATTTCAACAAGACGGCGCTCCGTGCCACACAGCACACGTTTCAATTGATCTTTTACGCACTGTCTTCGAAGATCGAATTATCAGCCGAAATGCTGATGTGATTTAGTCGCCTCGGCGCTGTGATTTGACGCCGTTGGACTATTATCTTTGGAGTTCCGTCAAAGATAAGACTTGAAGACATAATGCCGCAGACCGTATGGGGTACGTCAAGGCCAGCCGAGGCAGTCATATGAATGAAATGGTATTCCATAATTAATCGGAAGGATTGTTGTTTACAATGAAAAAATAAATTTGAAAAAATATTGAGAACTTTTTGTTTTATTGCATTTAAAAAAAAAATTATTTAGCCCACCCTATACAGTATACCTGACACGACTGACACGAAGTGTTACCAATTTCAGACTGTCATTGCTGTGAAACCAGTGATGACCTAGCGCTCAAATTTACACTAATGAAGTTCATTCCATTGTTTACAAGCGTACAAAACCATTTTAGTGGGAAATATTCAGAAAATGCGGATTACCAATGGAATTCAAGCGTAATACATAGTGTGATTGGCTATCACACTATATTTGGCTGGAAAACCACAGCCGCAGAATGTTAACCAGTTAAAACATCTGCATGTGAATAAAATGTTTGTGTATCGCACCATAAATAGTTATAACGATATTGGCAGCATTGCAAAACGCCATGGAGGTGGACCGAAACGCACTGCAACATTGCCGGATATCATTCGGAAAATGAAGGCCAAATTGGCTCGGAATCCGAGCCGTAGCGTCAGAAAAATGGCTCGTGAGGCGAACATTTCGCTCGAACGGATGCAGCACATATTGAAAGATCATCTTGGACTAAAGGAATTGAAATTCCATAAAACGCATGGTCTCACCGATGCTAAAAAAAAAATTAGAGTAGAAAGAGCAAGTGAGTTGTTACGCTTGCACGAAAGTGGCGATTTGCCGAATTTGGTTTTCTCCGATGAGTCACCGTTCGTTATTGAGCAATA
The DNA here is from genome assembly GCA_963691935.1 of Nephrotoma guestfalica. Classification (NCBI taxonomy): domain Eukaryota; kingdom Metazoa; phylum Arthropoda; class Insecta; order Diptera; family Tipulidae; genus Nephrotoma; species Nephrotoma guestfalica. Next base: position 10,622,046 of record OY829916.1, on the reverse strand, counting down.
TATGAACAAGCAAAACGACCGGATTTACTTTCCCGGCCGTTCCACTAAAAATTTGGACCAACGGATTGCTACTCAAAACCAAGCGCCGCCGATGGTGATGGTTTGAGCCACCGTAACGGCCGAAAGTCAACAGGACTCGGCGCCGAGTCATAAAGCGCGCGTCAATCAAGACAACGCTCCGCGGAAACAACGTTCTGCGGTTCATTTCCACTGCCCAATGGCCACCAAATTCACCGGATGCAAATCCGCTAGATTTCTCGGTTTGGGGTATTTTGAAGAGCAAGGTTGGGACAAAAAATACCAAAGTGTCGATCATCTCAAGAAAGCACTTCGCCGGGAATGGGCCAAAATACCGCAGAGCCACTTTCGTGCTGCATGCAATAGCTTCGTCGGCCGTTTGAAGGCCATAATCGCGGCTAAGGGAGGTCAAATCGAAAACTGCTAATGCAATTCGAAAATTTAAATATTTGTGAACATTTTTTACTTTGATCCAATAAAATTCATCAAAAAAATAAAAATTCTGTGGCGTTTTGTTTTGGTAACACTTCGTGTCAGCGACCCTGAATAAACGAATACTAAAGAGAATCAGGGAGAAAAAGACAGCAAGGGAGGGAAAGCAACAACTTCAAACAAAACAAAAATTAACTCGAGTTATATTGGACCCGGAGTAAATTTAAACGATATCTTTAACAAAAATTATATGAGTAATAACGAAAATCAAATAGATGTAATCACGATAACGGTAGTGATGACAACTTGAATCAAATCATCTTAAATAAACTGCATAAATTTCAGCTATGCGTGTTATAAAACGACAAAAAGTTAGATCCTAATGGATCAACGCTATTAACGAGCTTATGCATGGGTGAGTAAAACATGTCTGTATTCTAAAGCTCTTAAAGCTAAGTTATTTAAAAGACCTGTCACAACTAATTATTATTGTTATTACATCTTTTGGGTTCTCGATTGCATGTTTAATTGTACACCATAGCGATTATTATTATTGTAACGAAGCTAGTAGCTGTTGTTTTGAAGCAAATAAAATCCGATACAGTTATGGTTAGGGTAAATAAATTAAAAATTATTTCAATAAATATTAACTCAATAATATCGGTAGAACGCCGTATGAACTTAATTATATTTCCGAAACACACAATCCAGATGTTATATTGCTGTCTGAAACAAAACTCAACGAAAGACATATTTTAAGAAGGAACAGAACACGGTGGTGAGATAGCTGTAATTTTAAGAAACAACATACAGTATCAACATATAAATTTTATTAATTCATATCTAAATACAATTGAATGTATAGACGAGATTAAGTAAGACAATAAAAATTCAAAATTATTCATTGGCTCAATATATGGAATTCCGAATGGTCTAAGCAATGAATTTATTAACGACTCTGAAGATATATTCGATGCTGTCTTATTTGACTAGCCGACCCAACTAAAATCAGTATGTGTACTACAAATAAAGAAAGGTATTGATAACTCTACTTCCCCTTCTAACTCTGCTTCTATCGCTCTTGTTTCTCCTAATACTAACCTCAAAGTGATTAGTGCGATAAAGAAAAAGCTACGTAACCATGACCTGATAGCTTGTAAAGCGAATAAAGGCAATTACTGTGCTCGCAAAAGTTGATTATTGTTATAAAATTTCTGATTTTATTACAGAAAGCAAAGCAATAGAGCTTGGCTGGGATCCAACTAGGTATTTTAAGACTTCTGCCAGTAAATGTATCAACCAATGCCAAAAGTTGTTTAATAGAACTGGTTGGAAGTACTCTGTCATGAATTCATCTGTTCCGATTCTTTATGGTTTACCATAAATCCATAAGGAGGACATACCGATTAGACCAATAGTCGCGTATTGCAATGCTCCTGCCTACAAGCTATATAAGGGTTTCATAAATTTTTTCAATGATCATACTAATTTCTTTTCGGCTTACTCGGTTAAGAACTCGCTAGAATTGATTAACAAAATTCAAGACGTCGACATTCCATTACATTCAAAACTAGTTTCGTTTGACGTTGCCAGTCTTTACACTTCTATTCCAATTAAAACTTCTCAAATAGTTTATAATTACTTAGATAGGGATGTTGTAGATGAGGGCTTACGTCGTAAACTGAAGTTGGTATTTGATACTTGTATTAAACAAAAATATTTCTGTTTTGATAATACAAATTTCAAATTCGCTGATGGTCTACCCATGGGCTCCCCTCTGTCACCTTTATTGGCTGAAATTTTCATGAATTTATCAAACGACAATCCTTACTTGGTATAGATATGTTGATGACATACTATGCCTATGGAATGGAACTGATAGACTGATTCCTTACTTGGTTAAATTCTCAATATCCCACCATTGATATTACGTTGGAATGAGAAGAAAATAAATGTATTAGTTTTCAAGATATAACAATAACCAGGATTAATTCTTCTTTAGACTTCTTAGAATTTATCGGAAACCCACGTATACAGACAGAAGCTACCCTAGTTCTTCAAACCATCCCCATAATATTAAAATGTCAGCTTTCCACTCACTTATAGATAGACTAATAAACATCCCTTTGACAAATTCAAATTATGACATAGAGGTTAATATAGCTCTAACGGTTAATAAGCTCTAACGGGTATTTATCCACCGGATAGTCCAACGCGGGAAAATTAGCGTCGCTTAGAGTATATAGGAAAAACAAGCCAACGAATTAGCTAGATCGTGCCCGATGATATCCATATTAGTCTTGCTTTTTATAATAATAACACAATAAAGAAAATGGTTTTTAACAATAAACCTAGAGTTGATCGCCTTTCCAAGTATGGTGTTTATAGGATTAATTGCAATGATTGTAGTTTCTCCTATATTGGAAGGACTCTGCGCAATTTTGAAGTTAGTGCTAAAAACATTTATCTGGTTGCAATGAATCAACATTTCACAATCATTTAACTTTAGAAAATCATACAACTAGCTTAAACAATATAGACATATTACATATACAACCCAAAAGCAGACGTTTAGATACCTTAGAATCTTACGAAATTCGTAAAACCATATTCATACTTTATACCATATTCATTCATTTGCTGGCAAATAAAACAATAATTTACAAAAAAAAAAAAAAATGTTATCAATATATGCGAATCTCTCTATCTAACGATTCCCTCCTATGGTCTTCTGAATCAATTTGGATTCCTAATAGTTTTATATACACACAAAATACGATGATGCAGTTTACGAATATAAGATGAAGGAATATTAACGTATAAAGACTGATTTATATTAACTCTAATTTTGTAATTGTTCGTCTTTTTTACAAAAATGTTTGACAAACGTATGAATCCATATGTATATTTTTACTATTTTTTAACACAGCAACTCTTAAATAGCGGACGATCAGGTAAAAGATTTAACATAATTTAGCCATAATTAATACGATTCAGTGTTCCTAAGATACGATTAAATTTTCATATAAGTGTTGATATTCGGTTAATAAGGTTCTGCAACCGTTTCTCAATATAATGCCAGTGATGTTCTATCGGATTTAAGTTTGAACTTTAGCCATTCTTCAATAATATGCGCAGTGCGCTTGGAGTCGTTATCCTGCTGGAAGATCCAGTTTGTATTTGACAGCCCTTAATTTCTACTGATTGAATTCTATTTGTTTTTAAAATATCTCGATATTTAAGCTTGTCCATGTATGGGGCCTTCAATTCAAAGCTAAATTACCGACACCTGCAAAAGACATTATTAGTCCTCTGTCACGGTTTGAGAGTTTTCGTCATTGCCGTCATTGCGAAAAGGTTACAAAACCATATTATCACGTCTAAAAAATATTAAAGGATGCAATCATATCCGAATGGAATAAAATTCCGAACAAATTGACCCAAATTGGTAGTTAGTTAGTAGTAATTAAGTATTAGTTTTATCAATGTAAAAGAGAATACAGTTTGTTCTTCAAGCAAAAGGCGGACCAACTAGATATTAATCTGATATAAAATTAAAGTTTATCCAAAGCGTACGAAGAAATATGGCGAGCACAATAAAGAGTGAAACATAATTTTATGATTTTAAATATACAAACTTTAATAAAAAAGATTTAATTACACAGGGTGTCACATTGGGACTTGTCCAAACGAGTAGGGCGTGTAGCTGGATCAATGTCACGAAGAAAAGTCAACTACGCATATACCCGGAAATGAACCGTTACCCACTTAAATTGCACTTCAAGTCAGATTACCTTGAATCATGTAAATGCCAATAATTCCTCTAAATATTAAAATAGCTCAATTGTTTTTCTATAATTTTAAAGGCACAAAGTTCTTCTTTCTTCTCGGGAATGAAAATTTTCATCCGTAGAGCAAAATTAGTGGATTTAAAAAAAAACGCAACATATAAAAAAATCATTTAATTAATTTTTTCTGAAAAAAAATCACTTCATAATTTTTGGTTATTTCATTTCAAATTTAAATTAGCAGACGATTTACTAAAAAATTGTTACTCCGTTTTTGAGATATTAACGACTGAATGTTGTACTTGTTCTACTTGTTGAAAAAAATACTGTTTAAATAAACAGAAACATAAAATACATGTGTTCACGATTTATTGGCTCGCAATGTTTTCGCGAGAACTGTCAAAATTTTACTAAGACATTTTTTCATCTATAAGTACACAATTGGCTATTACAATTTTTTTTTTATCCCTGCTATCTGTTCTGGGGCCAGGGCTCTCCCAACTCTTTCGCGGTTTGCTTATTTACGTCCTTACTTTTACGCCTGTATCGGTCAATTCGAGGACGTGCGGATATAGGTCCGATTTTATTACCATCTGCACATTGCATAGCTCCATACTGGCCAGCCTATACTGGCATGGAAGGTGCCAAGAGTTTTGCACTCCAACAGGGGGTCATAGATGTATTCCTTTTCATCACAAATCGTAATTTGTTGATGAAAATTCCCTTTGCATCCTGCCCCTATCGGGATTCGAACCCGGTACCTCCCGATCCAAATGCCAAAGCTTTCCACTATGCCATTTGGTCGGTACCTATTACAATTGTTGGATGTTGTGTTGTCTACGTAGGTTTCAGTAAGAACGTAATTTACAGAGGAATTTAGACAGAATGCATTATTCTGATTAAAATATTATTTGGTCTGCAGACATGCCAGCCTCTTAATTTCACATTCACATTAGATCTAAGAAAATAGCAGCGTAATAAACGATCCACATTTCCGGGTTGGGTTGTCTATCACAAACCCATAGATAGCTATGGACAGAAATTTGACTACTTTTCTTCGACAATTTAACTACATATATCGATAAATTTTAGAAAACGGATTATTTCTTTGTTTTTAGTCTGTGCTATGTTTTGCGGTTTGTAAATCACTACTATAGATCCGGATCGAAGAACCACCAGCGCATTGTCTGCTAATAGTTCTGCGCTTCGTTTGGGGATGATAATTGTGTTACACATCACCGATCGTAATCAGATGACAGAAAATCACTTTTACATCCTGTCTTTAGGAACAGAACCCGATTCAAACGCTCAAAAATTTAACACTGCGCCATGTAGCAGGTAAGAGGCGGCTTTCGAACCACAAAAGCTGATTAAATCACAAAATTACCAGTTTGTTGAATTGGTAGGTAACCCTTAAATTATACCGGCCATAAAACGATCCGTTAGATGTTAATATTTAACTTAACGGTTTACTCACATTTTCATCATTTTTTAAATTGTCGCGACACCATTGTAAATATGACTCCCTGGCAATTTGCTCCTCAATTGCTTCATTTGTAGCTTCCCAATCTGTTGTTTTCAATTTATCCTCAAACATGGTTTGCTCAATTTCCTGTTCTTCACTCTTTTGAACAGCATCTTTAAATTGTGTCTGTTCAAACTCATCGGGACGGTAGCCGGCCAAACCCAGACCCACGCCTACCGATGCCCTGCATGGATCTATAATTGCATTGTAATGAGAACATCTTTGGTACGATAGACGCAACGGTTCATAACCATTAATAATTTGCTCCGGATTAAATATATTGATTGGTTCAAGTTCGTAGCAGTACAATTCAACCGGGCGGTTGTACATTTCGGACATTGCCTGTATTTCGATGTGGTTACCGTGAGCACTACAGAGTCGTTTCCGGGATACATATTTAGCGATATCCTCAGTCACAAATTGGGCATAGTACTCTCGATTTTGATATATATAATCCATTGTCTGGTGTCGAATTACTTCATGCATATCTTCATCACCATATATTTGAAGTGATATGGCACGGAATAAACACGCTCCGTCCTCGATAATTTCTTTTACGATTAGACCCCTTTCCGAGATTGCTTGTATAAAATTTATATCGCGCTAAAAATATAGATACAATGATTGTAAATATATAACCATGGATCTGTAGGATACTTACATTATTCCATTCTTCGGGAGAAATCATGGCATCCCGTTGACTTATATGCTCGTCTCCGCTATTATATCCTGATTTCTCCTCTAATATTCCACTCGTTGAGTTGACCAATAGACCTGGACTGTTACTATTAGATACCGGACATCCAACAGATAGGTTCGTTGGTGATGGATTCCGATTTTGGTGCCCCGGCGAAGAATTATGGCTACTTACCACTAATTGTCTTACTTTGTCACGATCTCGATCCCTTTTTAATTTACTACTTTTTGATGGCTGGCGATGTCGATGGCGACCATTATCATCATATATATGTCCACTAGCAACAGCTCGTTTATCTCGGGGTGGGGTGTTCTGCAAACAACGCAAAACGCAGACGATTACCAAAATCGATTGCATTATACAAAATGACTTACTTGGTTATCTTGGCCACCAATCTGATTTAGAACATTCCGATGCGTATTCCGTCCATTTGCTACAACCAGATTTTGATTTTGCGAGTCTTGAGTGTGGGCCTCCTCATTCTTATTTGGTTTTTGATTAACTAGAGTCTTAATAGTCATGTCTTGTGAAATTTACTAAAACTAATAAAAATCATGTATCGTATCTAGGCTTGCTAACTAGGATACTTCGCAATAGTTTTGTAGTTTCGGACATTAAAAACAAAACTCAATTAGCCCGTTTTATTTGCACATGGTCCTACACAATACATCTAAGTAAATAAACACAATAGTATATAATATATACATATAAATTATTATAAAGCGAAACACCACTTTACACAAAACTAATTATTTTAAATTTCCAGTATTAAACAAAAATTGAAATCACGTAAAATGAAATCACAAATATCTTAGTTTGTCGTCCATCATAATTTCATTTATTTTATTATGAAAACAAATGAAAGATGGCTACGTGTGTGTACCAATTTTGCCCTACCAACCAAGAGTATTAATGGATCCTTGTTTAATTTTCTATAGCAAATACTACAACAATATATATTTGTTTACACCAGTAAGTAAAGCAGCTAGGAGAAAAGTATCAATGCTATTAATGCCTAGTAAAATACTTCATACTTCGAACACACCTTTCTAACATTTCAACAAAGTGCGTATCAAAAATTATTATTTATGGTGTGGAAAACTTCTGTACTACATGTCACTCGGCTAAATTTTTAACATCAAAATAAAATTTTGGAGTGTAATCCCATTACAAATTCTGATAATATATTTCATAAATTATAAACATCTTGTTATACCCACATCATTGGATTAAAATACAATAAATTCTTTCGCATACAAAATTTTTATTCTACCTGTCAAACAATAAAATATTGAGCAAAATAGTATCATCGCGTCATTGTGCATATGTTTACGGCCAAGTACACGACGAACAAAAAAAAACACGGTTTGTATGTATGCAGGCCGAAACAACGTAAACACGAAAAAACACTTTCATACAAATACTATGGAAATTATTTTTTGTATATTTTTTTTGAATTTATTTATTTATATTTCGTACATGTGGCGAAAAAATAAATACCTGAGCATAAACTTTGATTATTTACCTTTAATTTTGAAAAATTGTGTTTCATTTAGTAATTAATGTCGTTAATTTGATGATCACCGTTTAATATATAGAACAAAATTTGTGTGGGCACATAGAGTGAATGACATAGAGAAGGAAAACGAACGAAATTACTTCTCTTCAAACATACACACTAACTATATAAATTTTATATGACGGTCGTCAAATTAAAGACATCATAGCGGAAAATGGTAAATTTCTAAATGAAAACTAACTTGAAAATGAAAACAATTTTTCAAAATTAAAGATACTACTACTACTAAACTACTTTAAAACTAAAAAATAATTTACCAAAATTAAAAAGAATAAATAAACTATTTTTCATGCTCAGCAGAATTAAAATTTATTTTTCTGTCGTACTTACAAAATATAAATTAATAAAGTCAAAACAAAAAACAATTTGTATGAAAGTTTTTTTCGTGCTTACGATTTTTGGGCCAGCGTACATACAAAGTTCATTTATTGCGAGACGGCCATATACACATACATAGGCACTGATAGTATTATCAGTGCACCTAAGAATACTACAGGGCTGGGATGTTATACCATCACTATTTTGAACTATCGATTTAGATTATGTCTCATTTTTTACGAGTAAAATGGCAGTTCATTTCACTCCCAAAATTACGCATTTTCTAATGTGTTCTCAGCTTGCTCGAGTAAAACATCACTCTATTTCTTTTCTACGATTTCTAAGACTACTAGATTAATCGAGTCTATTTATTACCAACTAATTTTTTCGTGATACGTTATCGAAAGGTAAAAAGGAGAGTAATCTCCTGAAAATGACACAAACTAAGTAAGTAAGTCGAAAAAAGTGATGGTACAACATCCCAGCCTAGCCCTCACTCCTTTAAAAATTTTGGTAAATGACGTCGTTTTAAGTCGACAGTTCCAATTTTTGACTATAGATATCAGTTGAGTTAATTAAGGGAAATATTTTTGTTTGTATTTTTTTATTTTTGTTTTCGTGAAACGTGATTCGCGCTAAAAGAAAGCAGTAAATTTTGAATAAATAACAATTAAAAATTATAACTTGAAACTTTGTTAACAAATAATTTATTATATTATTGCAAAAATATTCATTTAACATTTCATTAAACAATTATGGACGTGAAAAAACACATGCAAAATTTGTTTACTAAACAAAAAAATGACATCCACTGACCACTCCCTTTCATCTTATGAACCATACTAAATATTTTTGTTTTTAATATTTTTCTGTCATTTTGTTTATTGAATTCTTTTTATGAACATAACTGCCGTCTACAGTTCAAAAAGTAAACTGCAGACATAGATATAATGACATAGTACTGCGTGGTATTCTAGGTGCACTGGTATTATATAGTGCACCTAGAATACTATAGGCCACACTCTATGTCACCAAATTTATGACCATAGTCATTTTTTCAACTGTAAATGGCAGTCATGTCCAAAAAAAACACGAAAATAAGCAAAAAAAAAATATTTATACGAGTGCTAAAAGTAAGGTTATGTCTCCCGTAAACTACGTGAAATGTGTACACATTTTATACGTGTTTACATATTTAACACAATTTACATTCTATTTAGTTTTAGTGCTGCCTATATTATTCAAAAAATGGAACCGACGACATAAAATGACTCATATACCAAATGCTGTATTTCTTTGGTAAATTTACAACAACAATTGCATGTATCTAAATTGAGAAACAATTAAGCTAAATTGAAAAAAAAAATTAAATTTACGAAAGCTAAATTGAATTTTTAGTTAAGGTGCTTACCACTCGGAAATAATTTTAAGATTTTTTTTTTCAAAGGTTGGTGACAATCATCAAATAGCTTTCGTAAATCTAAAACAAATTCAATTTAGCTATCTTTTTTCTCAATTTAAATACATGCAATTGTTGTTGTAAATTTACCAAAAAAATATGATATGATATGATAAAGGCGTACAGGCCAACCACAACAGCGTTCCTTGGTACGTTACCATAATCCTGAAATATCAACAATCAAATAACAAATTATATCTGAATGCGAGTAATATTTCAGCATCATGCGGGCCCAGGCCCTGCCTGCATCCTTAACAGATAAGGTTAGTTTGGAAAGGATGTTAGTCATAGAAACAACTAGGGCGAATCGCAGCAAAGTAATTTTCTAATTGTTTTTTATTCCTGGATGAAAATTTTCGTTCGTTTTCATCTATGGTTCCCACTTCCCACTTATGTCATCATATTTATATCTACAGTTTATTTTTTGACCTGTAGACGGCAGTCATGTTCAGAAAAAGAATAAACGAAAATAAGCAAAAAAAAAATATTTGTACGAGTGCTAAAAGTAAGGTTGGTCTTCCCATAAATTACATGACATATGTACAATTTTATAATAATAATATATTATGAATTAATACTTACCAATAGCTTTTTATTCAATTTTAAAATATATTATTAAAATATTTTTCTTGTTGTTTGTTTACATTTTTTGTTAGCAATATGACAGCTTAAATACAATAAAAAAAACCAAAACCTTCTTTTTAATTTTAGTGCTGCCCATAATAGTCAAAAAATAGAACCGACGACACAAAATGACGTCAGTAGCAACATATGAAAGCAGTGTGGGCTGTAGTATTCTAAGTGCACTGATTATACGTACCACCGTATGATGTATGTATACGGGCCATATCACAATATAAGGACTTTTTATATATGCAGGCCCAAAAAACGTAAACCCTAAACAAAACTCTCATACGAATGAGAAGAAAAATTATTTTTTGTTAAGTTTTTTCCTTGATTTTATTTATTTATGCCTCGTAAACGTGGCAGAAAGTTAAATTTGTATTCTCCTGAGCATGAACTTTGTTTGTTTATATTTAATTGTAATAAATTGGTTTTCATTTTTAAGTTAGTTTTCATTCAGAATTTTACCATTTTCCGCTAAGATGTTTTTAATTTGATGACCGTCGTATAAAATATATAGAGTACGGTTTGTGTGTAGATATTTTTATCATTTTTCTTGTCTTTGTTATCTACTCTTCATGCATACATACAAACTTTGCTCTATATATTAAACGACGATAGTCAAATTTAAGACATGATAGTGGAAAAGGGTAAAATTATGAATGAAAACCAATTTAAAAATGAAAAACAATTTATCAAAATTAAAGGTAAATAAACATAGTTCACGTTCGGGAGGATTTCATACAAGAAAAAATTTTTGTATGAAAGTTTTTTTTGTGTTTACGTTTTTGCGGCTTGTATAGAGACTGCTTTACAATAACCAGAAATCTTACTAAGGACTTCCAATGAAATGAATGGAACGTTGAAAACAAACGTAACTGGTATCCTTTTAGTATGGAAATCCTACTTTCAAAGTCTACTTAATCGGAACGACGAAGTGGCTCCTATTCGATTATTGCTCCACCGGGCGAAGAGATCGGCGAGAGAAGCGCCTGCGCTGTTTAATCTGGCACAACAAAACTAAACGTCTATCAATACCAAGAAGCATCCTTATGGTACACCTCTTTTTTATTTATTCACTAGGCAATCTGTTCTGAGACCGAAGCACTCTCAACTCTCTCGCGGTATGCTTAACGTCTTACCTTACGCAGTAGCCAAATCAAGGACGTACGGCTATAGGTCCGATTTACGTAGAAACATTGCATTGCTCCAAGCCAGCTTATAGCACTGATATGGAACATGGGCCGGCCCATCAGTTCTGCGCTCCGACAGGGAGGTCATAGTTTTGTTTATTTACATCACAGATCGTAATCTCGGAATAGACGACCATAACTTTGAGAACGTGGAAAACTTTAAATGTATCGGGTCGAAAAGGATGTTGTGAATTGCGATCAAAATATCTTTCGTATCTCAAACAAATTTTCGTTATAATTAACATATTAGGGAATTTGTGTGTGCATCCAAATGTGTGGAATTTGATTGAAAAGAATGCGAAACCCTCTCTTTATGATTACTGAGAAAATATTCCGATTATAACGTCCTTATCGGTTGTATCTTCAAAGAATGAGTAGTCCAGACTTTCCATAGATGTTATGATTGTGGGAGTCAAAATCATATAGGAAAAAAATATTTCTTATTTGAAATTTTAGTACAATCTTAAGTTTTTTTTTATTTTTATTTTAAGCCATGCCATCTTTTCTGGGCCTGAAGCACTCCTCCCTACTCTTTCACGGTTCATTTTCCCGTCTTACTTAACTTATCGCAATTATTGCCAAATCGAAGACGTACACACGGCTATAGGACCGATTTAAGTTACCATTTACGCATAAGTCAATAAGTACTGGTCATGGAAGATGGGTCGGCCCATGAGAGTTTTGCATGCCGATAGGGGGTCGTGTAACTTGTGTTCCTTTTAATCACAGATCGTAATCTGTTGATGAAAATTTCCTTTTGCATCCTGCCCCTCTCGGGACTCGTACCCGGTAACTCCCGATCCAAACGCCAAAGCTTTAACCACTGTGCCATTTGGTCGATCACAATCTTAGGTGTTTGAGCTTTTTTTAGAAAATGACTTAAACCTCAATTTAAATAAAAAACAATTATAATATTGTTTAAAATACAAATTTATAATGAAACTTAACCATGTATTGTGTAGAAATAAGAAATTTTTTTATTTAAACAGATGAGCACGATCTCCGGAAATGGCCAATGAAGACCAACCAAATTTAGTTATAATGACACCAGTACAACTAGAACATCAAAATTCGGAGCAAAAACACCGAAATCGTACATTATTAGCACTAGATGGTTTTAGTTAAGTAACTCAATGATTAACTTTATGTACTAGCTAGACTAGAATCACGATCTCAGGGAATGGTCAATAATAGCCATCCAAATTCGAGTAAAAATGACACCAGTACACCTAGATAATTAAATTATGTTGCAGAATACCCGAAGTCGTGCATTATTAGCACTAGATGGTTTTAGTAGGTGACACAATGACTAACTTTATAAACTAGCCAGACCTGAATCACGATCTCCAGGAATGGCCGATAATGGACATCCAATAAAATAAAAAATTCGCAACAAAAAACCTGAAGCCAAACATTATTGGCAGTAGATGGTTTTAGTTAGGTCACTAAATGACCAACCTTACTATAGCCAGGCTTGGATCACGATCTCCGGGAATAGTCGATAGTGGCCGTGCAAATTTGAGTAGAAATATCATCAGTACACGTAGAAGATCAAAATTCGTATAGCAAGAACCTGAAATCGTGCATTATTAGCACTAGGTAGCTCAATAACCAACTTTATGTACTAGCCAGACCTGAATAACGATCTCCGGGAATAGCCGATAATGGCCATCCAAATATGAGTAAAATTATGTCATAAATACACATAGAAGACTAAAATTCGTAGCAAAAAACTTGAAGTCATGCATTATTAGCAATAGATGGTTTTAGTTAGGTGACTCAATGACCAACTTCATTTACTAGCCAGAGCCGAATCACGATCTCCATGAATCACCGATAATGGACATTCAAATTTGGGTTATAATGATAGAACCATACATAGCAGATCATAATTTGCAGCAAATGTTTTACCTAGAAGACTTAATCACAGACTTTGTGTAATAGCTATACCTTTATCACAATCTCCGGAAATGGCCAATAATGGCCATCGAAATTTGAGTAAAAATGACATCAGTATACATTTAGAAAATCAAAATTCGTAGCGAAAAACTCGAAGTGTTGCGTTATTTGCACTAGATGGTATTAGGTTGGTGACTCAATGAAAACATTTTTGTACTAGCAAGACCAGAATCATGAACTACGAGAATGGGCGATAATAGCCATTCAAATTTGCATTATAATGACATCGGTACACCTAGAAGGTCAAAGTTCGTAGCAAAAAAAACGAAATCGTACAATATTAGCACTAGATGGTTTTAGTTAGGTAACTCAATGATTAACTTTATGTACTAGCTAGACCTGAATCACGATCTCCGGGAATGGCCGATAATGGCCATCCAAATTTGATTAAAAATGACATCAGTACACTTAGAAGATCAAAATTCGTAGCAGAAAATAATTCATATATGCTTTGTAAAAGTAAAAATTTCTAATTTGAGTCGGTATATTTTTTAAATCTCTGGAATTTTTTTTAGTTATAGTTGTTGGACTATATCAAATTCTTATTAGAAATTAGTAGGAAATTCCTAAATGGTTTGAGTTCAGGTTATTTGGTTTGTTTTAATACAAAATTTTGATTAAAAATTTCAGGTAATGTCAGTAATTTTTTTGTCTTCGTATTAAAATTTTATTTTTTGCTTTAGTAATGAAATACAATATTTGTCTGCTATTTTAATTAAGACAAGTTGATATACGTCCATTAAATTTATTGATAAAATTTGCTCAATTTTATGAAACTTATCTTGATGTGCATGTTTTTAAATATCGCCAATTCGATGGATATCGTCCCTTGCTTCTATCTCATTTTTATTTTGTCTCGAAAAATTGAATTAAAATTATGTAGAAATTTTCTAGTTTATTTAAAAATGTGTTCTATGCTTTATAAACTGATTATAATTATGTAAATCAAACATAATATTTTACTTTTCACTGACAGTTTCACAAATTAAAGACCATAACAGTCTACTACTATGTACAACTACACAGAAAACCTATAAAATTTCAATTGGAATTAGCAAAATTCGATACTTGGATTTGTATACGTGTATCATTAAAATTCTTTGGAAAAATTTCGGCCCCTGGACTTTACTATGTAATATGAGTCGCAAAACATTATATCACGAGTATGGTAATTCGGTATGCGATCTAATTCAATCGCCTTAGTTTTAGTTTCTATTAAATAATTTGTATTCCAATTAAACTAAACTGATAGTTTTGATGTTAGATTTTAAAACTATGTTAATAGCAGTTTTGCTTGAAGAACTAAAGTTCAGAGTGTACTTAAATAATAAATAATAACATTCGCGGCCACGCGTGTAACATTTTCGATTAGCCATACAAATTGAAATCAAACTGAAATACAAATTATGCATTTATGCAAAGCCTGCAAAAATATTGCCTGCTGATATGCCAACAAAGTATTCTTATTCTATATTTCTATATTTAGGTAATTGCATATGCCTAGATTTTCTAATGGCCTTGAGTTGATTAAGTAAAGAAATTGCACTTATGTAGACTTGTTTGTTTTTGTGCTTGATTTGCGAAATTGATAACAGCATGACAAATTAATGTGTGATACATAGTTGCGTTTTCCTTTAGTAAATTTATTGTACTAGTTTTATTAAGTATACCGCTAGAAGGTTGCATTGTTTAAACCTTAAAATGGCCCAAATAAAATTTATCACGACACTGTGCATGTGTTCCTGTAGTAAAAATGCAATTAGAATTGAGAATCTGTTTAATCGAGTTAATAATACGATAAATCAACTTTCATTGACTTTCACGTGTAAATAAGGCCGTATCTCGTCAAGAATTTACAGAACGCTTGATTCGAGAACATGGAACTCCATAATCAAAAACTACCATTTTAGATTACCGATTTGTATTCAAACCGACCAAAATGTGCAATTTCTAAGATTAACACAAATTCCTTTCGGATTTTGTTAATATCTATGAAACCGGTCACAAAATCAATTGGCAGTGTGAGCCAGGGCAGAGTCTAGAGTCTGACGTCTTACTATGTAATAATTTAAGAATTTATGTCATTTTTACGAATATGTGAAGATAACTTTACAAATATGCTTATTCTTATTACAAGTACAAAGTAAAGTAAATTCAATGTTTATCGAACTACTTTCTTGCGAGACACGATCTTACAGTGTGTTATAGGACCTATACGAACAAATAAATCTAGTGCATAATACTATCAAGTACTTTTCATTTTGAATTAATAAACCAAAGGTCAGGAAATGAGAGTAAATAAAGTAAAAGTGATTCAAAAATGTAACAAAAACTTTAGGAACAGAATAGATAAAATTTCACTGGTTTGTCGGATAGTTCAATATTTCAAGTTACACCTAAACCATAACTGCTTCAATAATCATAAAAACATACGAACAAAAAATTTCAAACAGGCTAACTACTATGGAATAAGCAATTTGATCATAACGTTTTTGTTGTTGTTAAGCAACTCGAAGTTCTATAATTGCAATTTTGTAATTCAACAAAGTTTAATAAACAGAATATTGGAAACTCATCAGATTAAGTTTAAAAAATAAAATGCGCAAGTTCATATAGATTACAAAATTGGAAACTATGCAATTTTCAATTTATAATAAAAACTCCTGCAATCGATCATTTGGTATCAGTTCTAGTTTGGTTCCATTCAAAGTATAATCGTATTAACTGGAAAATAGCTAAATAAGAAACTGACGGATTGAAAAACAGGTCTAAGAATTATGCTCAACAAGATAATTTTTAGCTTCATAGGTTCGTATAAAAATTTTTCATTACTACATTTACTATATATACAAAACTATAATTGATTTTTAAAATAATTTTCAGCTCTCGGGCTATGGGCTCCATTATTGGCATGGCAACCGCATCACCAATATACCTACCAAGTAAAAACTAGAACCGTTACCTCATATGAATGGTTGAAGCGGCAATACGCAGGAGTTCAAACAAAAGCCACACTAGTCGTTAAATCGATTAACGAAGATGAACTCGTTGCCCAATTATTACGTCCCGAACAAGCCCAATTCCATTGTGAATTGGACAGTTGGGATGCTGATATTCCAAAACGTGAATTGAAATATGCGCCAATGAAACTTAGCCAACGGCCATTTTCCATTCATTTGAGAAATAATGTCGTTCGATCGTTAGGATTTGATAAATCGGTCACCAACGAGGAATTAAATCAAATCAAAGGTATCGTGAGCCAAATCCAAGTCGATACACAAGCCAGAAATAAGATCAACAGCAAATACAATTTGTTACCAAACGATAATAGTGTGAATGCTGTTTACAAGACCATGGAAGAGACAGTTTCCGGAGAATGCGAAATTCAATACGATATACAAAAATTATCGCCACGCATGGCTGAACAATACTCAGATTGGATTCCAATGCCACAATTGAATGATGGCCAAAATTATTATGAGATTGTCAAGACCAAGAATTATTCGAATTGCAAACAGAATCTTGGATATCACTTTGGAATTGAAGGAATGAACGACTGGAAACCAAATACCAACCATATGGGAGATTTCTTCTCAGTAAGTTTAATATAAAAATGCTACATGTACTTATAACAGTAATCGCCTAATTATTTTTTTCCTATTCTAGAAATCCGGAATCAGTCGTGTCCATATTTCGGGATTATTGAAAAACTACACAATCCAATCATCTGAGACAGTCAACCGTGTTGCGATTAGTCCAAATTTCCTCGACAACAATCAAAAGGCAATGGTTGTAAGTCAAGTAAATTTGACATTGTCTTCAGTACAACAGTTCAGTGGCTCAGTACAAGGACCAGTCGAAGCAGTTTCGGTTAAATCACTAGTTTACCGATATAACTTGCCATCTGACAAAAACAACGATATCCGCCAACATAAAAAAGCAACATCGTCATCATTGTCATCATCAAGCAGCTCTTCATCAGAATCATCATCTGAATCATCAAGCTCAAGTGACTCTTCTGATTCATCATTGTCCAAATCCAAACAAAACAAGAGATCACATCACCAAAACAAAGAGCGAACAAACTTAAAAGATTTCAGTGATGAAAAACAAAACAAGGATCGTCAAGGAAAATCACGAGTACGTCGTAACGTACTAAAATCCAATCAACTGTTCAACCGAAATGACGAGAAAAAACAAAAACAAAAATTGGAGAAACGTAACAAAGATAGTTTATCATCTTCATCATCATCCTCGTCATCCGATTCTTCATCTTCATCATCAGACTCATCATCATCCGATTCATCAGATTACGATTACTCGAAATACGTTCAACCAAAACCCTCTATGAAGAATGCACCAGAATCACCATTACAACCAATGTATGTTGGATACAAGGGAGCTTCAATTCAATACTCAAATAAAATTGATGCCATACGTCGAACAGCAAAACTTTGTGAAGACATAGCCAGCGATCTTCAAGACCCAAACAAAATCCAAAAACGTAACACTCTTGAGAAATTCAACATTCTGACAAAAATGATCCGCACAATGGATACAGCCCAGATTAACAAAGTGAGTCAACAAATTTATGCACCACACGCTAATGGTAACCCAAATGATCAAAAATTCAACCTACGCAACGTAGCCTGGAAAACATTCCGCGATGCTGTCGCACAAGCTGGAACTGGTCCTGCATTCAATTTAATCAAAAAATGGATCATCAATCGTCAAATTGAAGGAGAAGAAGCTGAACAAATTGTAGCCACATTACCAACCACCATGCGGTATCCAACACACGAGGTGATGAAAGAATTTTTATCACTTGCCACAAACTCGCATGTTCAAAAACAACGTGGATTAAACGCAACCGTATTGTACGCTTTAACCGATTTACTATACCGATCACAAGTCAATGAGGATGGAGCTAAAATCTACTATCCAGTACATAGTTTCGGACCATTCGGTTCACGAAACAGTTCCGCCGTAATTCGAGAAGTGATTTCATACCTCAACCAAGAATTGAAACGTGCTGTTCAACAACAAGACAGATATACAATTTTAGTGTTTATTAGAGCTCTTGGAAATTTGGGACATCCACAAATTTTGAATACTTTCGAAGAATATCTCGAAAATCCAGGAAAATTGACCAAATTCGAGAGATTATCAATTGTAATTGCATTGGACAAAATGGCTGAAGCTTATCCTAAATTAGCCCGATCAATTTTGTACAGAATTTACCAAAACGTGAATGAGGCCCATGAATTACGATGCGCTGCAGTATTTTTGTTGATGAAGACCAAACCATCAACATCAATTTTACAACGTATGGCACAAATGGCACAAGATAACAATGAAAATCCACATGTTCAATCAGCTGTCCGAACCGCTATTCGATCAGCGGCGAAATTAGATAATCCTCAATACAAGAATTTGGCATCAAATGCTAAAGCTGCTGTTCACATCTTAGACGAAAACAATCAACCAGAATTCGGTATTCAATATTCGGCACTCAATTTACGCGATTACATTGTCGAGGAAATGGATTTGGCATACAAACAAAGTTTCAGCTATATTGGTAGTCAAGACAGTTTATGGCCAACTTCAATATTCTACAACGTTCAAGGTTATATGGCTGGTTATAAATCACAATATGGTCGTTTCCATGCTATGGTGTCATCAGTGGATAAACTTTTCGATTTTCTTGAATATTTTAATAACGATGATGCCAATGAAAATCAAAACCGCCAATCTAATCAAGCTAGGAAACAACATAAACAATCAAACGACAAACAATCTCCATGGAGTATTGAACGTTTAGCTGATCTCTTCAATACTCAACAACTCAATAATAATGATGGTGAAAATGAGGAACTTCAAGGATCAATGTTATTATCTGCTCTTGGTACAAAACGTTATTTTGCATTCGATCAACAAACATTGGAAGACATCCAAGAACAGCTACAAAAAGCATATGGCGCTTTACACCACAGTACAAACTTCAACTACACAAAACTCTATAACCAAAAGCAAATAACACTTGGATTCCCATTGGAGTCTGGAGATGTATTCAGCTATTCATTGAAAGTACCAACACTTGTACAAATCGGTGGAAACGTAAAGGTTCGTACCGATGACAGTAACGAAGACCAACATAAATCACAACACGGATCAGGTCATATTCAACAAAAATCATACAATGTTTCGGGTCAAATCCACATGGTCTACTCAACAATGATCGATGCTCAAGTAGGATTTATGACATTACGTGACCATCAACGGTACATCTCTGGCACACAAAAGAAATTCCAATTGAATTTACCATTCAACTTTGAATGCAATACGCAAAAAGCCAACGCTAATCAATGGGATTTCACTGTTAGTGCCTTAAACACTCACGACAACACAAATATCCTTCAACTAGGTAACTGGCCATACACCGCCCGCAAAGACATCTTAGATATCGATCCAATCGCTGAAGTTGGAGATGTAAAATTGATTCAAGTTAACGATCGGCAACAAATTGATTTGGAGTTCGGCAAGAAGAATACTGGCATGCAATTCCGTTGGAAAGGAGATACCGAAGAAAAAACACCAAATGATGATTCAATGAAGCAAGCAGCCTATAAAATGTACGAGCGATTCCAACAACACGATCCAATTTCGGCCTTATTATTCGCCGGAGTGTCCCAAACTAATGAATACTACTGTTACAATTTGACTTATGATGGTTCCCGTTCAAACTCTCATGCAATCGCTATTACAGTTAATGTTAAATATAATTCATTATCTGGAGAATCATCAAAAACACACGCACGGCCAGCCACATCAGAAGGAGATAGCATGGCAATTCCAACTTCATCCAGTAGCCAGAAGAGACAACAAGAATTCTTACAAAATGCCCAAAATGGAATTCGTAACGCGGACGCAAGTGTTGTCGAGATGGTAGCCAAATTTACAGAACATCCAAGAACTGCTTCCAAAAAGGGATCAACACCAAACACCATTGCGAAATATATTGCAACAATTGCTCAAGCTGATAGTGTCGTTGATGCTAAATCAAAAACATTATTCTATTTCCATAAACAATCAGCTGACAATCAAAATTATGAAGTGTGCGGTACCGTTTCAAGCAAATATCCAAATGTTCCACAATTGAACTTCCAAGATGCACTTAAATTCGATCCAACCTCATCACTAAATGTTCAAGTAAACTACGGAGAGAGCTGCTCAAAAGGAAACCAAATCTCAATTCAAGGTAAAATGCAACGATCAAACGAACGTCGCCAATATATGAAACGATCAGATTTGGGACAATTGTGTCAATCCCAAATGCAAACTGGAAATTATCATTTACCAGCTTGTCAAAATGCTACCGAGCAAGCAACAATTTTGGATCAATACAATTTCAAAGTACAATTCGGTAAAGTACCAAAACAACTCGAACAAATTGCCTACGATTTGTACTCGTGGTTCCGCCAAAATCAATATCCGTATGTACATGAGACCTTCCAATCAGGAAAATCAGGTTATTTGGAAGTGACTGCAGATTTCTCATCAGATTTACAAGCCGCTAATGTAAAAATCAACTCACCACAATTGCGCACAATATTCAATAACATCCCAACCTATGGATTGACCCGGGCCATATTCGCTATTCATCCTAACAACGATTGGACGGAACGTATCGCAATGCACGCTTTCAACCAAGAAGAAACACAACGTAAGTTATCAATAAACTTTCACTCTCAAAGCCTTACTTAACAAATGCATATGCTAATTTTATTTTCACAGCAACCTGTGTTGTCGATCGCCATTACATCAACACATTGGACAACGGTACATTTAATCTTCCACGCAACTTCAACGATGCATGGAACATGATGCTTATGACCCAAAATTCATATTCAAATGATCCACAATCACGAAGCAAGTACAACCGTAATAGAAACGATGAAATCGATTCACGAGTTGCAGTTATGATCCGTAACCTAAAGAAACAGGAAAATAAGGCACAACGTGAAGTCAAAATCATTTATGAACAACAAAATGGTGATGATTTGGTTGTTCATTTGCAACCATCCTCATCTCAAAATCATGTTGTCATCTCAATCAATAACCAAAAACCAAACGAGTTGTCGACCAAAGATGGTGTCGTAGAATTATACTCAAATGACGAAAAAGACAAAAACCGCAACGAAAAACGTTACAAAAATGATGAATATGATGAACCAGCTATTCGTGTATATGTATTGCCAACTGGGGAATGCCAGGTCGACATTGACGGTGATGAAATTCAAATAATTTACGATGGCGAACGTGTCAAAACTAAAGTTTCAAATGAGTATCGTGATAGCGTGCGTGGTCTCTGTGGTACATTTACTGGTGATTCAAATTCTGACTTCATTACCCCAGATAACTGTATTGCCCATAACTCAGAAGACTTCGTCGCTAGTTATGCCTTAACTAGTGAAGGCAGAAAATTACATGAAGGCAAACAGTCA
Source organism: Nephrotoma guestfalica (assembly GCA_963691935.1). Taxonomy (NCBI): domain Eukaryota; kingdom Metazoa; phylum Arthropoda; class Insecta; order Diptera; family Tipulidae; genus Nephrotoma; species Nephrotoma guestfalica. The sequence goes on along the minus strand of OY829916.1, from coordinate 10,599,950 downwards.
GGTCGTCAAAACCAGTGTTACTCACGTCAACAAAATCGCAACTGGTACGATATTTATTCTAACAAGAAGAACTCCAACAAATATCATCAGGGGCGAGATGCTTCATCATCATCTTCATCCGATAGTTCATCATCTTCATCTAGCAGTTCATCATCCGATAGCTCATCATCTTCTTCTGATAGTTCATCCTCTTCTGAAAGCTCATCATCCTCTAGCCGTTCATCATCTGAATCGAACGAGAAACCAGGACGGAAATGCGAACAAACAAAATATCAAACCTACGTTAAACAACATAATGGTCAAATGTGTTTCAGCATGCGTCCATTACCAAAATGTAGATCAGGTTGTCAAGAGCATGGTACAATCGAAAAGTTTGTCGACGTTCACTGCATGGATGAAAATGATTCACACGCTAAATCGTTGAAAGCCCAAGTTGCCCAAGGTAAAAATCCTAATACCAAGTCATGGAAAGCAACCCAAACTATTAAATTTAACGTACCAAAATCATGCCAGGCTTAGGAAGTCTTCGTAGACAGAATGAATTTTATTAAGGACCAACCGTATTTGTTAAAGGACTACGAGAATTTAGTTAGTAGATTAACTTATTTATTTTTTTTAACTGAGCAAAACAAAAAATGTAAAAAATAAAATGCAATTTTCTTTATGAAAGATAGACTTGTGGTTCAATTATATTAGGTTAATTAATTTATGAGGTTGAAAATTCGAAAAACTTCACATTTTGCCACCTAATTTTTATATGTAATAACAATGATTATTAATCGATATATTCCAAAATATCTCCCTTCTAGTTCTAATCCCGGTTTTAATAGTTTGTGGTTTGAAATAAAAATTTCAAAATACTTTCTTTTCGTTTGTTCCCTTTATCGTAGTCCAAAGTTATCAGATCCGACACAGTTTCTTGAGTTGTGATATATTTTCCGCTGCTAAAGTTGTTGTCAGGGGTGATGTTAATGTCCACAATAACACCTGGCGGAGATTTCTCGAATGACAGAAATCGCATTAGCGAAGCTTCTGAACAATTTGGTATCCTGATGCGACCGGGTAATGTCCTCCTGTTTTAGGTTTATTTCAAAGAATCATCCCCAAACAAATACTCTGTTATCATGAATGAGCCTTTAATCCTCTAGGTTTCTAATCAGCAAGGCTTGTGTGGCATTTTCAAAATGATAACTGGAATTTTATGAATGAATTTTTCAATTCATTTCACTGGTCGACTTTCTTTATTAACAATGAAGTAGATAACATTCTTAACTTATTATATCAACAATTTTATTAGGAGAATATAATTTCATTCCATCCTCGGATAAGAAGACAAAAACTCGTTAACATGCCAGTCAGCAGTTTCGATCAAAATAGCGGACCATTTAAACTACATCAATTGCATACTTCAGATGAAAATCTTGCTAGCCTTCGAATAGCCATAAATAGACAAACGCCACAAATATTACGGCAAAACTAGAATACGACCATAAGATTCATGACAATATGAAAAGAATTTTAAACTCTGGTTCAAATCGTCGATCCTTTTGACCCTGCTGATCATGTTAAAATAAATTGTGCAGGCAAAATTTTATCTGCACTTTGTTTTTAATAATGCCATTTTATTAGCATTACATTTTGCTGCAACATCTACTCTTCCAACAACTAACCAAAATTCTTCAATTTTCCCAAAATTTGGCAACATATTTTTCAGTTTCAGGATGGTTTCCAAAACTTAGATTTTTAGAACTTAACAAAACTTAGAACTTAACACAAACAAAGCAATTGGACCAAACTAACAATGAAGAGAGGAGTTTTACTTTCAATTTGGAAAACGACGAATATTCAACCGGTTTCGAATGGGGATAAATCATCTCCAACAAACTATCAACCGACTACTTTGTTATCTGTTTTGCCGAAAGTAATTGGAATTTATCGTCAACTTCTATATTACGTGTCCGTCACGCCAGCCGGTACCAAACCAACTATGACACAAGTAGCATGATGCATTGTGCATTACTGTGTAGTGTATGATTTTTCAGACGAAACCTTATAATTCCAGCCCGAACCAGACCCTATACAGCCAAACTAACTATGGCACAAGAAACACAATGGGTTGTGCATCATTGTGCACGACATGATTTTTCGGTCGGAACTTTATAATTCCAGTCGGAACCTTATAAATCCAGCAGGAACCATACCCGAAACCATAGCCAAACGAACTAAAACACACGAAGTACAATATATTGTGCATCATTATGATTGCTGTATCATAAACACATTTCCGGCTGTATTCCAAAATCAGTAAGGCAAACTCCATCAGGGATTTTCTCAAAAAACTGAAAACATTTTATTGTTGAAATTTCGATTCAAAATATGATTATAGGTAATGGGCATAACATGTTTAGCAAGAAACTAATGATAGTTTGCATATGAAAAACGCGGTTAGTGGAAGAATCGAATTTTGAAATCGGGTCACATTTGGCAATCGAACCCGGATTGCAGGCGAATAAGACTACATATTACAAAAGATTAAATGAATCGCTACTCAAAATTACATCATTAACCCAAAATAACCGAAACTTACAGAATCGGTGACGACAAGTTTTATCGGCTTAAAATCAGAAAGGCTAAAACACTGAGAGAAGTTATTGCCCACAGAGATATAGGAAGAATTAGGGCCATCGAAGAAATTAGTTTTAACGGGTGTTTTTTTAGGAGGTTTGTTTTTCCGATAGATGTCGTTTTATTTTATGACACTTGTTTTGACAGCTCAAAGTGGCATTTCTACTCAGTATTGTTTGGCAAATCATTATGAATAGGTTAACTCCAGAACAACGTTTTCAAATCGTGGAAATTTATTTTCAAAATCAGTGTTCAATTAAAAATGTTTATAGAGCACTTCGTGAATTTTATGGTGCACATAATCGTCCGTCAGAGACCACCATAAAGAACGTAATTACCAAATTTCGGTCTACATTCACTCTTTTGGATGCCAAGCCACCGACAAGAATGAGAAGAGTTCGTACAGAAGAAAATATTGCTGTCGTTGAGGCCAGTGTCGAAGAAAACGACAATTTATCGATTCGTCGTCGTGCTCAGCAAATTGGACTTTGTCCATCGACTTTATGGAAAATTTTACGTAAAGATTTGGGTTTGGTGCCATACAAAATTCAATTGGTGCAAGAATTAAAGCCACACGACCATCGTTTGCGCCGTGAATTCAGTGATTGGTCGTTAAATCAATTGAACGAAGATCCATTTTTTTACCGTAAAATTCTCTTCAGTGATGAGGCGCATTTTTGGTTAAATGGATACGTCAACAAACAAAATTGTCGCATTTGGAGCAAAGATAATCCACACGCCGTTCTAGAATTACCAATGCATCCTGATAAATGTACTGTTTGGTGCGGTCTATGGGCTGGTGGGATCATCGGTCCATATTTCTTTAAAAATGAGGAAGGACGACGCGTTACCGTGAATGGAAATCGATACAGAACCATGTTAAATGAGTTTTTGTTGTCAAATCTTGAAGATATGGATATGAATGAAATGTGGTTTCAACAAGATGGTGCCACTTGCCATACAGCACGTGAAACAATCGACTTATTGAAAGAAACTTTCAACGACAACATTATTTCGAGAAATGGTCCGGTGAATTGGCCTCCGCGTTCGTGCGATTTGACGCCACTCGATTACTTTTTGTGGGGATACGTGAAGTCATTGGTTTATGTGGATAAACCTCAATCGATTGACGCTTTGGAAACCAATATTCAACGTGTCATTGCTGACATACGCCCTCAAATGCTTGAAAAAGTGCTGGAAAATTGGACCTCCAGAATGACATTTGTGAAAAATAGTCGTGGTAGCCATATGCCAGAAATTGTGTTTAAATGTTAAATGCCAAAAAATTATCTACCAAATAAAAAAAAATTTTGGTCATTTCATAATTTTATATGTGTTTTATTCAAAAAAAAAATCGGCAACCTCTTAAAAAAACACCCTTTATTTCTTGGACAAAGGTAGAGAAACTTGAATTGTTTTGGGATCGATATTAGCAGCCGTGACTCCCATCTTTGGTCTGCGATTAATTGCAAAACGTATTCACAGTCGCTTGATACTCCGATGTGTTGTTTGCCGAACATTTAAAACAATTTTTTTACAAAATCGATTTTTGACATCAAGAAGACACAATTGTAACGTATGCCCTATGCCTAGTACAGAAGGAACATTTCTAATGGATGGTGTATTTTCAGGTTCATTAAATACATTATTGAATTCTATCTCGAGAACACATTACTCAGGCTCATATCTAAAACGCTTTCAGGCATCTTCATTTGACCACATCTTGTACAAATTCTGCAATTGACCGAATATTTTTATCCACTAGTACCACTTGAAGTCCGTAGTACATCTTCATAAAAATCTATAAAAGTTCCTTTTGAGCGCTGCTTCCAAAATTTCAGAACTCGTCTCACATCGTGCTCGGTTTTCCGATCCTGAAATCTTTCCAAAAAGCCCTTATATATAATTGTCTCCAACGGGTTTCTGGATTTCGTTCAAGGTAACACCAATACCAGGTTAACAGAACCCCGATTTCAGCTAATGTAGCTTCTGACGTATTATGTGTGTTGACGTAATTCAATTAAAAGAAACATTAAATATTCCTGCCTAAATATTCCTGGGATTTGTAATAACGTCGTAAAGCCCAGATCTCTCTCACCACGTTTTGTACAATTATCCAACGGGAAACTCAGCAAACAACAACCATAAAACATGTGATAGCACCAAACGATAGGGCCTTCGAGAACAAACAGTTCTATATATTGGTGACGGAGCCTATATTTGTGACGTTCGTAGGTCAACGCGCTATTTCGTGGCGATTGTACGATTTATTTCTACAGATTTGTTTAAACTCCAAGTTTAACTAATGCACCGAGTGATAACACACCAGCTGCACGAAAAAGTTCCCGCTTACTTAAAAAGCCGGAAAGGTGAATGCAATATTGAATTTTCTGACCCTAACACTCTAAGAAGGCGCCGCTTCTTAGATATTCAAAGTGGGATAGGGGGCTTATTCCTTCATGGCATCAGGATGCCAAGGTATCACATCCTCTTTGTTCGATCTTCTGAAAAGCAGCCATTGAACATCTTGTGCAATGCTACTTTCACAGTGAAAGCGTATTGTTCCACATGGGTGACGATGGTGGCAAGCACCCCATCGCATATTTGTCTCAGAAGCTTAATGCATGCACAGCGGAACTATTCCGTAAACAAATTAGAATGTTTCGTAGCTGTGCTAAGCGTTAAATAGCTTGGGCATATATCGAGGGATGCACGTTTACCATCATCACTGGACCATACAAGCCTTAAAAGACTTGTTAGGTGGAGTCTTAAACTACAAGGTGTTCAGTTCTAAATACAATACTGCAAGAGAACTCAGGTTATAGTGCCTGACTGAAAGAATTCACTAAATTGGGTAAATCCATAGAATATTTACCTGAACAGTACCTTAATCTCCGAGTGCAGAATAACAAACTTTCAGCTCCAATAAGTAAGCCATATAACCCTAAATCGGTAACTACTTGATTGATTATCGTTGGTCTCTGATCCTCCTTCCACTTCCTAAGATATTAGAGCGAATGCATCATTTAAATTGCTGGCGAGGTATGGCTTCGTCAGTTCAGGTCCATGTACACATTTATAAAGTTTGCACACAACCAAAGGCATCTAATCGCGCGCTTCAACCCACTATGTGAAAGCATATTTTGGCCGTCCAAATACAGCAACTTTACATGAATTTTTTAGGTCCTTATTCAAAAATCAAAACGTATCACCAAATATATTTTCATCAAACCGTTAAGGAATGCCCTTGCAACTGACATATGGAATTTTCCTTAAACTTTTGGATCCGTAAAACTTCGACATCGGATAATGCTACTCAATGTAATGATATTTGATTGAAAACCCTTTCACATAAGTACGGTATTAAACAAGTCATGCCCCATAATTTCTTCATGTGTGTGGCCTCGTGTTATGGCTGTCTGAAAGCTTGCCACTGCTTCTGGATGAAGTTGATTGGTAATTTTGCGGATACTTTTCATTTTTTAGTACATCGATATACCACCGCACGGCCTTCTTTGCTTGTTTATTAAATGTGGATAATAATTTGCACTTATATTTGAATATAATAAGCACATGATCACTACCAATATCGGTGCCCGTATATGATTAACTGATGTTAGATCTGGTGGTGGAATGTCTCTTCAAAATCAGTACATGATCAATTTGATTTTAAACTCTTCGAGTATTCGATCGCTTCGTTACATTGTGGATTTTCCTACGTTGAAAGAACTTACTTGGGAAGGTCATAAATTATAGCAAATTTGGCGACGTGGTGGTCGTTGTTGTTACTAAGCATTCCACATCATTTGATTTGTATTCGGTTGGCGCATGCGCATTGTCAAGCGTGATATTGAATTTTTTTGTGCGTAATCCCCTTTGACGGGGCGGAAGTCGATGATATGCTGCTATACTCGCCAGTGAACGGGAAAGCCGACTCCAAATTCTACCCCATTCTGAAGGCCACTGAGCCTTTGAAAGTTTTTGGAGGTTGCCAGGTCCTAGAAGGTTTGGCACGTCCATGTTCTCGTTTTAAAAGCGTTGTCCGAGTAAATTTACCGAGGTCGTTGTTTTGATTAATCTCTTAAGTTATAATCTGATACCTTTGTTTATTACTTGAAGATTTTTGTTCCTCTTGCTGGTTTCCCGTACAATTCTGATTCAAAATTTGTACCAGTTTCAGTAACTCAAGAAATTTGTTTAACTTGGATCGTTATCAGGATTTTATTGCTCACAAACAGACGTATATGAAGTTATTCCACGATTCTATCCTAGAAAATAACAAAAATTTCATCAGGCAACACTAATCAATAAAAAAACATTTACTCTTGTGTGAAGTTAGCCCAGCCCAACATTTGTTTAAATTGATGCATAATAAATAATAATTTGTAAAGTCATAGCCCAGCCCGGAATTTATTAGAAATCACGTTAAATACAAAAACTAAATTCGTTTCTTTTAAATTTTACAAATTTTAGCCTTGTAATCGTTATAAAATAAAAAAAATGCCCGAATATTTATGTTTGTTGAGTTGCACAACACATTTATCACAAATTTTTTGACTATTAAGACTGGAAATAACATCGTCGTTAAAAATGCGTAAATCTATGAAAAATCCTCCAATTTATGATTTACAAGCAACAAAAGTGTCACGTTCGTTTGAGCTATAGTTGTCCGATTTAACAAAACGTTCTCGGCAAAAAATTTCATAATTTATTGCGATTGTTGTAAATCTCCGGCTAAAAGCCCATATGTTTCATTTAAGTGCATTGTGCTCATTTTGCAAACTCTTAAAAGTTGAGGCTGATAAAATTCGGGTTCCCGTGGCTTAATATTGGTTCCGGCTGAAAATCAGATAGTGGACAATAATACACATTGTACCGTGTTACTTGTGTCAAATTTGGTTTGGTTCCGACTGAATTTATAAGGTTTCGGTTGGAATTATAAGGTTCCGGCTGAAAAATCATATAGTACACAATGATGCACGATACATTGTGCTTCTTCTGTCATAGTCGGTTTGGCTTTAGATCACATGGTCCCGGCTGAAAGCTTACATGTTTCACAACAATTTAAGTGGGCTGTGCTTATTGTGCAAACGCTTAATTGTTCCCGCTGATAATACTCTGGTTCCGGCTGGCTTAATATGGGTTTCAGCTGCAACATCAGAAATTACACAATGACAAACAATGCATTATGCTACTTGTGCCATAGTTAGTTTATTTCCAGCTGGCACGGTTCCGGTTGGATTTCTTAGATTAAGGTTCCATCGTGCTAGTTGTGCCATAGTTGTTTTGGTTCCGGCTAATATGGTTCCGGCTGTTGTGAGGACGAGTATAATAACATTTTGCTGTAGTGAGAGTTTTGTACCCCAAGATAATTGCTTTGATAATACGATCGTCTAAAATCATATTGATTTGGGATTCAATTTGGGAATTTTGGACCAACTTACAAAGGCCTTATTAGTTCTTTACGGTTTTATGGGTGTACTTTAGCATCAAAATAATCTTAAATATAAATAAATATCTAAGACATATATCTAAGGTGGTATTCAAACCAAACACGAATTACGAACGAAAGTAACTTTATTCACGAAAATATAAATTATCGAGACCTTAAATAAATAAATAGTTCATGTAAATCTACTGTCCACAATAAAAATTCTCGAAATTACACAAAATATTCGTGTATTTGACTTACAGTTAATTTCTATTTCCGAGAATAATGTCCGGTGTGAATACCACCTACGAGCCAAAGTTAACATGACCCTAACACTCCACCAGAACTTGCAGCAAAATCCAATGAAAATGGTACTAGAATTTTTTACAAATCAATTACAAATTTGTTACACAGTTAGAAATTTTTTACAGGTCCCGTTAAGCTGCAATTCGTGTGTGGGCTGGCATTAGACAAAGCTACACCATACTACTGGAGGTGGTACTGAAATTTTTTTACACCACGTTTTTTGAATTTCTGTTAATATTTGTTGTGTCCCACTGAGGTGGTACTGGAAATGTTTACACAACTAATTACAATATATTGGAATAGTTCAATCCCCAAAATTTTCCCTAAGGAGTGAAGCTTTTTAAAGCCGTATTCCTCTGTATAGGTTACAGACTTGCTATAAATGTAACAACCTACCCCCAATTAAGATGAAACAGCTAATTGTGTACAAGAAATTGACACGCAGGAATTAAATTACAACAGCCCATATCCACAAAAATCGATCATAATGCATCGAACTTCCTTCCTGTGCAAGAAATAGGCATCCCTGAATTTATTACACCAGCCCACATCCACAAAAATTGATCATAATTCAGGGATACCTAATTCTTGCACAGGAAGGAATTTCGAAGCATTATGATCGATTTCTTGGGTGTGGGCTGCTGGAATAAATTCAGGGATACTTGTTTCTCCTAGGAAAATTAAAAAGAGAAGGTTAAATGATACACCTTATAGAGGGGGTTAGAGAGGGTTAAATGATACACCACCACAAAAACCACAAACATAGTGAAAACTTTGGGCGAAGGCTCATTTATCTTTCACACGTATGAAAATAAACAAGAAAGGCCAATCAGAGTCAAATGTACAAAACTAGCTGGAGAAATAAAAAGAAGCTAGATATGTTTGTACTAACATTCAGCTGTGCTGAAAATATAACTAAAATTTATAAGATCACTAGTTTATTGGTTTGCAAAGTTGAAATTCAACCACTTAGAAAGTCTAAACGAATTCCGCAATGCAAAAGATGTCAAGCATATGGACACACGCAAAAATATTGTGGCAAACTTCCAAGGTGTGTTAAAAGTGCCGTGTACACTGTGTACAAGGCCATCCTGCTAATTATCGAGGATGTATTGTTGCAGAGGAAATTCAGAAAATTAAAATCCAAAGGATGAATAAAACTCAATTGTATGGTCAGGCAAATCGATACGAGAGGCAGACAAAACAAGACAATAGGCAACCACTTGGTCGCCATCTAAGAACTGATGGAGTTACATATGTCGCGTAGTCAATAAAAACTACAGCAAAAATCGATAGATGTAGGCATCAGTCAAACATTACAAGATATTCTCCAGAAACTAACAAAATTTGATGAGGCTACAATAATTGGAAGATAGCGCATTGGGAGCTAAACCTAAATCTACACAAAAATGAACAGCACAATGAAAATCATGTCATGGAATGCTAATGGTCTGCTCCGGCATCAACAAGAACTAAAGGGTGGTTAAATTTTAAGGGCCGATGTTGATTTTGAATAAAACACAAATTATTTAGGAAATTATTGTCAATTCTTTTTATTATGATAATATGGTATGGTTCAATTATGTATGGAACAAAATATCGGCCAAATGGCCGCCGCGACCTCGGCGACACACCTCCACCCGATGGTCCAAATTTTCAAAGACGCTTAGGCATAATTGAGGTTCTATGCCGTTATTGTGCCGAATTATCTCATCCTTTAGCTCTTGAATTGTTGCTGGCTTATCGACGTACACCTTTTTTTTCAAATAACCCCAAAGAAAGAAGTCCAACGGTGAAATCACATGATCTTGGCGGCCAATTGAGATCGCCACCACGTGAGATTACACGGCCATTAAATTTGTCGCGCAAAAGAGCCATTGTTTCGTTAGCTGTGTGGCAAGTGCCACCGTCCTGTTGAAACCACATATCTTCCACATCCATATCTTCCAATTCGGGCCATAAAAATCTCTCTCTCTCTTTCATCATCTCACGATAGCGAACACCATTCACAGTAACTGACTGATCGGCCTCATTTTGGAAAAAATACGGCCCGACGATGCCGCCAGCCCATAAACCGCACCAAACAGTCACTCTTTGTGGGTGCATTGGTTTTTCGACAATCACTCTTGGATTATGATTCGCCCAAATGCGGCAATTCTGCTTATTGACGAATCCACTGAGGTGAAAATGTGCCTCATCACTGAAGATGATTTTCCTCGAAAATTGATCATCCACTGTTGCCATTTCTTGCCACCATTCTGACCATTGACGACGTTTGGAATGGTCAAGAGGCTTTAGTTCTTGAGTCAATTGCACCTTATAAGCGTGTAAATGCAAGTCTTTATGCAATTGTTGGGCACGACGACGAGTTGAGGTAGACGGCTCTTCAGCCACACTATCGCGAATAGCAGCAATATTTTCTGCTGTACGAGCTGTACGAGCATGCACTGGTGTTTTAAAATCTCCTACAGACCCGGTTTGCTCAAATTTTTGCACAATTTTTCCGATTGAAAAAATCACGAAGTGCACGATATGCATTTTGATTTGAACGCCCATTTTCATAATATGCCTGCATAAGTTTAACACGTTGCTCGATTGTGTATCTTTCTATGGTTCAAATTGAGTTAGTCTGAAATTGAGAAATATCAAATTAAATGCAGAAAAAACACACATATATCACACTACTCATCCAGATAATTCAGCCAGAGGAGGAAATGCAGCCATCATAAAAACAAATATGCCACATTTGTGAAGAAGCAAAGTATGAAAAAAAAAAATTCAGGCCACAGTGGTTTATATAAAAACCAACAACTTTCCTATTGTTGTGGCAGAACTGTACTGTCCACCAAGAGATTCTATTAAAAACAAACAATACTCAGAGTTCTTCAAGCGTCTGGGAAAAAGAAATAAATAGAATTACTGATTGCCATTAAAGAAAATGGATGTGAATCCATTTCAACAGGAAAACCAACATATTGACCAACTGACCCAGGAAAAATACCTGACCTGATCGATTTTTTTATAACCAAAAATATTTCTAATAATTTTATGAAAGTCGAGGAAAGCCAAGATATGAGCTCAGATCATTCTCCGTCAGTCCTAACCCTAAGCGAGTATATCATCCAAAAAGGGAATAATCCAGTATTTTTATTTTTTATTTGGCACTAGCTCTAAAAATTTGGAGTCATATGGCCCGCTTCAAAATTTACAAATTACAAAATTTTTTACATTTTTTACCATCATAATTTAATTTTAATTTCTTTTCATACACCTAGCACACATCGATCCCCTTTCACACTTCTATCTAATAAATTCATACACATTCTTATATACGTTCACTCCCATTCGTAACAATTCAGTCAAACTACTTGCACTCAATAGAACATCGAACATTTGCCTGCTCTGGTTAACTGCAGAACATTTCAGAATCAAATGTTCGATATCCTCCACAACTAAACAGCTTTAACATAATTCACACACAACCAAATTGCGTTTCTTCAAACATTCTTTCCAATTTCCATGATTCAATCTCACCTGAAATATGCGAAGTACGTCTCTGGCATCCATGAATTCATATTCATTTACATCCTCAATCAAACAACCCCGTTTCGCAAGCATATCGGCTCTTTCATTACCTTCAATCTGTAGGTGTGAAGGTATCCATTGAAGGATGACCTCCCTCCCACAAGATTGAAGATACTTATATAGCATTTCCACACACACATTGCTATGAGTTCAACCACCCTTACTAATTAATTCCAACCCACTCCGGGAGTCAGAAAATAACACTATTCTCCTTCTCCCTTGTGTCATTGCCAACTTGATCCCTTCCATAATCCCTATCAATTCTGCAATCATACAGATACTGTCATGCACTCTCACCATTTTCTCTTTCCTCATTGAAGGAATATAAATTCCCACACCTACGCGATCATCATTTACACTTCCACATGTGCAACATAATTCATTCGCATTTTGCAAAATTCACTCTTAACCGATAAACCGACTTTCTGATTTGCCGGACGAATCTTGGAGAATATGTTAATAATTTCCAAGATTACCAGTGATCTTGTTGTCTTTTTGTAAACCGTCCCTCTTTGCAATCTCTCTTTCATTTCATTCACCAATTTATTGTCCTTAGTTAACATTCGCACAGTCTCTCGCACGGTGATCCATTCCCTCTTATAATTAAGAGGCGAATCACCCAATTCCGGCCACAGAGTGTGTATTGGTGTCGAACTGATCGCTCCCAATACCACTCTAGCACACGCATTCTCCACAAGCATCAACTTTTTAAACCCAACCTTGGACCCATCACCATATATACTCATTCCATACGCAATTTTAGTTGACACTAGCGCGAATTTACCCTCAAATTCAATTCACTCAAACATTCGATTACATGATTCACACATTCTTCAGCCCGACTCAAGGCCTCCTCGATGGTCCTCCCCTTGCCCATCAGGACAAAGTCATCTGCAAATTGCAAAATGACTTTGCCCGAGGAAGAAGAGAGTCGGTAAGATTTTACTGCCTTGGGGGAGGCACATAGTCACCGCTCCTTCCAACCTGTACCCTCCACCACATAAAACTAACTTTCTCTCATTCATGAACTTATACACCCATTTGCAAATTTTCCAAGGAAACCCCAAGTCCATAAGGATCTGATAAAGTTTCCCTTCAAAAATACCTCCACAACATACTTATTTTCCTTTTGTACTTCCCACACAAACTTTTCTACACATTCACTAGCAGAGTGGTTGTCATTCACAAATTTGTCTATACGACCTTTCATCATACCATTCACAATTTTAACAAATACATTCAACATACATATTCACCTGTAATTTGTTGCCAGATTCCTATCCCGATCCCTTTTAGGAATACGTACCACTCTGCTTTCCTTCCATTTTTCCGGTATCTGAATACTCATCCATACTTGATTGAGAATTCGAAGCAAGGCCGCCTTGGCTTCGAATTCTAATCTACCAATCATTTTATAACTCACTCTGTTAGTTCCGGGGGTAGTAGATTTGGATATTTCTAAAACCCCTCGGAACTCTTCCCATTCAAACTCCTTACACATATCGTGCACAAATTCACTTTCATTATCAGGTAGCAAAACTTCATACCTATCGCTCAAATTGCTACGTACGTCCGTAATCATTTGTAAAAAGACACCTTCATTCTCTCTGTCATCTAACACTGCATTTCTGCCTTGCGCTCTATATCCTCTCACTCTATTAAATTTATCCCATACATCCTTAGTTGTGGTTCTATGTGTCATTTTGGACACACAGTTCCGCCAACTGTTCCTTTTCGCATCTACGGATAGCCTTTTTCAATCTTGCATTCATCCTTCCATAATTTATTCTGCATTCATGACATATACTCCTATTGAACTCTCTCAATGCTATCCGTTTCCTTGCATACCAATACTGGATCTTGTATTCATTCCCTCTGACATTTATAGTGCACATTTCATTCACTCTCTCTATTTCATCCTACGTTCGACCCATTTCTTACCATTCATAATGAACTTACGGTCGATGTCAACATTTATACCACCTAAGCAAATCCTGATCAAATAATGATCACTACCCAAATTCTCATCTGTGACATTCCAAGTGACTTGGCCCGCCAGCCTGCTAAATATTAAAGTTAAATTTATCGCGCTGGCTGTTGACCCCACTCTCGCCATTCTAGTCGACCCACCAACGGGAAATGTTAATCTATTTACAGTTTTAATTTTCACTATTTCTACTGCTCGTTTATATACTCAACATTCCTTACTGTTGCTGGTGTGTGCCTCTCCACAGTTTATGCATTTTAGTGTAGTGCACGGCTGGTTGTGTGGTGTTACTTCACTATACATTTGTAGCACTTAGGATCACTTGTGCATCTCTTTTTGGTGTGACCAAATTTGTGGCATTCGGTGCACTTCAACGGATTTGGAATGTACAATCGAATGCTTAGTTGTATAAAGCCTGCCCTCACATATTCCGGTAATACTGGTGAATTAAAAGTCAGGATAATTGCTGCTGTGTCCGTTAATTTGTTTTCCACCCATTTCTTTATTTTATATACCTCTATGACGCCTTGGACCTTAAGCCCTTCTTTGATTTCCTCCTCAGTTAAACTTTTTAGGTCGTGGCAGAAAATGATACCTTTGGAACTGTTTAATATGGGGTGTTCCGTCACTTTTATTTTGGCCAATTGCCCCAGAGATGTTGCCTTCAGTAATGCATTCGTCGCTGCCTGATTTTTTGTCAGAACCCGCAGTTCTCCAGCTCTCGAGCGTTGCGTTTTAATGATACCTTTGGTTATCATATCTAGCGCTTTTTGTATTCCAAAAGGTGAAAAATTTGACAGGTTTTGTTAATCCTGCTCGTGCTTGCTTATTAGATATTTTTCATTCATTCCATTGCAATCCATTATATCTGCACCGCCACCGAATCCTAATCTTTTTGTTCGCATTTCTACGATCTTTTTCCTTTTGGAGGGTTGGGTATTATTTCCCAACATCCTCAACGGTGCGAATCTATTTGGGCTTTCAAACATCGCCCCTTTTAAGGGCCGAAGACCTCCGTTTACCCACACCTGACTTTACTTACTGTCTAAAATCACGCCGCTTAAATATAAACAAACAATTGTTGTTGTTGAACACCACTATAAAACTATTTTAACTTAATGAATAATCCAGTATACTAACCAAAAAACATACGGACTGGGGAAGTTTCAAAGTACACCTTGAACAAAGAATACTTTTGAAGGTCCCTTTAAAAACTATGGATCAACTGGACAAAGAATTCAATAATCAGCATGGGAAAGTACTCCAGAAATCAAATCAAGGCTAAAAGGAAATAACTATCCAATAGAAATTAGAAATCTTCTTAGGGCTAAACGAAAATTCAGAAGAAGTGGCACTAAACTAGAGCTTCACAAGACAAAAAAAGACTGAACAATCGTGCTCAACAATTATCAAGAGAAATTCAGAAACTAAAAAATGAGTCAGATAATTTCTACTTAAGTAAGTTGACAAATGAAAGTAATACGGATTATTCGCTCTGGAAAGCAACTAAAACTCTGAAAAGGCCAATAAAGCCGATCCATCCTGTCAGGAAAAGCTGAAGGATTTGCTAATCATCATGAAAATATATTTCAACCTCATGAATGTCAATTACAAGAAACATTGAATAAATACAAATTATCGAAGATGTCACACCTACATCGCCTACTAAACGAAGTAACAAACGAAATTAAAAATAATTTAAACTCAAAGAAAGCACCAGGATTTGATCTGATTACCGGAGAAATAATAAAGCAGCTACCGAGAAAAGGTACGATGAAGTTAACTAGTATCATAAACGCTTCATTCAGGTTAAAATATGTGCCAAATCTTTGGAAAGTGGTTGAGGTTATCATGATTCCCAAATCAGGAAAACCGCCACATCTAATAACATCATATAGGCCGATATCGTTGCCAATAATGTCTAAACTTTTTGAAAACTTGCTATTAAAAAGACTCAAACTAATAAGTGAAAAAATAACCTAATTCTGAATCACCAATTTGGTTTTCGCATTGAGCACTCAACTACTGATCAAGTGCATAGAATAACCAATATCATTGAGAAGACTTTAGAAGAGAAAAACGTTTATTCCGCAGTATTCCATGATGTAGCGCAGGCCTTTGACAAGGTTTGGCACGAAGGTTTAATCTACAAACTTAAATTAATCCTACCTAAACAGTAGAGCATAATACTGGAAACGTATATAACGGAAAGATATTTCAGACTTAAGCAAGAAGATGAATATTCTGAGCTTAAGGCAATAAGAGCCACAAGGTGGTGTACTTGGGCCACTTCTGTATTTACTATACACCCGAGATGTTCCAATCCCACAAAACAACACGATAACCACTTTCGCCGATGACACAGTCAGCCATCATGGCAGTAGGTGATAACAACTAAGATACAACAGAGAAATTACAAACCACCATAGAGCAAGTACACAGCTGGACAAAAAATGGCGTATAAAATTAAATAAAACCAAATCTGTACATGTCGACTTTCTAAACAAGAGATTAGTACACAAACCAGTATATTTCCAGTATAATCAAAAAATGTCACATGCAAACACTGCCAAATATCTTGGTATGACATTAGAAGCTAAGCTTCGCTGAAAAGCTCATGTAAAGAAGAAAATGTATTGGTTACTGGGAAGAAACTCTCATCTATCAATCCCTAATAAGCTTCTGCTTTATAAGCAAATATTGAAGCCTGTCTGGACTTATGGTAATACAGCTGTGAGGATGTACCAAGCAGTGCAACATGGATATTATCCAACGATTCCAAAATAAAGTGTTAAGAAACATCGTGAACGCACCATGGTTTGTCAGAAATAGAGACATCCACAAACATCTGGGCATAGAATCTATATCAAAACCGAAATTATGAAATTTGCTAGAAATCATGAGCAACGGCTACTTCGCCATCTCAACATAGAGGCCATCCAGCTACTGGATAATATGGATTTAGTTAGAAGGCTCAAAAGAGTAAAGCCTTTTGAGTTAGTGTAAAATCCGCTAAAATAAATTTCTATCTAGCGCACAATAAAAGCGCGATCTAATAATAAATATCAAAGCTAAGGAGTACATCGATGGATGAACCCTTAAATTTCAGTAAAATGTTATAATTTAAGTTAGAATAAAATTGCTTATTAGTCTTTGACTAGATTGTAATTAAAAAAGAAATAATTTTCAAAAAACTTGTTTGAGTGTGAGCTGTTGTTGTAAAAATTCAAGGAGAGCTTTTTATTGGAAAGGAAGGTTTTGTTGATGTGGGCTGTTGTAATAAATGCTGGGTTGTCTATTTCTTGCACAGGAAGGTGATTCGACGGCATTATGATCGATTTTTGTGGAATGGGCTCTGGTAATAAATTCATCCGTGTCCATTTCTTGTACACAATTAGCCGTTTCATCTTAATTGGGGCTAGTTGGTTAAATTTATAGCATCTATACAGAGAAATACGGTTTTAAAGAGCTTCACTCTACTATTTAATGAGTTAGGACAAATAACCATCCAACTACCATTCAATTATTACGGGTATCCCCGTATTGGTAGAAATGGTTTCGTTATTATTCTATCAAATGCAAATTAAGCCAAACTTCGGTTAATTCGAAATATAGTTGCGCCGATCTCAGAAAAGTCTACGGCAAACGGGTACTGGTTTCAGGCTTCTAAATCATTAGATAATTAAATAGCATAATCTCATTACGATATCACGGGGACTACTGGTACAAATAATTTATTGAATCAAGTGGTAGACTTGCGTATTATGAATTATTACGAATTTATGTAAATTTGTGATTTTCCAGCACCGATCTCGTCGATGTCTGGACAAAATGGGTAATGGATTCAGGTTTCTAAATCATTAGATAATAATTAGATGATATTGTAATGAGAGTTTGTTGTCTTATTATCTTATGATTCAGAAACGAGAAACCATTACTCTTTTTTCCAGACATGGTCGAGATGGGTGCTGGAAAATTCCAAATTTACAGAAATTCGTAATAATTCATAATACGCAAGTAGTAGTCCCCGTGATATTCTGTAAAACACGCGAGAGGCAGTGTATTATGTAAATTTATTTGTTTATGAACTTTTTATAAAAATATATGGATCGTATTTATGTGAAAAAATTGCGTAATTTGAAAAAAAATATTTTCTCGGGGTGAAATACAATTTTATAGATAAAACATAATTAGACTTGACTTTTTTGTTCATAAATATTTTTTCTGGCTCAAATTTTCATTATTTTTTAATTTTTTCCGGAAGCACACGACATAAAAAAGTCTTTACGGGATGGTTTTTTCAGGCCAATTAACAGACATTCAAAATTTATTGTTTGCGGATACTGAGATCTCATAAGGGTAAATCGATAAACTATTCAAAATTTAATTTATAATGTCATATCTATAGTTAATGGCATCTTATGGCCTAATTAAACACTCGATCAAAAAATTTTGGGTTCACTGCTATGAAATCTATTTTAAATTTGACTGTATACAAACTAAAGAATTAAATCTGATCACGTCAAAACACTTAAGGGTATACCTATGGCACATAATTTATTCATTTAGATTTGTTTTCATGCATGCCGTTGCTTTAATTGATAATAAAATCGTTATCGCATGTCAATAGGATCAAGATGCTACATTGTTTAGTTTTAAGCAATTGTCATAAAAAAGATAAAACTGCAACCATTTGAATATGAATGAAAATGAACGAATCTTCTCTGTCAAATTACTAATTTCCCATAAAAGCTTGGACATGGTCAATAATCTATATTTATGTACGTACACATATATGATTTCATGTGCAAAAATTAAAATTCGCAATAAATGCGAACGGTCGTTGGCATTATCGCGATTTTCTACATTTTTTCTGCAACTCGCACAATATTAGTTCGTTTACTTCATAAAAATCAAACCACAACAAAATTTTTGAAACTAAACAATTTTAAATTTGTTTCGATGAACAAAATAAAATATGCACAAGCCGATTAAATTGCACGCGTCGAGCTGTAGATTGCAAAATTGGAAACTATGCATTTTTCAATTTATAATAAAAACTCTAGCAAACGATTGATTCGGCATCAGTTCTAGTTTAGTTCCATTAAAACGAGGACCGTATTAATTGGAAAGTACAATACTATACTATACAATAGTGGGTGGAATTGGAAACAGCACGAAAGATTATGTTTAATAAGATAATTTTTGGCTTCATAGGTTCGTATAAACATATTAACAAATTTACACAAATATTGTAATGTTATAAATTTAATTTCATTTCCAGCTCTCGGGCTATGGACTCCATTATTGGCATGGCAACCACACCACCAATACACCTACCAAGTAAAAACTAGAACCGTTACCTCATATGAATGGTTGAAGCGGCAATACGCAGGAGTTCAAACAAAAGCCACACTAGTCGTTAAATCGATTAACGAAGATGAACTCGTTGCCCAATTATTACGTCCCGAACAAGCCCAATTCCATTGTGAGTTGGACAGTTGGGATGCTGATATTCCAAAACGTGAATTGAAATATGAGCCAATGAAACTTAGCCAACGGCCATTTTCAATTCATTTGAGAAACAATGTCGTTCGATCGTTAGGATTTGATAAATCGGTCAGCAACGAGGAATTAAATCAAATCAAAGGTATCGTGAGCCAAATCCAAGTCGATACACAAGCCAGAAATAAGATCAACAGCAAATACAATTTGTTACCAAACGATAATAGTGTGAATGCTGTTTACAAGACCATGGAAGAGACAGTTTCCGGAGAATGCGAAATTCAATACGATATACAAAAATTATCGCCACGCATGGCTGAACAATACTCAGATTGGATTCCAATGCCACAATTGAATGATGGCCAAAATTATTATGAGATTGTCAAGACCAAGAATTATTCGAATTGCAAACAGAATCTTGGATATCACTTTGGAATTGAAGGAATGAACGACTGGAAACCAAATACCAACCATATGGGAGATTTCTTCTCAGTAAGTTTAATATAAAAATGCTACATGTACTTATAACAGTAATCGCCTAATTATTTGTTTCCTATTCTAGAAATCCGGAATCAGTCGTGTCCATATTTCGGGATTATTGAAAAACTACACAATCCAATCATCTGAGACAGTCAACCGTGTTGCGATTAGTCCAAATTTCCTCGACAACAATCAAAAGGCAATGGTTGTAAGTCAAGTAAATTTGACATTGTCTTCAGTACAACATTTCAGCGGGCAAGTACAAGGACCAGTGGATGCTGTTTCGGTTAAATCATTAGTTTACCGATATAACTTACCATCTGACAAAAACAACGACATCCGCCAACATAAAAAAGCAACATCGTCATCATTGTCATCATCAAGCAGCTCTTCATCATCATCTGATTCATCAAGCTCAAGTGACTCTTCTGATTCATCATCATCCGAATCTAATGAACAAAACATGAGACCAAATCACAAACACATGAAGCAAGTAGAAAACGCACATAATGACCGTCAAGGAAAGTCTCGAGTACGCCGTAGTGCACTAAAAACCAATAAATTATTCAGTGCGAATGAACAAAAGAAAACACATAAAATGGGAAAGCGCCATCAACATAATAAGGCATCTTCTTCATCATCATCCTCGTCCTCCGATTCTTCATCGTCATCATCTGATTCTTCATCTTCATCATCAGACTCATCATCATCCGATTCATCAGATTACGATTACTCGAAATACGTTCAACCAAAACCATCTATGAACCATGCACCAGAATCACCACTTCAACCAATGTATGTTGGTTACAAAGGAGCTTCAATTCAACACTCAAATAAAATTGATGCTGTTCAGCGTGCAGCAAAAATTGCGGAAGACATAGCCCGTGATCTTCAAGATCCAAATAAAATCCAAAAACGTAACACTCTTGAGAAATTCAACATTTTGACTAAATTAATCCGCACAATGGATGCAATCCAGATTAACAAAGTGAGTCAACAAATGTATGCACCACACGCCAGTGGTAACCCAAGTGATCAAAAATTGAACGAACATAACGTAGCCTGGAAAACATTCCGCGATGCTGTCGCACAAGCTGGAACTGGTCCAGCATTCAATTTAATCAAAAAATGGATCATCAATCGTCAAATTGAAGGAGAAGAAGCTGAACAAATTGTAGCCACATTACCAACCACCATGCGGTATCCAACACATGAGGTGATGAAAGAATTTTTATCACTTGCCACAAACTCGCATGTTCAAAAACAACGTGGATTAAACGCAACCGTATTGTATGCTTTAACCGATTTACTATACCGATCACAAGTCAATGAGGATGGAGCTAAAATTTACTATCCAGTACATAGCTTCGGCAAATTCGGTTCACGAAACAGTTCTGCCGTAATTCGAGAAGTGATTTCATACCTCAACCAAGAATTGAAACGTGCTGTTCAACAACAAGACAGATATACAATTTTAGTGTTTATTAGAGCTCTTGGAAATTTGGGACATCCACAAATTTTGAATACTTTCGAAGAATATCTCGAAAATCCAGGAAAATTGACCAAATTCGAGAGATTATCAATTGTAATTGCATTAGACAAAATGGCTGAAGCTTATCCAAAATTAGCCCGATCAATTTTGTACAGAATTTACCAAAACGTGAATGAGGCCCATGAATTACGATGCGCTGCAGTATTTTTGTTGATGAAGACCAAACCATCAACATCAATCTTACAACGTATGGCACAAATGGCACAAGATAACAATGAAAATCCACATGTTCAATCAGCTGTTAGAACTGCAATTCGATCAGCGGCAACATTAGATAATCCTCAATACAAAAATTTGGCATCAAACGCGAAAGCTGCTGTTCACATCTTAGACGAAAACAATCAACCAGAACTTGGTATTCAATATTCAGCACTCAATTTACGCGATTACATTGTCGAGGAAATGGATTTGGCATACAAACAAAGTTTCAGCTATATTGGTAGTCAAGACAGTTTATGGCCAACTTCAATGTTCTACAACGTTCAAGGTTATATGGCTGGTTATAAATCACAGTATGGTCGTTTCCATGCTATGGTGTCATCAGTGGATAAACTTTTCGATGTTCTCGGACATTATTATAATGATGACGACAACGACAGCGAAAACCGAAGAAGTCATAGCATTCCAAAGAAACAACATAAACAATCCAATGAAAATCAATCTCCATGGAGTATTGAACGCTTAGCTGATCTCTTCAATACTCAACAACGCAATAATAATGATGATGAAAATGAGGAACTTCAAGGATCAATGTTACTGTCTGCTCTTGGTACAAAACGTTATTTTGCATTCGATCAACAAACATTGGAACAAATCCAAGAACAGCTACAAAAAGCATCTGCTGAATTACGCCACAGTACAAACTTCAACTATACAAAACTCTATAACCAAAAGCAAATAACACTTGGATTCCCATTGGAGTCTGGAGATGTATTCAGCTATTCATTGAAAGTACCAACACTTGTACAAATCGGTGGAAATGTTAAGGTCCGTGCTGATAACAACGACGAGGTTCAACAAATACCACACGATTCACGCCAAAGCCAACAAAAATCATACAACGTTTCAGCTCAAGTCCACATGGTCTACTCAACAATGATTGATGCTCAAGTTGGATTTATGACATTACGTGACCATCAACGGTACATCTCTGGTACACAAAAGAAATTCCAATTGAATTTACCATTCAACTTTGAATTTAACGCACAAAAAGCCAACGCAAATCAATGGGATTTCACTGTTAGTGCTTTAAACACTCACGACAACACAAATATTCTTCAACTAGGTAACTGGCCATACACCGCCCGCAAAGACATCTTAAATATCGATCCAATCTTTGAAGTTGGAGATGTAAAATTGATTCAAGTTAACGATCGGCAACAAATTGATTTGGAGTTCGGTAAGAAAAATACTGGCATGCAATTCCGTTGGAAAGGAGATACCGAAGAACAAACACCAAATGATGATTCAATGAAGCAAGCCGCCTATAAAATGTACGAGCGATTCCAACAACACGATCCAATTTCGGCCATATTATTCGCTGGAGTATCACAAACAAACGAATACTACTGTTACAATTTGACCTATGATGGTTCCCGTTCAAATTCACATGCTATCACAATCACAGTTAATGCTAAATCAAAAATATCATCTGGAGAATCATCAAAAACACACGCAAGACCAGCCACATCAAATGCAGATGACTCAAATAACATGGCAATTCCAACTTCATCCAGTAGCCAGAAGAGACAACAAGAATTCTTGCAAAACGCACAAAATGGAATTCGCAATGCTGACGCAAGTGTTGTCGAAATTTTAGCCAAATTTACAGAACATCCAAGATCCCCTGCCAAAAAGGGATCAACACCCAACACCATTGCGAAGTATATTGCAACAATTGCTCAAGCTGATAGTGTTGTTGATGCTAAATCAAAAACATTATTCTATTTCCATAAACAATCAGCTGACAATCAAAATTACGAAGTGTGCTCTACCGTTTCAAGCAAATATCCAAATGTTCCACAATTGAACTTCCAAGATGCACTTAAATTCGATCCAACCTCGTCACTAAATGTTCAAGTAAACTACGGAGAGAGCTGCTCAAAAGGAAACCAAATCTCAATTCAAGGTAAAATGCAACGATCAAACGAACGTCGCCAATATATGAAACGATCAGATTTGGGACAATTGTGTCAATCCCAAATGCAAACTGGAAATTATCATTTACCAGCTTGTCAAAATGCTACCGAGCAAGCAACAATTTTGGATCAATACAATTTCAAAGTACAATTCGGTAAAGTACCAAAACAACTCGAACAAATTGCCTACGATTTGTACTCGTGGTTCCGCCAAAATCAATATCCGTATGTACATGAGACCTTCCAATCAGGAAAATCAGGTTATTTGGAAGTGACTGCAGATTTCTCATCAGATTTACAAGCCGCTAATGTAAAAATCAACTCACCACAATTGCGCACAATATTCAATAACATCCCAACCTATGGATTGACCCGGGCCATATTCGCTATTCATCCTAACAACGATTGGACGGAACGTATCGCAATGCACGCTTTCAACCAAGAAGAAACACAACGTAAGTTATCAATAAACTTTCACTTTCAAAGCCTTACTTAACAAATGTATATGCTAATTTTATTTTCACAGCAACCTGTGTTGTCGATCGCCATTACATCAACACATTGGACAACGGTACATTTAATCTTCCACGCAACTTCAACGATGCATGGAACATGATGCTTATGACCCAAATTTCATATTCAAATGATCCACAATCACGAAGCAAGTACAACCGCAATAGAAACGATGAAATCGATTCACGAGTTGCAGTTATGATCCGTAACCTAAAGAAACAGGAAAATAAGGCACAACGTGAAGTCAAAATCATTTATGAACAACAAAATGGTGATGATTTGGTTGTTCATTTGCAACCATCCTCATCTCAAAATCATGTTGTCATCTCAATCAATAACCAAAAACCAAACGAGTTGTCGACCAAAGATGGTGTCGTAGAATTATACTCAAATGACGAAAAAGACAAAAACCGCAACGAAAAACGTTACAAAAATGATGAATATGATGAACCAGCTATTCGTGTATATGTATTGCCAACTGGGGAATGCCAGGTCGACATTGACGGTGATGAAATTCAAATAATTTACGATGGCGAACGTGTCAAAACTAAAGTTTCAAATGAGTATCGTGATAGCGTGCGTGGTCTTTGTGGTACATTTACTGGTGATTCAAATTCTGACTTCATTACCCCAGATAACTGTATTGCCCATAATCCAGAAGACTTCGTCGCTAGTTATGCCTTAACTAGTGAAGGTAGAAAATTACATGAAGGCAAACAGTCAGGTCGTCAAAACCAGTGTTACTCACGTCAACAAAATCGCAACTGGTACGATATTTATTCTAACAAGAAGAACTCCAACAAATATCATCAGGAGCGAGATGCTTCATCATCATCTTCATCCGATAGTTCATCATCTTCATCTAGCAGCTCATCATCTGATAGCTCATCGTCTTCTGACAGCTCATCATCCTCTGATAGTTCATCATCTTCCGACAGCTCATCATCCTCATCTGAATCGAACGAGAAACCCGGACAAAAATGCAGTCAAACCAAATATCAGACCTACGTTACAAAACAAAATGGACAAATTTGCTTCAGCATGCGTCCATTACCAAAATGTAGATCAGGTTGCCAAGAACATGGCACAATCGAGAAATTTGTCGATGTTCACTGCATGGATGAAAATGATTCACACGCTAAATCATTGAAAGCACAAGTTGTCCAAGGTAAAAATCCAAATACCAAATCATGGAAAGCAACCCAAACTATCAAGTTCAATGTGCCAAAATCATGTCAAGCTTAAGAAATCTTTCTGAAATGAAATTTATAAAGTGCCAACCACATTTGTATGGAAAAGGACTACGAGATTTTAGTTAGTAGATTTATTTATTTATTTTTTTTATTGAGCAAAACAAAAAATGTTAAAAATAAAATGCAATTTTCTTCATGAAAGAAATTTTCGAGTTTTCAATCATAAATGGTCCCTTCTTGCTTGTAAAGTGTAATTCGTGGTCCTCAACTCTCAACTCTCAAGTGATTTAATGGTTTTAATCTCTTTGTTTAGATTTAAACATACCGTTAAAGTTGGCCTAAGTTTCCAGTCGAATATAAAAAAAATTGATTATCCAGACAATGTCTTAAACGAGTAAATATTTAAGTCTCAAGTTGGAAAAACTATATATGTTTATTGAAGGCGAAAGAAACTAACCAAAATAAGTTCAGCTCAAATAGGAGTTCACAATAAAATGAAAATCTATAAAACAAACATTAACTTTGGAAATTCGGTTCAATAAAAAATTTTCACATAACTCCAAAAACTTGTCTTTCATTTATCCGAGTTCTGTGTGTCTACCTGATAATTTTAGCAATTTCAATTGAGAACATTTTTAGACATACGAGTATCTCCTTTATACGTGTGTGTAATTTACCCGAGTTTTTTCGAGCGCTCCACTTGTAACTTGATATTGATCATTTCTCTAGTGGTAGCAATCGATGAAACGCTGCAGGTACAACCATTCCCAGACATAACATTTGAAACGTTAAGTTTTAAAAAATTCTAAACGTATACACGTGCTTCATGACTATTGCTACGCAGTTAATTGCATTTGACGATTTGGGTAACTTCTGCAAGTTTTAAACTAAAATCAACTTGAGATCAATGGCTGATAGAACGTTTAACATACACATGCGACCAACTAAATCGACTCAAACCTCCGCGCGTATAAATGTAATAGCTTAACCGATTATTTTTTGACAGCTTAGTTTATTATCTTTACAAGGACACGTTTATCAGAAGTTGACCTGAACAAATCTCTACCAGTTTCATTCGTTGTTTCCTCAAAATCATGAATACTACTACTCCAGAAAAAGCCGAACAAGGTGTTACTTTATTGCAAGAACGACGCAATCAACGAGAAGTCGCTCGTCAGCTAAACATGAGCCAATCTGCTGCCTCAAGAGTATCCAGAAGGTTTGAGGAAACTGGTACCTTTAATCGGAGGCCATATACCAGCCAGTATCGGTGTACATCTGAGGGGACGATCGGTTCATCATCCTAACTTCACTGTGAAATCGCGTCGATGTGCAGCAGGAGCTAAGACAACTTCGAGATGGAGCTGTTAGTCAATGAACAGTAAGAAGACGCTTGAAGGAAGCCAACCTCACTTCAAGACGGCTAGAGGTCCAAAATTGACAGCACGCCACCGCAAAGAGCGACTAGAATTTGCTCGCGAACACATCAATTGGAGCATCGGTAAATGGAGGTCAGTTCTATTCACTGACGAGTGCGGAATACGTCTCCATGGTAGTGATAGCAGAGGCCAGGTGTAGCGGCATCCAAGAGACCGATTTTAGAAATGTTGTTTTGCTGAAACAGTCTCGTACGGCGGCGGTTTGTGTGTGGTGTGGGCTGGCATATCGCTTGATGGTAAAACCGATCTTGTTGACAATATTAAGTATTAACCAATAAAATTGTTTTTGGTTTGCTTGAATTTTTGTTGCAATTTAAATTTCAATATCCCCAATAATTTTTTTCACAATCATCAATTTTGATCGTGTTTTCATTCAAAATTCATTATAAAAATAAAGCACTGAACCAATTTTCATAAAAATAGTGTCATTTCAAAGTAAACATATCAGGCTTTCAAAAAAATAATGTTTTGTGAAAATCGGTTAAGCCGTTTTCAAAAAATTTCCCTTTCTGTCAGCGCTGAAGGTTTGAGTCGATTTAGTTGCTCGCGAGTGTATACTCTATATAGGGTGGTTAAATTTTAAGGGCCGATGCTGATTTTGAATAAAACACAAATTATTTAGGAAATTATTGTCAATTCTTTTTATTATGATAATATGGTATGGTTCAATTATGTATGGAACTCAATATCGGCCAAATGGCCGCCGCGACCTCGGCGGCACACCTCCACCCGATGGTCCAAATTTTCAATGACGCTTAGGCATAATTGAGGTTCTATGCCGTTAATGTGCCAAATTAGCTCATCCTTTAGCTCTTAAATTGTTGCTGGCTTATCGACGTATACCTTTTCTTTCAAATAACCCCAAAGAAAGAAGTCCAACGGTGTCAAATCACATGATCTTGGCGGAAAAATTGACATCGCCACCACGTGAGATAACACGACCATTGAATTTGTCGCACAAAAGAGCCATTGTTTCGTTAGCTGTGTGGCAAGTGGCACCGTCCTGTTGAAACCACATATCGTCCACATTCATATCTTCCAATTCGGGCCATAAAAAGTTCGTTATCATCTCACGATAGCGAACACCATTCACAGTAACTGCCTGACCGGCATCATTTTGGAAAAAACACGGCCCGATGATGCCGCCAGCCCATAAACCGCACCAAACAGTCACGCTTTGTGGGTGCATTGGTTTTTCGACAATCACTCTTGGATTATGATTCGCCCAAATGCGGCAATTCTGCTTATTGACGAATCCACTGAGGTGAAAATGTGCCTCATCATGTGATCATCCACTGTTGCCATTTCTTGCCACCATTCTGACCATTGACGACGTTTGGAATGGTCAAGAGGCTTTAATTCTTGAGTCAATTGCACCTTATAAGCGTGTAAATGCAAGTCTTTATGCATAATGTTCATCAACGAGCGTGAGAGGTGCAATTGTTGGGCACGACGACGAGTTGAGGTGGACGGCTCTTCAGCCACACTATCGCGAACAGCAGCAATATTTTCTGCTGTACGAGCTGTACGAGCATGCACTGGTGTTTTAAAATCTCCTACAGACTCGGTTTGCTCAAATTTTTGCACGATTTTTCCAATTGTACGCACATTTGGACGATTAAATTGACCGAAAAAATCACGAAGTGCACGATATGCATTTTGATTTGAACGCCCATTTTCATAATATGCCTGAATAACTTAACGGGTTGCTCGATTGTGTATCTTTCCATGGTTCAAATTGAGTTAGTCTGAAATTGAGAAATGTCAAATTAAATGCAGAAAAAAACTTAACGTTTAGATGTGGTTCACATTCAACGCCGGCCCTTAAAATTTAATCACCCTTTACATGTATGATTTCAGAATTTAATTTAAAACAAAAATATTTAAAAAAAATAAAATAAAGAAAATTAAAACACAGAAATATATAAATCAAATCTTGATTTAACAATTAAAAATTTAAAAAATAATTCTTAAGTATATTTTTGAACTTGTCCTTTGATAAATTAAAGTCAAATAGGTCGTCGACGATGTTGAACGATTTAGACGACCTATTAATGGGGTTATTTTCTCCATAGTTTGTGGGATGGTATTTTAGTGCTACAAATTCATGGTTTCGAAATGTTCTGCAAGGCACATGAATTGATATGTTGTCCAAAATGTATGAGAGATATCTAAGAGAAGTCGTCTATTTTCAAGCGTGCATATTTTGTAATCCGTGCATCTTGTTGAGTACGGAGGTAACCGAGCCACATTTTCGTGGAATGGTAAATTGTGGTCGTAATCCCAGTCACTTTTTTTAACAAGAAAATCAGAAACTTCCTTTGAATGCTTTCAATTCTTTTAATGTGTACAGCATAGTATGGATTCCAGACCGGTACAGCGTATTCCAGTTGAGATCGAACGTAAGCGAAATAGAGTGAACATTAGGTTTGAATATCTTTAAATTCACCTGTCCACCTTTTAACAAATCCAAACATGACATTAGCTCTCGCAATACAATTTTCAATATGCTTATTGAAACTAGCATTCTCGACAAATGTAACACCTAGATCTATGATCTCATTAACTCTTTGCAATACTTCGTTGTTGACTTGGTAGGAAGTAATTACCGGATTTCTCTTACGATGGAAAGACATGATCTTGCATTTCTTAATATTTAAGTAAAGCGAGTTTCGATCACACCACTCACTTAATCTATCGATGTTTCTTCGTATCTAGCATTCCATTAACAGTTCGAAAAATTTTCACGTCATCAGCAAATATGAGCACGTTTGAGTTTTGGATTATCTCGGTTATTTGATCTATAAAAACAATAAATATCCACGGCCCGATGTGCGATCCTTGGGGAACACCAGACGTAACTTTAATAACGTTTCATTTCTCATTTCCCATTATTACAAATTGTCGCCGGTTTGATAGATAGGACTTGAACCAATTTAAGTAATCGAGTGAAAACCCAAATGCGAATAAACTGCGGAGTGCTTTTTGATGGCAGATGGAATCAAATGCTTTACTGAAAACCGTGTACGCTACATCAACTTCATGATGGTTTTCTATTTCATTAATTATTTTACTGGTGAATTCAACCAGATTAGTTGATGTGGATCGGCAAGGCATAAACCCATGCTGGTTTATTGATATATGACGTGCAATTGTGGATTTAAAGTTGTTACATAAATCTAATTCAAACAATTTTGGAATTGATGATGTAGTTGAAATTCCTCTGTAGCATGTAACGTCATCTCGTTTGCCCGATTTAAAAATTGGTGTAATTTTTGAATTTTTCCATTTTTCGGGAAACACCCCGGTGCTCAAGGAGTGGTTGAATAGGTACCATAATGGTATTGCTAAAATGTCAGCGTACTCCTTCAGAATAGAAAAGGGAATATTGTCAAGGCCACAACCGTCTCCAAATCCCTTTAGAGCCGATAATATGTTATCCTCATATATAACAAGAGGAGTTATTGTTACGTTGGTATTGCTGGGTCATTCGTACAATCCACTAGTAACGCTTGGCTTATAGACTGAATGGAAAAACTTCGCGAACATGTCAGCTATATCTTTGGAGTTTGAGGAGCTTATATTGTTATATGTCATATTTGCAGGGTATCCGTCAATTCGCGTTTATTCCTAAAGTATTTCCAAAAATGTTTTGGATTTAGTTTGATTTTTTCTTGAATCTGATCGAGATACGACCTGTATTTCGATTTAAAGTAAATTTCAAATTCGTTACTATGTTGTAGAAACATTGTTTTGTCGGCTTCTAACCCGCTTTTCAACATGTTGGCATACGCTTTCGACTTCCGATTTTTTAAGTTAACTAGTCTATCTACCACTGAGGGTGAGCATTTTGTGGTTTACAGCACATAGGTACATAAAGTTCGAAGCCTTGCTGCATAATGTCATTAAATTTATCAACATTTTCGTTTATATCATTGGAATTGAGAGTTGTTTGCCAGTTGATGGAGTCTAGGTGACTTTGTAGCCCCGCACGATTTGTTTTTTTGAAGATGTATTTGATTGGTTGTAGGTGTTCCGAACTCGCCATTAAATTAGTTGAGTCAAATACAATATCTAAAGACTTGTGATTGATATCGTTAATTACAAAAGGTAACGCGGATTCTGAAATTTTGAAAGTGTCAATGTCGTTGCTGAAGACAAGATCCAGTAATCTATCACGATTATTAGTAATTGTGTTTATCTGGTTCAAATTTTAACCAAGTATGGCGTCCACAAATAAAGATTCAACATCTGTTGTTATATTGTTTGGAAAAATACAATTTAGTTCCGGGTCCAGATTCCATATTATATTTGGAAGGTTAAAACCACCAAGCACAAGAACTAAATCTGACGAGTTTGCTGTATTAATAACTTCATCAATCGCATCGATGCAAGTTGCGTAATGATCACTATTTGACTGAGGTGGTATATACGCTGCGTAAATGAATAGATTGGTTTGGTTAATTTTGATTTTTACACCAATTTGTTCGACTCTCGATGGGGCTAAAGTTACTGGAGCATTCCAGAGTTTAGAATGTACTGCTATCAGTACGCCACCACCCGATTTCTTTGAGCTAGTTTCGGGAGACCGATTGCATCTGTGGACAACGTAATCATGGCCAAAAAATTCACTGCTCATTATGCCGGGTTTTAATGAAGTTTCACAAATTACATAGATTAGGTAGTTTGATTTTAAAACGAAGTTATAGAACTTAGATGCTTTTGATGCCATTTTGTTGACGTTTTGATAGTAAATTGCATATTCCTCATAAACCAACCTTTTCTTGAATTTTATGGATTGATTTACTTTTAGAGTAGTAGTGTAGGCTCGAGCTCTCGAACAGCTCAAGTGGTTGAGAATTGATTCTTATACATATCACATTTGGTGAGGTTAATCCTTGTGCTTCGTGGATAGTCATGACTTTACTAGATTCTGGTATCTTAAGCTGGGAGATTAATTGTTTATGAGCTTTGGTAAAGGCTAGATAGAATGTGTTATCCAACAGAGGTATCGACATCAAAGTTGAGGGCAGGTTTATAAATTTGGCTAAAATTTGCACGGTATTCATACTACTGATGTTAGGGTAGTATTCCGTCAGAGCAGATGTAACATCAGCTGGGCATCTATACGTCACATTCAAGTATTCCGTCTTTGTTACGAATGCGCTTGCATCGGAAAATTGCATGTTGGCGTGATGTAATCTGTCAATATATGGTATTTGGTTTCTATCACCCAGAAGATATATTTTAGAACATTTACTAAGGATAACCACGAGTCCTATATATCCAGCATGCACCATCATGTACTCATCAATAAAAACTGTATCGTGGGTCCGATTTCCATTGATTAGATATGAGGCAATCGTTTTGTAATTTAATTTGATTTTATTAAAATCAGTGTTTTCGTGCTCACAACCAGATGTTACCTTTAATTTAATATCAGCAAGTCCTTCTTTTGTAGCACATAAAACAAGATCACTGCCAAGTTTATGCTTGTTTATAATCCAGGTTGATTTACCGCATCCAGGTACACCCTGAATATTTGTAATATCCGGCATCTTTATGTTTTCCTTAAGATAGATATTGTTTAACGAGTTGTATGTCTGGTGATCCAACATAATTTCCGTACCCGATGAACAAAAAATATATCTGTTTTGGGTAATAAATGTGTTAGTGTCTTCACACAGTTGCACCAGTTTATTCCCATCAAAACCAAAGTGATGTTTTATGGATGGTTCTTCAAGATATTGTTTGGCGACGTTGTCAAATATAAATATGGTCAATTGTCGTAACGCAGAAGCAGAGAAAGGCAGTAGATGAATGTTCTTGATGTAATGGTCCTTTAAGTGGCTTTTAATTAGGCTGTCTGAGTGTTTAATGTAAAACATTAATTCCATGATCGAATTTTTATAGCTGGACTCTGCGGGCAACACTTTGTAAAATGCCGGAGATGTAGTTGGGAAATTCGCACAGTTACTATGTGAAAATTTCGAGGGATCACCAGTAATCCACCGAGAAGATAGCGCTCTTTCATACTGGGTTGACATATTGAATGGAATGTTTAAAATCCATTTGATGTTGTTAGATGGATAGTTTGTAATGTAATCCAACACCGACATCAGTTTGTTGGCATGGTGGTTAACATCTAAAGTTATTGTGAAAGGCTCATCTTTACGTTGTTGCAAGTAACCTGTTAAAGTTTCTAGAGCGTAGATTAGATCACTACAATCAGTTTTAGATTGATGATTAATCACAATAACGTATTTACTCTCAATTTTATAAACTTTTGTAACTGCATTGACGGATTTAATGTAGAAGTTTTGTAGTTTAAGTCCGTTTCGCGACAAGTGTTTCTTAAGATTAGAATTTTCCAATTTCTCATCTAAGGCAACACAAATTAAAATAGATGAAGTTACTAAGTGTTTGCCATTTATCCAGGTGGAAATCTGAGTTCAGCAAGCAAGAATTTTATAGAAGGAATATTTTTCACAAACTCATATCCGTTAATATAATCTTCATGGTGGTTGTTGTTTACGCCTCTTGTTAACATAAGTTTAGATTTAAATGATGAGATGATTGATTTGTTGTGTGTTGTTCAGCCTTGGAGTCTTGCAGTAGTTTTCTGAAGATGAAAAATACAATAAGCCACCGTTTGAATCGCACATTGCATCTCTGATTTTAATGGTTTTTACTCTCGCTGACTTGATGATGTTTTCGGAACGCGAAATGAAGCGAGCATTGGCATCACCAACCTCACTCGTAATACGTATTTTGAGACCATCATTGAGGTTATATGTTGAGTCACACGGTTTACAAATTTTTAAGTTATCCAAGAAGTCATCCAAGAAGTTTAGAAAAATTCACGTGGAACATAATGTTCGGAAAGGCACAGTTCTTAGAAAGTGTAAGCAATCATCAGATTGTACAGATAATTCCTTCACGTTCAAAAAATATTGTATAATTTAAATAAATCCGAGGAGCAGTCAATGTATGTATATGAATTGGACGCCATAAGCTTCAATTCAACAATCGTCTAGGTACCAGTATTGTGCCGTATTGTCTACACTGCGCATAGTTAAATAATATTCTACATGTGTAGATGTGTAGGCAGTGTATGTAGACAATTAAGAAAATGTCGTCGACAATGTGGAGAATGTAGGCAATATGCGACACCGTCGAAAATTACTAGGTCTGTTGGAAAACAGAAAAATTTTAAGATTTCTTCGTTAATGGAACCATTTTAAGACGAACAACTTCATCCCTACTTCACTTTTGATACAGCTTTAGTTTTTAGAACAATTTTGAAAAAAATCGAAAAACGACACCTGTATTAAAAAGTAGAACTTTATATACAGCTAAGTTTTTAAACCTAACTCAGAGCTGTCAAACTATTAATGTACTGCAATGAGAGTAAACAAAAGAAAATATCACACAATACTAACACCACCAAACAAATTTAAATCTACTAACACCACCAAACACTCCAAAATATTGGGGTATTTTTCTACGTGAACCGCAACGTGTAGCCACTATATCTGTACGCCACCCGTGTTGGTTGGATACAGTGATCGTTTCAAAGCTGTATGTGCCCAGACGGTATATTTCTCAGGGAATATATCTTATAGCCGAATTTAACCGCTTTAAGTTAGAGTTATGATTATCAATGAGACTGATTAAGAGCCTCATTAAGACGTAATTCGGTTCTAACCAGAACTGCCTTTAATACTTACTATAGTAGCAAAGGAACGCTGGATGTAAAAAAAATCATTCATTGACAAAGATTACACGAAATAAATGTATGGGAACATTTTCCAAACTACACATTTTCGGATAAAACGATAAATCCAATGCTTTAACCACTTATGTGGGTTTTCGCTTTATAATAGCCAAGCGGAAAATTAAAACAAATTTTGTTAAATTTTAGTTAGTGTTTTATATTTGCGCTCTAAACCAATCAATATAAGAATATTTTTCGATGCCATCATTCGAACCAGTTTACATGAGGCTAGGGACGGCTAAAGAAAATGTCTGATGGGTTAAAGAATTCGGAATTGTCAATCTCTTATTTATGTTGGTCATCACTTTTTAGAAGACAGGTTTTGTTCGGCCCATGTAGTATTTCAGTTAGCAAAAATTCCTTTTATTTACTCGCATCCAAAAAAATTTGAGTAGCTCCTTTTCCTTAAAAATTTTTTAAATAATTTGTGTTTCGTGAAAATAACCTGTAAACTTGGGCATTATGAAAAAAAAAATGCTTCAATTTAATATTTATCAATTTTAAAATTCATAAAACTGTTTAAAATTGACTCCAACAACCATTTGAAACTCGGTACTCTGCCCTATCTCGTCTATACTAAATTATGTATTTTACGAGTACGGAAGGCCAACCCTACTTAGTACGCAAACATAATAAAAAAAGATATTTTAAGACCAGAAACCAAAACCATTTGACCATTGTCAAAACTATATATAAAACACCCGGGGTCGATATATTTTTTATGGGATCTTGTTTATCTGCTAGTTTTAATCCAGAATAATCCTAAAGTGCGCTTAATAGCGGGTTGGGCTTGCAATACCTCTATGAGGAAAGCTTGCCCATTAGCAAAACGGAGTGCCGAAAAGTATGTGGGTCTGCTTTCAATAGAGCGAAAAGATCAAGAGAAAGTCAAGACCGGGACTTCTATAAGGAATGCGTCAGAGTATACAAACGGGATACAAGGAAGGCGCAAAGAAATTCGTGGAAACTCTTCTGTGATAGAATGGAAGGAGTCTCGGACACCTGGCGCTTAAGAAAGATTCTCTCTAATAGTCCAGCTATTCCAGGCTATCTGAAAAAAACCGAATGGCGAATGGACATGGGATACAAGGAAGGCGCAAAGAAATTCGTGGAAACTCTTCTGTGATAGAATGGAAGGAGTCTCGGACACCTGGCGCTTAAGAAAGATTCTCTCTAATAGTCCAGCTATTCCAGGCTATCTGAAAAAAACCGAATGGCGAATGGACGGTTTCTAGTGAAGAGACTCTTGATCTTTTACTGGAAACTCACTTCTCGGGTAGTGAGGATGCTTCGATTGCGGGGCCTTTGGTTGACTGCAAGTCTAGAGATGACTGTGGCGCCCAATTGTTGTGTACAGAGAATATTCTGAATACACGGAAGATAAAATGGGCTCTTAAAAGTTTTAAGCCCTTTAAGTCAGCTGGTCCGGGACCAATATCTCTGTCATCTTTTCTGCTGGATGTCCATATTCGCCCGAGAGTTGTACCCCAGAAACTGGGCACAGTCTCAACATGCGTACCATAAGGGTAAGTCCATGGATACGGAATTACATACCTTGATTCGGGTCATTGAGAAATCACTGGATTTTCAAGAATACTCATTGGTGGCGTCTCAGTATCGAGGGCGCTTTCATCAACGTGAAGATGGAGGCAATTAGGGAAGGATTGTTGCCACTTGAGATTGAATACCCTGTAACCAGGCTAATTAATCACCTGCTAGGTAGCAGAATGGTTGTAGCGGCGATGGGAGAAGTCTCCGTTAGAAAACGGGTTGTTCGGAGAACACCCCAGAGAGGTGTCCTCTCTTCCCTTCTTTGGAATGTAGTAATCAATGGATTACTATTGGAACTGGAGGGGGAAGGACTAGGTGTGGTTGCTTATGCCGATGATGTAGTGAAGGCTGTCTCGGGGAAGCACCTATGTACTATCAGAGATGTGATGCAGAATGCGTTATCAATCAGCAATCGTTATCGATTAACCCATCTAAAACAGAGATGGTCCTTTTCCCTAGGAGGTAATGGTTCCACCAAGTTTAAATGGTACTATGCTGGCAATTACTGATAGGGTTGAGATTCCTGGGGATTCTGCTCGACAGTAAGCTCAGTTGGAAACCAAACAAGACAAAAAGAGTGAAGAAGGCAACTGTGGCACACAACTCTTGTAAAAATGCCATCAGAAGGAAATGGGGCTTGAAACCGGAGTTGGTGTACGGGCTTTACGCGGCAGTTGTAAGGCCCGTACTACTGTATGGTGTGATTGTATGGTGGCCAGCTCTGAAGAAATTATCATACATGAACAAGATGGCGAAGGTGCAGTGGGCAGCCTGGTTACTCATTAGTGGGGCGTTGAAAATGAATCCCACTAGTGCCATAGAGGTCATGCTGTACCTTCTCCCGTTGGATATTATTGGTAACCAAATAGCGGTCAATACGACCGCCCAGCTATCAGCGATTTCGGGGTGGAAGTGCCTGCAAAAAAGTTCACTCAACTACAGCCAATTCTGTGAGGGGTGACCTGGTGAATTTGGATTATATAACACCCCTTTTGTACTTTTGCAAGCATTTTAAGATGATTCCCCCCTCTAGGGAGGATTGGAAGAATGGTCTCATTATGGAGACCGGGGTAACTAAATTCTTCACCGACGGCTCCAAGCTTGATGGTAGAGTGGAAGCTGGTGTGTTCTGTGGGGAATTAAATGTAAGTCTATCTTTTCGTCTGATTATTGCAGCGTGTACCAGGCTGAAGTTATAGCGATTGAAGAGGTCATAAACTGGTTGAAGCACAGTGTAATATCGTTGACTGATATCACTATCTGTGTGGACAGTCGGGCGGTCATTCTTTCACTGGATTCAGTTTTCCGGCGTCAAGGATGGCGTTAGATTATCACACAACTCTTAACAAGATGAGTGAACACTTCCATATTCAGTTGGTATGGGTTCCGGGCCACTCTGACGTTGAGAAAAATTGCAAAGCAGACGTATTAGCAAGGTACGGCACGACTCTCTAACTGGAACAAGGGAGAGAATATGTAGGAAGGCCTATGTTTGTGCTGAAAGCAGCGAGTCATAGGAAAGCAGTTGCCTTGGCAAATGCTAGGTGGCTCGACAGTCCGACTGGCAGGGTAGTGAGGCGAGTATGGCCTAAGCTGAGCTTGAAGCGATTCAAGATTTTGATCACACTACATGGCCTTTTCGGAGATCATGCGGGAAGGCTGGGCCTACCACTCATTGTAAAATCATCCGAGACAGTAATACGAACAAATGTCGAAGCTATTGTCCCGATTGGTGCAAACGGACACCGCATCAAGGCATCGGTCATCTTTTTAGATTGAATCAATGAACCAAAATAAATCTTACTACACAGTGGTACATTGAAAATTTCATACAGTATCGTGTTCAGAAGCTCGATATCGAAAGTAAATGATCGATGAGAGTTGCGTCATACTATTATAATCAAAACATTTGAAGGATTTGACAAATAAGAAAATGTTAAAAATTTTAAACAGATCTCAGAAGCCGACAGCTTAATTTTTAGGCTCAAGTTACACTACAATTTAATAGTAAATACAGTTTTAAATTTAATTATTTGAGGCAGATGAACATGACAGTTGTTTACCTACAGGCATATTTTTCTGATGGCAAGTAGATACTTTGATTATTTCAAAATTAAATTTTTAAATAAAATTTTCGAACAGAAATGACAAAACAGTGACATCTATGACAATAAAACGAAATTTCTCTTGTTAGAGAAAAAACGTTATTCATTTGAGATTTAATTCTATGTCGTGATATAGAGTTTAGTAATTAGTAAAACAGATGGCGTTGCGAATAAAAAATTTGAGAATATGTGAATATATTTGTACTATCTTGAATTATTTTAATTTTAAACGTGCTAATCTCATCCGCTTGTTTTGTAATAATTTAATATTCACTCCCAAAATTTCTGGAATACACTAATATGAACTGGAAAAAACTAAGGTGGCAACCTCGCACTGAAAAAACAATGGGAAAAACCACAAAAATAATATTCTACATTTTCTACGAATTGTTTACATACTCTACCAATTATCGACATTGTTGAATTAGATTGAATTTCTTTGAATTATTGCGACATGATGAATTCTGTATATCGTATATACGCCGCGCTATGAGAAGCTGTGATGAGTGTCTTGGTTCTGTCAGAACGAGCAAATCTAAATCCATTCCTTATGTATTTCGGAGAGTGCGATAACTGAAAACTTTTGAAAATAAACATAAAGCCACTCGGTAATCAAAAAATTTGCGCAGACATTCCAAAAATTTCGTTTTTGACATGAGAAAGGAATATGGTCAAATATTCGCAAATCGAAAATGTGAGCGTACAAGCAACAATCGTTTATTTCGTAATAAACGCAAAATATTTTACATTTTCTGACAAATCTGATCCATATGTTTATCCCAGCTCAGGTCATTGGACCTAAGTTTCTAACGAAGCAATCGTATGGGATTACATTACTAATTTTACCATAATTAATTTTTTCCCAAAAATAATTGCTTGGGATTTGGATGCATTAAGGTTAAGAGCCTTATTTAGTGCCCATTTATTTAATCATGTCAAAAACCTCATTAATTGATTCAAAGTTAATAAATAGATGATAAATTGCTACTTGGTAATTCTTTAAAAGTTTGAACATCATCCACAAACAAATGATGACTACAGCTCAAAGGTAGTCTCGCAATATCATTTATATACTTATAAAGTAAAAATGATCGGGCCCAGGATTGAACCTTGAAGAACACCAGACGTGTGTGGGCTGGCATTAGACAAAGCTACACCACACTTTCCGTATTTTGGTTATATCGTATTGGGGGTCGTACTGGACATTTTTACAAATTAATTACAACATATCGGCATAGTTCAACCTCCAAAACACTACCCCGAAGGGGTGCGATTCTTTAAAAACCATATTATTCGTTAAACCATTTTTTTTTGCATTTCAGTTGATATTTATTGTATCGTACTGGGGGTGGTACTGTAATTTTTTACAAATTAATAATTACAATATATTGGCATAATTCAACCCCCTAAAAAACTACCCCTAATAAGTGCGGTTCTTTAAAAACCATACTTTTCGTCATACCACGCTTTTTGCATTTCTGTGTTATATTTGTTACTATACAACAATTTTTGATGTATAGTGCAGGGGTAGCACCGAATTTTTTTTCAAATTAATTAAAATACCCCAAATATAAGCAACTGTTTAAAATCATTGTATTGCACTGGGCGAAGTCTTTACAAAATAAATTACAATATATTGGAATAGTTCAATCCCCAAAAATCTGCCACTAAAGAGTGAAGCTCTTTAAAACAATATTTCTCTGTATAGGTCATGAACTTGCTATAAATGGAACAACCTATCCCCAATTAAGATGAAACAGCTCATTGTGTACAAAAAAGAATACGCATGCAAATATTACAACAGCCCGTTTTCACAAAAATCGATCATATTGTATCGAGTTACGTTCGTGTGAAAGAAATAGATATACCTAAATTTTCCGTTTAGTCATCCCTACGAAACGATTTATTGCGAAAATTTGGGACGATCTCATTTGGTCAATTGTTATTGAGGATTGGCCACCAGCTTTCATCGTTTGGTCATCCCTACGAAACAATTTATTATGAAAATTCGTTAAAAACTCATCTTTCCGCACAATTCGTAGTGGGTCTGGAAAAAATACTAACACGAATAATTTTATAAATCCAGCGGTCGGTCGACTGTCATTGAGGATTGGCGTTTTTAACGAATTTGCTTAATAAAACACTAAATGGGGATGCCCAGACGAGAACAACTGGTGACCAATCCTCAACGACAGTCGACCAAATGATTCCGGTTGTTGAATTTATAAAATTGTTCGTGTCGGTCAAGTTTCCAGACCCGAACACTTCGAATTGTGCCGAAATGAGTGTTCTAATGAAATTTCCGAGTTAAATCATTATGTAGGGCTAACCAAACGAAATAAACTAGTGACCAATTTTCAACGAGTTATGAAGACCCTAAAAATTGGATTATTGTTTATCTTATGTCTTCCACTTCAGATACAATTCTTTGAAAAAAAATACATTTTATACTAATGGTATATTCCAATTGGATTTGTTATTTAATTTTGCACAAATTGGTGACCTAACGCCAAAATGTGTTGACCAATCCTGACCTAACGATTACCTAACGAAATTTCATAAAAACGATATGATTTTCTTGCAATGAGGTGCCATCCGGGAAAAAAATTTTTTATTTATATTTTGAATTTTTTAGTATTTATTTACCGTTTAATCATAAGTGGCCAAACGATAAAAACTAGTGATCAATCCTGACCAAACAAATCTAGTTATCATTGTTGTCTAAACCTATAGATGGGATGCTAAAAGGCGGAGTCAGCATATACTGTACCAAATGAAGACTCATGTCACATATACGTAACGTATCGACATTAAAGGACTCATGTCGAATATATGTGACGCACCGAGGTCCCAAAAACTCATGTCACATACAAGTGACTTATGTCATTGTTTACATGGGAGTTCTCTCTGAAAATTGAAAGAATGTGTTGATGAATTTATAATCAACTTGAAATTAAAGGACGCCGCATATAACAAATAGAACACAGAATACAGTTGAAATGAGCAGAAACTGATGTACAAATTAGTGGTACATCTAAACGTGACCAGTTTTTAAGTTATAAAGCGTCAAAACGATTAAACGCTCTTGACCGACAAAAAGAGAGGTTATCGTAGTTTAACAACGAAATAATCCGTAGTGGACCAGGAGGTCATTAACTAAAACATAATATATGAGCTTTAGCCAAACTGGAAGGCTTTTGTCTTAAAAATTTCAAAACGTTTAACCACCCAAATAAATTACTTAATTGTCGTTATGGATACATGTTGACGTAATTGGTGTTCTGATCACACCAATATATGATCAAAAGATTAGGGCTATTCGTGTCATTACTTCTTAATCGTTACATTTCATATGAATGAACTGTGAATTGCAAATAATACTAAAAATATAATCAGTAAAGTTTTGAATAGTAAGCATCTTTTCAAATGACAACAAGTGATATTTTTATAAGTATAATTTAGGTACATGTAAGTAATACATATTATATGTAAGTAAATAATAAGTAAAATGTAATTAATATAAGTGGCACACTCGGAGTTAATTTCATTGTACAGGGTGAGTCTTTAATTTGTTTCTGTACTAAATAACTTTTTCTAATTAATGTTTTCTGTAAATTGGGTCGCAAGATGTTTGCGGGTAACCTTCTCGTAGGTGAATAAAAAATTGATTTGATCATTTGATTTTCGTTTAATTGTTTTTGTTGCCACCAAATTATTTTTGTAGTAGGATTTTGCTTAAACAAAAAGTAATAAAGTTAAACGTAAAAACAACAACGGTAACAAATAAAACAAATAAAAAACATCCTGTATTTTATGATTTATGATATCACTAAATGAAAACCATCGAAAATGTATAGTAATTGCGCTTCCAAGTTCATTTGCCTGTTAATTCTGATATTTCACAAATATGCAAAAATACAAAGTATGCGAAGATATACATTTTTTAGGGCGGTGAACTTTGATTAATAAATTAATAAAAATGGAAAATTGTTTTTCAAAATAAAAATAAAATTGTTCATGTCGACAAAAAAAAAATGAATACAAACTTAGTAAAACACTTTACACGCGTCTTGCTAATTAATAAATATAAAATTTGAAAACTATGCAATTTTGATTTGCAATAAAAACTCATGCAATAATTCGAAATGCTATCAGTCATCGTTTGGCTCGATTTGAAGTATAATCGTAATTATTGGTAAATACATAGCAAACTGACGGATTAAGAAGCAGATTTAAAAATTATGTTTAATAAGATAATTTTTAGCTTCATAGGTTCGTATAGAAACCGTAAAATTAAATTCTTGTATATAATTTAAATTAAAATTAAATTTTATTTGCA
Organism: Nephrotoma guestfalica; assembly: GCA_963691935.1. Taxonomy (NCBI): domain Eukaryota; kingdom Metazoa; phylum Arthropoda; class Insecta; order Diptera; family Tipulidae; genus Nephrotoma; species Nephrotoma guestfalica. Next base: position 10,557,424 of record OY829916.1, on the reverse strand, counting down.
GCTCTCGGGCTATGGGCTCCATTACTGGCATGGCAACCACACCAACAGTACACCTATCAAGTGAAAACAAGAACCGTTACCTCATACGAATGGCTTAAACGCCAATATGCTGGAGTTCAAACCAGAGCTACTCTCGTTGTTAAATCAATCAGCGATGATGAACTCGTTGCTCAATTATTACGTCCCGAACAAGCCCAATTCCATTGTGAATTGGACAGTTGGGATGCTGATATTCCAAAACGTGAATTGAAATATGAGCCAATGAAACTTAGCCAACGGCCATTTTCAATTCATTTGAGAAACAATGTCGTTCGATCGTTAGGATTTGATAAATCGGTCACCAACGAGGAATTAAATCAAATCAAAGGTATCGTGAGCCAAATCCAAGTTGACACACAAGCCAGAAATAAGATCAACAGCAAATACAATTTGTTACCAAACGATAATAGTGTGAATGCTGTTTACAAGACCATGGAAGAGACAGTTTCCGGAGAATGCGAAATTCAATACGATATACAAAAATTATCGCCACGCATGGCTGAACAATACTCAGATTGGATTCCAATGCCACAATTGAATGATGGCCAAAATTATTACGAGATTGTCAAGACCAAGAATTACTCGAATTGCAAACAGAATCTTGGATATCACTTTGGAATTGAAGGAATGAATGACTGGAAACCAAATACCAACCATATGGGAGATTTCTTCTCGGTAAGGTTTAATATCACTATTTTAAATGACTAACAGTGATAAAATATTCATTTATCATCTATTACAGAAATCTGGGATTAGTCGTGTCCATATTTCAGGATCATTGAAAAACTATACAATCCAATCATCTGAGACAGTGAACCGTGTTGCGATTAGTCCAAATTTCCTCGACAACAATCAAAAGGCAATGGTTGTAAGTCAAGTAAATTTAACATTGGCGTCAGTTCAACATTTCACTGGACAAGTACAAGGACCAGTCGATGCCGTCTCAGTCAAGTCACTAGTATACCGATATAATTTACCATCTGACAAAAACAACGACATCCGCCAACATAACAACCCATCAGCATCATCATCATCATCATCATCATCATCATCATCATCAAGCAGTTCTTCTTCAGATTCATCAAGCTCAAGCGACTCTTCTTCATCAGAATCTAACGAACGAAATAAGCTGTCAAATCAACAGAGCAAGAAGCGGGCCAACCAAAACGACTTCAAGGATGAGAAACAAAATTATGATGGCCATGGAAAGGCACGAGTACGTCGCAATGTGCCAAGACCGAATCAATTGTCCAATGAAAAAGAACAAAAAAGACAACGAAAGTCGGAGAAACGCAACAAAGATAATTTGTCATCGTCGTCCTCGTCGTCATCTGACTCCTCCTCATCATCAGACTCATCATCATCCGATTCATCAGATTACGATTACTCCGAATATGTTCAACCAAAACCATCAATGAATAGTGCACCAGAATCACCATTACAACCAATGTATGTTGGATACAAGGGAGCTTCAATTCAATATTCGAACAAGATTGATGCCGTTCGTCGTACATTAAAACTATGCGAAGATATCGCCAACGATCTTCAAAACCCAAACAAAATTTTAAAACGCAACACGCTCGAAAAGTTTAACATTTTGACAAAAATGATTCGCACAATGGATACTGCACAAATCAACAAAGTGAGCCAACAAATATATGCTCCACACGCCAGTGGTAATGACCAAAAATTGAACGAACTAAATGTTGCCTGGAAAACATTCCGCGATGCTGTCGCACAAGCTGGCACTAACCCCGCGTTCAGTTTAATTAAGAAATGGATCATCAATCGTCAAATTGAAGGAGAAGAAGCTGAACAAATTGTAGCCACCCTACCATCAACCATGCGGTATCCAACACATGAGGTGATGAAAGAATTTTTATCACTTGCCACAAACTCGCATGTTCAAAAACAACGTGGATTAAACGCAACCGTATTGTACGCTTTAACCGATTTACTGTACCGATCACAAGTTAATGAAGATGATGCCAAAATCTACTATCCAGTGCATAGTTTCGGACCATTCGGTTCAAAAAGCAGCTCCGCTGTAGTTCGAGAAATGATTGCATACCTCAACCAAGAATTGAAACAGGCTGTCCAACAAGGAGATAGATATAAAACGTTGGTGTTTATCCGATCACTTGGAAATTTGGGACACCCCAAAATCTTAGACACTTTTGAAGAATACCTTGAAAATCCAGGCAAATTGACCAAATTCGAAAGATTATCAATTGTAATTGCATTAGACAAGTTGGTTAAAGCCTATCCAAAATTGGCCCAATCAATTTTGTACAGAATCTACCAAAACGTAAATGAAGCCCATGAATTACGATGTGCTGCCGTATTTTTATTGATGAAGACCATTCCATCCTCATCGATCTTAGAACGTATGGCACAAATGGCACAAGATGAGAATGAAAATCCACAAGTTCGATCGGCTGTTACAACGGCAATCAGATCGGCTGCTGAATTAGACCAATCAAAATACAAGAATTTGGCATCTAACGCTAAAGCTGCAGTTCATATTTTGAACGAAAACAATCAACCAGAACTGGGAATCCAATATTCGGCAAATAATTTACGTGACTATATTGTCGAAGAAATGGATTTGGCATACAAACAACAATTTAACTATATTGCCAGTGAGGACAGTCTATGGCCAAAGTCAATATTCTACAGTGTTCAAGCTAACATGGCTGGATATCGATCCAAATATGGTCAATACCATGCTATGGTGTCATCTGTCGATAAACTTTTTGATGTACTCGAGCGTTACGACAGTTATGATGACAGCAGTCGACAAAATTACCGCACTGGAAGCCGTTCTAACAATCCAAAACAACAACACAAACAATCAAAGGATAATCAATCTCCATGGAGTATTGAACGTTTAGCTGATCTTTTCAACACTCAACAAAATAATGCTGATGATCAAAACGAGGAACTTCAAGGATCGATTATGTTGTCTGCTCTTGGTACAAAACGTTATTTCGCATTCGATCAACAAACATTGGAAGATATCCAAGAAAAATTGAAACAGGCTTCTGAAGCATCGAAATACAGCTCAAACTTCAACTACACAAAACTCTACAATCAAAAGCAAATTACACTAGGATTCCCAATGGAGGCCGGAAACGTATTCAGCTATTCATTAAAAGTGCCGACATTAGTACAAATTATTGGTAACGTTAAAGTTCGAAACGATTACAATAAAGATCATCGCCAATCCCAACATGGTTCAGGCCACAATTATCACGATTCCGAGAACTCTTATAATGTTTCGGCTCAAATCCACATGGTCTACTCAACAATGATTGATGCTCAAGTAGGATTTATAACATTAGGTGACCATCAACGTTATATTTCGGGAACTCAAAAGCAATTCCAATTAAACTTGCCGTTCAATTTTGAGCTTAACACACCAAAATACAACTCGAATCAATGGAATTTCACCGTTAGCGCATTGAACAGTCATGATAGCACCAACATTCTTCAATTCGGTAACTGGCCATATACCGCCCGCAAAGATATCTTAGACACCGAACCAATCGCTGAAGTTGGAGACGTAAAATTGATTCAAGTAAAAGAACGACAACAAATGGATATGGAGTTCGGCAAGAAGAATACTGGCATGCAATTCCGTTTCAAAGGAGATACTGAAGAAAATACACCAAATGTTGATACAATGAATCAAGCAGTCTACAAAATATATGAACGCTTGCAACAACACGATCTTATTTCAGCATTTTTATTCGCTGGAGTATCCCAAACAAACGAATACTACTGTTACAATTTGACTTATGATGGTTCCCGTTCAAATGCACATGCTATCACAATCACAGTTAATGCTAAATCAAAAATATCATCTGGAGCGGCACGAGATACACATGCACGATCAGCCACATCGAATGCAGATAGTTCAAACAACATGGCAATTCCAACATCGTCCAGTAGCCAGAAGAGACAACAGGAATTCTTGCAAAACGCCCAAAATGGAATTCGCAATGCTGACGCAAGTGTTGTCGAAATTTTAGCCAAGTTTACAGAACATCCAAGATCCGCTGCCAAAAAGGGATCAACACCCAACACCATTGCGAAATATATTGCAACAATTGCTCAAGCTGATAGTGTTGTTGATGCTAAAACAAAAACATTATTCTATTTCCATAAACAATCAGCAGACAATCAAAATTACGAAGTATGCGGTACCGTTTCAAGCAAATATCCAAATGTTCCACAATTGAACTTCCAAGATGCACTTAAATTCGATCCAACTTCGTCACTAAATGTTCAAGTAAATTACGGAGAGAGCTGTTCGAAAGGTAGCCAAATTTCAATTCAAGGTAAAATGCAACGATCAAATGAACGTCGCCAATATATGAAACGATCAGATTTGGGACAATTGTGTCAATCCCAAATGCAAAATGGAGATTATCATTTACCAGCTTGTCAAAACGCTACCGAACAAGCAACTATTTTGGACCAATACAATTTCAAAGTACAATTCGGTAAAGTACCCAAACAACTCGAACAAATTGCCTACGATTTGTACTCGTGGTTCCGCCAAAATCAATATCCGTATGTAAATGAAAACTTCCAATCAGGAAAATCAGGCTATTTGGAAATGATTGCAAATTTTTCGTCAGACTTGCAAACTGCTGAAGTGAAAATCAACTCACCACAATTGCGCACCATTTTCAATAAAATCCCAACCAACAAATGGACCAGAGCCATGTTCGCTATTCATCCAAACAACGATTGGACTGAACGTATCGCAATGCACGCTTTCAACCAAGAAGAAACAAATCGTAAGTGTTTCATCAGACGGTAATAGCCTTTATATCTAATTATAATTTGATTTGTTTGTTTTTACAGCCACTTGCGTTATCGACCGTCATTATGTGAATACATTGGACAACGGTACATACAATCTTCCACACAATTTCAACGATGCATGGAACATGATGCTGATGACCAAAAACTCAGATTCAAATAATGATAATGATTCACGAGTTGCTGTTATGATCCGCAACTTAAACAAACACGAAAATAAACAACAACGTGAAGTCAAAATCATTTATGAACAACAAAATAGTGATGATTGGGTTGTTCATTTGCAACCATCCTCATCCAAAAATCAAGTGATAATCTCAATCAACAATCAAAAACCAAATGAATTATCAGCGAAAGATGGTTTTGTTGAATTATATGCAAATGAGAGAGGCAACAAGCGCCACAATAGTGACAACGACGAGCATTATGATGATGATCAACCAGCTATTCGTGTATATGTATTGCCAACTGGGGAATGCAAGGTCGACATTGATGGTGACGAAATTCAAATAATCTACGATGGTGAACGTATTAAAGCCAAAGTTTCAAACGAGTATCGCGGTAGCATCCGTGGTCTCTGTGGTACATTTACTGGTGACGCAAATTCGGACTTCATTACACCAGACAACTGTGTTGCACAAAATCCAGAAGATTTCGTTGCCAGCTATGCTTTGACAAGTGACGGTAGAAAACTTAATGTAGAGAAACATAACTCTGGTCGTCAAAGTCAATGTTATTCACGCCAACAAAACCGTAACTGGTACGATATCCACTCCAACAAGAAGAATTTTAAGAAATATCAACAAGGACAAGATTCGTCATCATCATTTTCATCCGACAGCTCATCATCCTCTGATAGTTCATCATCTTCCGACAGCTCATCATCCTCATCTGAATCAAACGAGAAACCCGGACAAAAATGCAGTCAAACTAAATATCAGACCTATGTTACAAAACAAAATGGACAAATTTGCTTCAGCATGCGTCCATTACCAAAATGTAGATCAGGTTGCCAAGAACATGGCACAATCGAGAAATTTGTCGATGTTCACTGCATGGATGAAAATGATTCACACGCTAAATCATTGAAAGCACAAGTTGTCCAAGGTAAAAATCCAAATACCAAATCATGGAAAGCAACCCAAACTATCAAGTTCAATGTGCCAAAATCGTGTCAACCTTAAGCAGGTTTTACGCGACTTAAGTACAATTGAATAACGACCAACTGTATCGTATAAAAAGGACGACGAGATTTTAGTTAGTAGATTAACTTATTTATTTTTTTAACTGAGCAAACAAAAAATTTAAAAAATAAAATGCAATTTTCTTCATGAAAGAAATAATCGAGTTTTCATTGTGACAATAATAATTAGGAAGCACACGGCCCATTTTATCACTTTGGAAAATAAATTTGGTTACGTCTTAGAACAAATTTACATTCAACATTTTTTCATGATTAAAGGTCTAACGGTTTAAGCTGTGCCATGCGTTGGTAAGTGAATCAGGAAGGACTAGGTCTTAGTATTCTAAAGTGTCTAAAAATCAAAAATGTCCGTGAAACATTCATTTAAAATTGAAAAATGTGTGGTAAAATAACTATTTTAAATATTTTAGTTTAGTTTAACTATTTTTATTTATCAATTGCACATTTAGGGTATTACAACTTGTTTCGTGTGTTTTAACATGACAATTATTTTTGGTCCACGATACATGTTGAGTAGTTTATCAATATGGGCCAATAACAACCAACTTCTAGAGGCGGGCAAGATACCACTATATATAGGTCCAATTGACGGTCACCGTTCCGGTGACTCCAAACTTACGTGGCGTACTATCAATGACATTTTAAGTAATAATTCGTCAAAGATTAAGCTCATTAATTCTATTAACTCATCTAATAATGATCTTTTAACGGATGCGTCTGATATTGCCAATGAGTTCAGCAATTATTTTGGGAGTATTGCGTCAAATTTGAAGTCTAGTCTCCCATTAAATAATAGGAATTCTATGGAGTCTGACGGCGATTATGTTGAGCAATCTTTTTTTTTCATTCAATTGACGATCTTGAAGTTTCTAAAGCCATTGCTTCTTTAAAATCAAGAAACTCTTGCGATATATTCGGTTGTAGCAATTACTTAATTAAAAGTTCCGCTGGTCTTATATGTGCTCCTTTATGTCATATTTTTAATTGTTGTTTTAGAACTGGTATTGTTCCTGAAATTTTGAAATCAGCAATTGTGCTACCTCTTCATAAAAATGGTTCCAGATGCGACTTAAATAATTACCGGCCTATTGCTTTACAGCCAGTCCTGTTAAAAATAATGGAAAAAATTATTAAATGTAGAATGGTTGTATTCCTAGATAAGCATAGTGTTATAAGTTGTTGTCAGCACGGTTTTCGCAATGGGTTTTCCACGGAGTCTGCATTAATTGAATTTTTAAATTGCGTGCATGCATCGCTAAATAATTCTGAATCTTGCGCTGGGCTTTTTGTTGACATAAAAAAAGCCTTTGACATGGTTGATCATAACCTCCTATTGCATAAGCTTTCTAAAATTGGTTTCAGAGGAAACATTAATAATTGGTTTAAATCGTATCTTGCAAATCGTAATCATATTGTTAAGGTGAATGGAACTATGGGCAAACATTGGTGTTCCTCAAGGTTCTGTCTTGGGGCCACTTCTATTTCTGATATACGTAAACTCAATTTTTAGTGCAAATTTGGCAGGCTCTATGGTTGCATCTGCCTTTGCAGATGATATGAGCTTATGCTATCGTGGGTCCTCACAAACTGATGTTTGCCATAAAATTGCAGCCGATCTTTTAGTTTTAAGGAAATGGTTTGACCACCATTTTCTAATTTTAAGTGATAAAACTAAGTTTATGCATTTTAGTTTGGGTAGCAGTAGTTTACATTCACCGATAACGTATCATTCCAGTTTTTGTAATGCTGTTAATTGCTCCAGCTCGTGCATTTCCATTGAAACTGTTGAAAGCTTCAAGTACCTTGGAGTTATTGTTGATTGTAATCTGAATTGGAAGCAACATGTCGATAAAATAAAAAAGTCTCTTAGCAATGCGTTACGAACTTTATATCTATTAAGACCAGTAGCACCCAAATCGGTATTGTTAAAATTCTACTATATGCTTGCATTAACTCTAGGCTTGAATATGCGTTATCGTGTTGGGGTGGTTGCTATCATTCAACTTTAAAAATTCTCATAATTGTTCAGAAATATGCTATTCGTATTATGTGTTTTAAGTCTTCACGGGTTTCTGCTTGGCCATTATTTTTGAGTTGCAAAGTTTTACCATTACAACATCTACATGTTTATAAGGTTTTACGTTTATTTTATTTGCGTAGTGGGCATCGATTATTGAGAGCAAATGTGCGATTTAGGAACAATGATCGTTTCTTATTTGTTGTTCCACATTTTTTTAGTGTACATTTTAGAAAATATTTCCTGGTAACTGCCCCTTCCTTATTCAACCAACTTCCATTTAGCATTCGACAACAAATAAATTCGAAATCATTTCTACAGGCACTTAAAGTTTGGCTTTTTGAGCACCCTAATATCGATTTTATATTTAGAGTTTTAGTCTGATGAAGTTTAATTTTAGTTTTAATTCTATTTATCTTTTTATTTTTTATATTTTATTGTTATGTTTTTATTTCGTATGTTATCATAACCATTTATCGTAAATTGTTCTTTGTTAAAGGGTAGATCAATACTGCCGTTAAATCGGTGATGATTACCCTACTCATTTATTTTCATTTTGTATTTTAATATTATATGTGAGCAAAAATTGTACTGAAAATAAATGATAAGCCTGTGTGCTTCAATAAAAAAAAATAAAAAAATAAAAAAAATAAAAAAATTGGCCTATATCTTTGTTTGCCCTCCACAAATAGGATATAGTGGTATCTTGCCCCAATCTCAGGAAATGGTTTGGTATTATGTGCTGATAGGCACAAAGAAATTTAAATTATTCGGAAAAAACCGACTTATTTCTATTTTACCCACCCCACCACGATGAGCCCCAGCCGGGATAAAAGTGACCGCTCGAAATCCCTACAGGAATATTCTGTTAACGTACACTAGTTTCCTAACTGGTATTCGTTACAGTGGCGCCCAAAACCTGGTACACGATACCGGTACTTAAGTATAAATTTGTTTTTTTATTTAACGTGGATATGAAACTCAAAAAAGTGTATTAGTTGATTCATTATTAATTTCTCTATATTTTGTTTTTAGGTAGGTTGAATAAGAATCGTCGACACATTATTATCCGTATTTAACGTTTGATATTTTGTTTGTCTAGTTTGATTTTAGTCAACATGTTTTAAATTTTATTTCTGTTCAAATTTATTTATAAACTTCTCCATTTTGGATTTTGATTTTATTGACCGTTAATAATATGACTAATGAAACTAGTCATCATCAGTATAGTACATTCAGAACTGCGCTTCAAAGTAAACCGATATTCCAGTTAGCTGTTTGATTTCGGGTAAAGCTTTAAAGTGCTGTTGAAGTTGGTACTTTAAATTTTGGTTTCGTTTTGAGTTTCTTCTTCATTTCAGGGGGACAACCCTCTTAGTAATCTAAACGAACTTTTAAAGCGTTTAGACGATGAAAAAGTACACCCAGTATTAATACCAAATAGACCAGTACGCGTAGCTCAGAAAAATCCTCGACGCGAAATGCAAACGATTACTCTTAAATTTAGGCAAATTTATTCTGAGATTCGAAATGCGATTGAAGCACAAAATAATAAAGGGAATGTCTCATTCGATACAGATATATTCCGCTCCCGACTTTTACATATTAGTGGCAGGTTGTATAGGATTGAATACTCGAAAGTGGTAGCATCGGCTGTAGTTGAACTGAAGGACAAATTAAAGCAGGTGACCGAATTTATTCAAATACTTGAGCAAGAAGATGTCGATTTAAACGAATCTGCTTCGAAATTAGAGGTTATTGACTTGGGTTCTGAGGAAGACGTCGATACACCTGTACACCATATAAAACCAGTTGGAGAATCATCTGATCTCTCAGAAGATTCGTCTACTGAAATGTTCAAAGAGACAGCAATGGCACAAAAACATAAGGTACCGACATCCTCTAAAACAAAGAATCAGAATGGTGAGGCCACAAAATCGATTAATCCGCCCGATTCTGTTACCTTAGGTCAAATATCATTTCCTGCAAAGACTATTCCCTCTAGAGCAGCCAACCCAATAGCTACAAAATCAAACAAACGATTCGAGCTTTTCCCAAATTTCACTCGAAATGATCTTGATGCATCTTTATTGAATCAACCACCACCCCAACCAACAGTGAACAATGCGGTACCGAATGCTTATCCAGTTATCCTCACCACTTTGATCAAAATCAAGGCCAATTTTATCGACCTTTCATTAGAGATCCAAGAAAATGGCCGATTTCATTCGATGGGACACCTCAAGGCACTCAATGGAATACATTTACAACAACTTTCCAATGATATGAGTTATTTTCTTAAAGGAGTAGCTGCAGATTGGTATTGGGATTTTATTCAAAGGAACGGAAATGTGGAATGGTGTTTTCTTAAGTCAGAGATAATTAAGAGATTTTCAGATAGGCGCACAGACTTGGAAATCCGGCGTGGAATAGATTCTAGGAAACAGCGTCCTAATGAAAAATTTATGGATTTTTACAACAATATTTTGTCTATGTCATTACAAATGGAAGTCCGTATGCCCGACTCACAACTCATTTTCATATTAACGCAAAATATGCGACCCGAATTGGTTCGGCAATGTGTCGCATACGAGGATGCCTGGACACGAAATCGTATATTACCGGAAACCTATTGCGAGGCACGAAGGCATATTAATGAAATTAATTTGTTGCAAGATCCTTCCTCAAACTCTGAAACCTATCATTCGAGAGTTTACATTCCTAATTTATCAAGCTATCAAAATCCTGCCTCAAATTGTTTTCCAACGACACAACCTTTTAACCATCCTAGTAATAATTATTTAGATAATTGTAAGGAGTATTCTATGCGATATTCGGGTGTTACTAATCATAGTTATAACGCAGCATATCTGGTCGTTAATGCGATGACCTCAAATCAGCCACCGTCTAAACCATTGGTCCCTTCGAGTAGTACTCGAAACATCAAATATTGCTGGAATGGCAACAAAACTGGTCATCATTTCAAAAATTGTAATTATCAAATGATGCATACCTTTTGTTTCGGTTGTGGCACACCCGAAGTAATTAAACCCAATTGCCCTACGTGTCAAACGATTTGGAGAAACTTGAAGAAGGGGGCGAACGTTTCCACGGCGATTCCCCCAACACACAGACATCACCAATACAGCAAAATACGAACGGAAGGTATCGTTCGATCCTAAAACATGCCTAGATAACAAATTTACTTTATCAAAATATTCACAAACTCAAACGCAGTATCCAAAACAAAACTATCATATTTTAAAAAACAATCGCAAAAAAAAAAAAAAAAAAAAAATCGCACTTCTCGATCCCACCGATACTTTCGTCTAAGAAAATCTTTTAAATCACAAATTCTAGAATCACTTATCGCTGAAGAGTCGGACGGACGGACGGCCGTATGCTGATATTCAAATATTGGGTAATAAAATGCGTGGATTACTAGATAGTGGAGCCAACGTGTCTATACTTGGTAAAAACTGTGAAGACATTCTTAAAAACCCCACGATACATTTCCGACATCTTCCAGCTAACTACAATTAAAACGGCAAACGGGAACTGTGAGCGAATAATAGGACATATTAAAGTTCCGATTACGTTTGCTGGGCAAACTAATTATGTAACTTTACACCTCGCTCCTAACCTAAATCAAGAATTATATCTTGGAATTGATTTTTGGCGTTTGTTCAATTTAAAAATAACTTGTAAGACTGCTCTTTCTAATATATTTCCTTCTCCCCGAATCACTTCCTTTCCGCATATTATAACTGAAGCAATTACTTGTGATAGTGAACCATATTTACATCAACTCACGTTGGATCAGCAAAAACGTTTGGATATAGTGAAGCGTCAATCCCGTCTTCAGCTCTGCTTGGTTTGGGACGCACACATCTAGTAAAGCACACCATTGATGTCGGCCATGCGAAACCCATCAAACAGAGATATTATGCCGTGTCTCCAGCTGTTGAAGCTGAAATTGGTTATGAGATCGAACGAATGCTTTCATTGGGCGTTATAGAGGAGAGTGGCAGCTCGTGGAGTTCTCCGATTGACATAGTCCGCAAGGCAAATGGCAAAGTCCGATTGTGCCTTGATGCAAGAAAGGTAAACTCGATGACAGTGAAGGACGCTTACCCTTTGCATCTCATTGACGGTTTGCTAGGGCTTCTTAACAAGACAAGGTTCATTTCTAGCCTTGACTTGAAAGATGCTTTTTAGCAGATACCATTAGATGAGGGGTCGAGGGATAAGACAGCCTTCACTGTACCAGGTCGACCATTATATCAGTTTACCGTTATGCCTTTCGGGCTCTACAATGCACCGCAGACTATGTGCAGATTGATGCATCGGGTGATATCTCACCAGCTACACACACAGGTTTTCGTTTATCTCGACGATCTCCTTATAACAGCAGAGACATTCGATGAGCATATTGAGATATTGAGTAGAGTCGCCAAACTGTTGAAAGAAGCCGGATTGACAATTAACGTTGAGAAAAGTAAATTTCTCCTCAAAGAAATTCGCTACCTTGGATACATTGTCGGCGATGGCGTACTTAAGCTGGACCCGTCTAAAATCTCTGCCATTACTTCATATCCCATTCCAAAAACCGTTCGACAACTTAGAAGATTTTTGGGCATGTCAGGATGGTATAGACGGTTTATCCATCGATACGCAGACTTGGCTACCCCTCTTACTAACTTACTAAAGATAAATTCGAGCGGAATGAAATGGCGCAGGAGTCTTTCGAGAAGTTGAAGCTTGCCCTTTCCTCTGCTCCTGTTCTCTGTAATCCTGATTGGGATCAGAGATTCTTTATTCAGTGTGATGCATCTGCGACAGGCGTGGGAGCTGTTTTGTTTCAAAGGTCTTCCACCAGGCGATGAACGTCCTATTGCTTTTATTTCTCAAAAACTTAATACAGCGCAGCGCAACTATAGCGTTACCGAACTCGGATGTTACGCAGCTGTATTAAGTGTTGAGAAGTTTAGGCAATACGTAGAAGGCTACCCGTTTACTATCATTACGGATCATGCAAGTCTGAAGTGGTTGATGGGACAACGGGAACTTTCTGGGCGTCTCGCTCGCTGGAGCCTGAAATTACAAGGGTTCAATTTCACAATTGAGTACCGCAAGGGTAAAGAAAACTTGGTGCCAGACGCGCTTTCCCGTCAGGCAGAAGCATTCACACTGGATGAATGTAATGATAACCTTCTTGTAAACCCAGATCCTGATGCTGCACATTTCCAAGATCCAGATTATCTGACTCTAATTTCGTTAATACAATGAAATCCACAGATTAAGTCTAATTTCCGAAGTAGAGATGGTAAGATATTTATCCTTCCTAATCCTAATGCTGACTTATCCACCGATATTCCATCTTGGAAGATTTATGTTCCAAAACCATTTATGCATATTCTGTTAGAAAGAGCGCATTCACCTCCTAATGCTTCACACTTCGGAGTAAGAAAAACTCTCGAAATTTTGCGAAGGCATTATCATTGGGCGATAATGGTTGCCGATGTGCACAAGTTTGTGGGTAGCTGTCAAATTTGTAAAGCTAGTAAGGCATCAAATATAATAACTCGTCCACCTCTGGGTAAATATGCGGAAGTATCCAGACCTTTTCAGCGCCTTTATGTGGATTTCATGGGACCGTATCCCAGATCTAAATTTGGGAATAAGTACCTATTCGTCCTTTTAGACCATTTTAGCCGATTTGTACTGCTCGAACCTATGCGGGATGCAAACAGTGCTAATGTTATTAAATTTTTAAGTAACCGAGTATTTAATCTTTATTCTGTTCCTGAACACATCCTGAGCGATAATGGTAAACAGTTTACCTCACGGTTGTTCCATGATTTGTTTACAAAAGCACAATGTAAAACATATTTTGACACCAAAATATTCGCCACAGGCAAATGCCTCCGAACGAGTTAACAGGAATATATTATCAGCCATTCGATCGTACATTCAGGAAGATCACACTACTTGGGACCTTCATATTCATTTGATTGCTTGTGCAATGCGAAATGTAGTTCACGAAAGCACAGACCGATCACCCTATTTTTTTGTTTATGGTCAACATTATCTGCCCGATGGACGTTCTTATGACTTACTAAGGAAATTAAACAGCCTAGAAGACAATGAAGTACAACTTTACAATATTGACAAACTAACTCTTTCTCAGACGACCGTTCTTGCTAACCTACGTATCGCCCGTGCTAAATCTTCAAACCGATACAACCTCCGCAGTCGAAGTCGCCAATTTTATGCAGGCCAACAGGTGTTTCTTCGCAATTTCTGTCAAAGTGATGCAACACAGAAGTTCTCGGCCAAGCTCGCGCCGAAATTCAAAAAGGCATTTATTAAAGAACCCGTGGGTTACGTTGCGTTTAAGCTTATCGACGAAAATGGTAATCTGTTGGGTACGTATCACATCAAGGATCTTAAAACGTAAAACTCTAGTTTATCCATTGAGATAAGCAGTGTTCTGGGATAATTCACGAATGACTTAATTATTTCTATTCAGTTAATGCCCGGCTTTGAGACATCTCTCAAGGGATGTGGGACGTCCCCACGATTTGTGCTGATAGGCACAAAGAAATTTAAATTATTCAAAGAAATTTAAAAAAACGAACTTATTTCTATTTTACCCACCCCACCACGATGAGCCCTAGCCGGGATAAAAGTGACCGCTCGAAATCCCTACAGGAATATTCTTTTAACGTACACTAGTTTCCTAACTGGTATTCGTTACAATTATCTCACATTGATAAAATACTCAATATTTTGAGAGGCAAATTTCAATAAACAATTCTAATAATTTTTCTATAAAAGCATTTTTTTTATTGATTTGTTAACTTTATACTTTAATTTATTTAAATATTCAATATAGCGGCTATTTTATGCGTGTGATTTCTTGTTAGATACATTACGGGCTCATACACGCCCATAGAGTCCGGAACAGTTGCAACATTGTACTATTGTTTGTCGCTGTAGTGGTTCCTAAAATATTCGTTGATATTTTATAGTCTTAAGTTGGCTTAAATACCTCAATGAGCACAAGTAGCACGATGCGTTGTGCATCATTGTGCATTATACAATTGTTCAGCCGGAACCTTACAAATCAAGCACTATATGATTTTTTGGTAGAAACCTTATAATTCCAGCCGGAACCATACCTTCTACGGCCAAACTAACTATGGAACAGTAGCACAATTGATTGTGCATCATTGTTCATTATATGCTTTTTCAGCCGGAACCTTATAATTCCAGCCATACTACAAGCAAACCAACTATGTCATAAGAAGGAAACAAGAGGTATTGTGTATCATTGTGCACTAATTGTTTATCAGCCGGAATCTTATAATTCCAGCCAAAACCTGATAAAGCGAGCCATGAACGATACTACAACCAAACCAACTATGACACAAGTATTACGATGCATTGTATAATTTTTCAGCTGCAACCTTATAAATCCAGCACTAGATGATTTCTCGGCAGAAGCCTTACAATTCCAGCCGGAACCAATGAAATGGATATATACAGCAAAACTTACTATGACACAAGAAGCACAATGGATTGTGCATGGAAAAGCATATAGTGCATCATTGTGCACTATATGCTATTTCAGCTGGAACCTTATAATTCAAGCCAGCATCCGACAAAGCCAGCCAGAACCATACTACAACTAAATCTACTAACATGATAAAGCCAGCCAGAACCATACTTCACAAAGGATTGTGCATCATTGTGCAGTATATAATTTTTCAGCCGGAACCTTATAATTCCAACCGATACCTTATAATTCCAGCCGGAACCATACCCTCTATAGCCAAACTAACTATGGAACAAGTAGCACAATTGACTGTGCATCATTGTGCACTATATAATTTTTCAGTTGGAGCCTTATAATTCCAGCTAGAACCATATTACAGCTAAACCAACTATGGCACAAGGAGCACAATGGATTATGCATCATTGTGCACTATATGATTTTTTAATCGAAACCTTTCAATTTTAGTGGAAACCTTATAAAGCCGGTTGGAACTTTACTACAGCAATACTAACTATGGCACAAGAAGTACAATGTATTGTGCATCATTGAGCAGAGCACTATATAACTTTTACGTTATAATTCCAGCCGGAACCGTATTCTCTACATCCAAACCAACTATAGTACAAGATGCAAAATGTATTGTGCACCATTATGCATCATATAATTTTTCGGACGGATTCTTTTAATTCCAGCCGGAACCTTAGAAAGCCAACCGAAATCATGCCAGCTGGAAACAAAATAACTATAACACAAGATGCACAATGCTTCCTGCATCATTGTACACTGTCTGATTTTGCAGCCGGAAACTATATTAAGCCACCCAGAACCCAGAGTTTTATCAGCCGGAACCAGTAGGAGTTTCCACAATGCATTCAAATAGTTGTAAACCATGTAAGCTGTAAGTCGGCACCATAACAAAGTCAGCCGGAACTACTACAATAGCAGCCAAAACCATATAAAACCAGCCGGAACCATACAGGTTTTATCAGCGGGAACCATTAGGAGTTTGCACAACGAGCACAATCCACTTAAATGGTTGTGAAACATACAAGCTTTCAACCTTATTATTCCAGACGGAATAAAATTATAAATCCGGGCGGAACCATATCAACCGGAACCAAACCAACTGTATCATGGTGCACTGTCTGATTTTACAGTCGGAACCCATGAACCACAAAAATTCAGCCGAAACAAAATGTTTACAAAAATAATTTTGGCGCTTGCCCAACGGTCGCAGTGCAATTTGAATGATAGGACAACACATGAGGTTTCCGGAACGATGAAAACCTTATGTACTACAATGCCAACCTAACCAGAACCAGCAAGGCCAGCCGGAACCATTTGAAGACGGTGTGAACCATTCGGATCAATAATCATTTTGAACTAGCTAAAATTTTAACTGGAATTATTTGGGCACATAATTTATGATCCGCTAAGAGTGTTAATTAATTAAAAAGTTTAAACAAAAAATATATAACTAAAATCGTTTATTTCACGGAAATACCATTTTATTTTCTAATAATTTATTGATTATATTTTATATTTCATCGTTTACAGAAGAAATGTCCTTTGCAAATTAATCTCCTTTGCCTGGTTTGGGTTGTTGTAAATATAATAGCAAGTGGGGTATGTATTTTTCGTGAAGTGTTGGTGTTGATCTCGGCGTTTCTAAATGTATGTGCCCATTAAAACTGTCGTACTCAATTCCACCGCGCAAATTAAACAATTTATTACCTTTCGATCTTTTTCCAGTGGTTCTAACGACTCGATCTCCAACATAATTACACTAGTTTACATTTTCTTTACATAATGTAAGTTGTCACAGCTACAGTAAGATTACCGAATATTTATGTTCATTGAGTTGCTCACATTTTTCAAATCTAGTTGATTTATGTCATTGTGCTTCTTGTGCCATAGTTGGTTTTACTGTAGTAAGGTTCCAACCGACTTTATAAGGTAGCGGCTAAAATCGCAAGGTTCCGGCTGATAAATCTTATAGTGCACAATTCATTGTGCTTCTTGTGTCATAATTAATTGGCTGTATATAACCATACCATCGGTTCTGGCCGTAATTATAAGGTTTCTACTGATAAATCATACAGTGCTGGATTTAAAAGGTTCCGACTGAAAAATTATATAGTGCACAATGCATCGTGCTATTTGTGTCATAGTTGGTATGACTGTAGTACGATTCTGGCTGGCTTTGTCAGGTTTTGGCTGGAATTGTAAGGCTCCAGATGAAAAAAACATAAACTACACAATAATACAGAATCCATTGTGTTAATTGTGCCATAGTTAGTTTGGCTGTAGAGGGTATGGTTCGGGCTGGCTTTATTAGGTTCTGGCTGAAAAAACAATTATTGCACAACGATGCACAATACATCGTGCTTTTTATGCCATAGTTGGTTTGGCTGTAGTATGCCTCCGGCTTACTTTATTAGGTTTCGGCTGGAATTATAAGGTTCCGACTGAAGCCAAACTAACTATGACGCAAGAAGCACAATCCATTGTGCATCTTGAGTCATAGTTAGTTTGGCTGTATATAACCATACCATCGGCTCCGGCTGGAATTATAAGGTTTCTGTAGAAAAATCATATAGTGCTGGATTTATAAGGTTCTGCGTGAAAAATTATATCAAAATATATTATATCGTACTACTTTTGCCATAGTCTCTTTGGCTGTAGTATGGTTCTGGCTGGCATTATCAGGTTTTGGCTGAAATTACAAGGTTCCGAGTGTAAAATCATATAATGCACAATCCACTGTGTTACTTGTGCCATAGTTGGTTTTGCTGTAGAGGGTATTGTTCCGGCTGGAATTGCAATGTTTCTACCGAAAATTCATATAGGGCTGAATTTATAAGGTTCCGGTTGAAAAATCATATAGAGCACATAGTTATGGCGTGACGGACACAAATTATTTTATATTTTTGCTAATTTCAGCTTTTAAAATTATTTAACTTTTTACATTTTACCGCTTCGTGGCGGTAAAACACTATGCATATTTTTTCGGGACGCATTACTTTAGCGAAGAAACTTACAAAAAAAAATCGGACCAACTTCGACCACTTACACAACGGTGTCTCTCAAAAGAAAAATGTTTACAATTAAATTAAAAATTAATATCTAAACATATTTATTTTTTAATTACAAGTCAATTTGCGGTATAGAATTCGTTTCGTTATCACTAGTTACGTCAGCACCAAGGGGTAAGATACATATTATATATATATTGTACCAGACTTAATATGGACTTAACATGGGATTCTGCAATACGAGATTTCGATTTATGAAAACGAAATTTTGATTTGCTGGTATACAGCTTTTTGAATTAGTGGTGCTGGTGGTACTATCTAGAAGGCGTATTTCCGTAGCAAAACAAGAGCAAATCAAGGCGGCTATTAATTTTTACTTTTGTGATTTTGGATCACAATCTATTGATATAGTTGGGAACAGGAAACCGATTTTCAATCAATCACTAAGCTTAATAAAGATTACTTAGAACAAAATTAGAAGAAACCTTAAATTCCATAGAAACAAGACTTATTTTTTTTATTTAGATATTCATATTTTTAAATAATGCAAATATAAAATTGACATTTTAAATAATAATTATATATAATTAATTAATATTAAATAAATGATAGGATACATATTGTAAATTGGTTTCGTGAATATATGTATTTTAATTTAATTACAATTTTAATTGGATTTTTGGTACAACATCACACAAATTAATCTTGCTGTATTTATACCAAACAAAAAATAATAATTATTTTAATATGTTAAATGAAACTAAAAATTTCAAAAACAAAACAAAATAAAATTATAAGAAAACTTATATTTCAAATATTTTTAATAATATAGAATAATCAAAATACTCTTCTAATTTTACCATTCATCAATTGAGTTGCCATCTTTTACATATTAATTATATTACAATTTATACTGTATTTATGCGTAAAATTGTGACTAGAGGCAAAACCAAATTAAGAAGGAAACAAAAAAAAAAACTAATAACTAAAGCATAATATAGGCAACTATATAATGAACATTACAACAAACTAATCACAGAGGGAAATTAATAAACAAATAAAATATTTAAATTTTTTATAAAAGAATTAATTAATTTAAATTAAAATAAGTTAATTGGAATTCCTAAGTTATTATTTTTTGTTAGAATTATTATTTTCTAATTCTGGTTGTGAACTTTTTTTTTCTAACTCATCTGTATCGTTAGCTGAAGATTTAGTCGTGGTGGTGATAGCGTCTTCATTTGCTTCGTTAGTGTGGTCATCTCCTCCATCGACATGGTGATCATTATCAGCGTCATTTGCCTTTATTTTGTCATCATCATCACCAATATCCGGTGTGGTCGTACTTACGATCAATACTGTCGGCGTACTTGATATATTTGTTACTAATGTTGTATCACTACTGCTAGTTGTCGTTTTACTAATTTTTTGTGTTTTAATTTTTTGTGGAGGTGGTTTTTTATTTTTACATTTATGACAAATAAAATCGTCATCCGGTTTTATTTGATTTTTATGCAAACCAACGCATAACATGTGAAACCATTTGTCACAGCCGCCGTCACACTGCACCCAATCGACTTCCCGACCTTTAATTATAATATACACACATATAAGAAAATATATTAGGTAAAACTAATAAAAAAAAATATTTCTTGTAATTTACCAGTCGGTCGCACACAAGTAACCGCACTGCAATCATCATCTTCATCGTCATCGTCCTCATCTTCTTCGTCGTCATCCTCATCCTCCGATGAAATGTGATGCGTTTCGATACTGCTTGAATTCGGTAATACATCTGCTATAGACGACGATGAAACAGTGTTCGCACTCGTCGTATTTCTTGTTTTTTTCTTTCGATTCTTTTTCAATTTCTTTTTTATGTTGTTCTCCTGTGCTAAAGTAGCAAATGCTTGGCCTAATTTTAATTTTCGTCCACGTTTTGTTGAATTCATTTTTATATAGTTCTTAAATTGGGTTTTACTTTCAATTCCGCTTTCAGCACTCGTAATTATAATAGGCGGAGCTGTGATGCCTGCCATTGTGGCCACACTTTGACTTGGATTTATTGATGATGGTTGGGTATTCGGTGATATATTAATATTTTGTGCTGTCGATGGTATTGCATTTATTATCGACGTACTTGTTGGTGTTGTGCCAGTTTCCGATAATTTTGGTAATTTTGATTGTTGCTTGAGATAATCATTGGATTTACGTTTTTTAATGGTAAACATATTGGTCTCGACCGTCGTAACAGGCTAAAATAATAAATTTAAAATATGGACACCATTTTTTTAAAAGGATTATTAGCTGTTACTTACTTTTATATTATATTTATAGTGGATGTACGATAAATCGGTATAACTTGGTTTTGTAGCATTTAGTAGCCGCCATATAAGATTTGTTTCGTCTAGAGATACTTCAAGTAAATCACCCTCCATCATTAAATCTTCTAAATTGGTTACTATATTACTTGAAATTGTAATCAATGGCGGTTTTGAATTTTCTATTTGTTCACCACTTTCACCAGGGTGGGGCACATCACCAGATGTTAAAACTGAATAGGCATGTTCAATATTTCTAGAAAAATTAAAACACAAAATAAAACTGCATCTTAAAATGCACATTTTTCCTTATTTAAACGGTCAAGAACATCAATTTATGTATATTTATATAATATTGTTGCGAATTCTACTCTACACAAGCATATCACTCGGTGGTCGAGTGGTAAAGTTATACACCAAAAATTGTTATCAACCCAAATGTCGCACACATGCAATAAAAATAATAATCTCGAACAGTGATAGTCAAATATATAAGCGCGAGCAATTTGGGGAAGCAGAGACAGTTGTTATTTTTAACCAGTGAACAGTAGTGCAAGTAAAAATTAAACAGTTGCGAAAAGAAGTGAACAGTAAAAGTGAATTAGTGAGCAGTGAACGAGTGAAATTTGTGATTGCGCCAGAAAATAAAGGTGTTGGAAAATAAACCGCAGAACGTTTTATTTGCAAAATCATGTATGAAGCCAAGAGCTACTAATATTGTCAGTACCTGGACCAAGAGATGGCGAATAAAACTTAATGAAACAAAATCTTGAGGAAGCTCAAGCATAAAGGGATGCATTCGACTGAGTTGGAACTAAGATACGGGCAGTCACACATCAGAGAATTATGCAAGATTCAACTCCAAAGCAAGTGGTACTACGTGGAGAAAGTCTGCAAGATCTAGAGAGAAGCAACGCACTTAGCGCGTTAAGCATACGGCAATACACTTGCAATAGTGAATGGACTAACAGTGGAGGCTTATCAGTGCTGTCAAGGACGATCATCTGAAACTTCATTTAAGTACCAATACTAGAAGTAAAACCATGAATGAAGTATAGCGTTAGAATATGGGGCAGCTAGAGGAAGTTTAGCCACTGACACAGTAAAGTTGCACTAGCTGGATTCCGAGGATATTGCGGAGCTAAAGGTAAACCGAGAATAGAGAGAACCAAAGAAGGTTTTAGAAACAACCAAGACAAGAGGCAAACGTTTGGCTCTAGCTTGAATAGTGCAAGTTGGCTTAAAGACAGTTTACGGCCAAAGGAAAGGACAGACGAACTGGCTTATAAAATGGAGCAAAGTTCTTTGGGAGAGGCCCAACCGAAGTTTCCAGTACGATTGTTGAGAATGAATCCGGTAGTGTAGTTGAATGCCAAAGAGATAGCGATCCAGACAGCCGCGACGGAGTCGTGCAAAGATGACACGCATTGGGGTTGAGAAGATGACCTGAAATACGACGAGGCAGAGAAAGGATCAGGGACATGATAAGCCAATAGCGGAAAGCGTCCAGAAAGCCGAGAAATGACCTACCATAACGTAGCTGATCAATGTCGACGAATGTATTAGATGTGCAAGAAGGAATTTTTTTAGTTTTTTTTAGTCAAATTCAATTTTATTGAAAATATAATTGTTACAAAGATTAATTATCGAAATATTCGTATGGTCTATTGTCATTTATCAGGTAGATGATGAATGCCTTCGCAATACAAACTTGGTTATTTCGGAGATAGTCATCTAGCCATTTTTGCACATCTTCAACTTTCGTGAATCGCTCTCTCAAACATGCTGTAAAACTTCTCAGCCTAAGAAGAGTTCCTGGGTTGATTTTGCTGTATGTGAACGAGCGTTGCCATGCAGCAATATCACCTTCTGCCTTCCTTGGCCCGTAAATGGTCGTTTTTCGTCAAGAGCATCACTTAATTTGATCAATTGGGCCTAGTAACGTTCAGCTGTAACAGTTTGACCAGATTCTAAAAGCTCCTTTCTAATCCCACCAGACACACAATAACACTTTCTTGGCATGAATATTTAAGACTTGGATCAATCCATGGTTTTCTCCGTTTTGAATTATCGTACAAAAAACACTTTTCATCACTCGTACTTTGAGCAGCATTTTTTTGATTTGAAAACACAATAGAATGCAATGACGGAAATGTTGCTTATCGACATTCATCTCTTAAAATTGATGTACACAGAACAACACCTTGTACATCATTGAAACGTATGTCATAAAAACAGCAATAAGTAGGCTACATATATCCAAAATGGCGGGCGATTTGGATGCGTTCAAGTATATTTTAAGGCAACCAACTTCAGAGCCGAGTTTCTACTTGCACACTTAATACAAAGATCGAGCAGCAGTAGAGCAACAGCACGAACGCCAGAACTAAATTGGAAGCGCAACACGACCAGAGTGAGAGATTCGCTGATTTTCGACGAGGTGACATAGTGTGGCTGAATTCCAGAAAGCGGAAAAGCAGATCTCAGGATTACAACGAGATTAGAGGAGTCTATACAAAACTGTCAAGAGGATCAGCGACGATGTGTGCCGGATACGAGATCACTTTGGAGGTGGAAGAAAAGTTGTGCATGTTCATAAATTGATGCGATATGATATTGAATGTGTCTTGTTCGGAACAAACAAATTTAAGACCCCCCACCTTACGAATCCTACTCTACACAAGCATATCACTCGCGAGTTCGAACCCAGTTGCACATTATAGTTTTTATTAAGCAATTATTATTCATAACATCATCTATGTTATCGCAACAATTAACCTTCCACTGTCGCAGAAATTAAACTATTGCATCGTGAACCGTCAAACCGAATATTCATGGCAAGAAGCTAATAGTATGCATCTGGTGGGATCAGTTCCGAGTGATCTATTATGAGCTACTCCAGCCTAACGAAACCATCACTGGAGAATTTTATCAACAACAATTGATCCAATTAAACCGATCATTGTAACTCAAACGCCCATAATATGCCAAGACATGACAAAGTAAGCTTTCAGCACGACAACGCTCAGCCACATGAAAATGCATTGTACCAATTTCTCTGAATAAGGAAAGCTTCGAAGTTATAAAACAAACTCAAAACTTATTTGTACCCCCAATAATAAGATAAATTTGGCTCGTTACACACCTCATATGTGTTACGGCATGGCAAAGGGAAAATGATTGTTAATTTATTATCAATCTATTATTATTTTCGTTTGTAACGACAAATAAATCTTTGATGTGATATCCCTCGGCCTTTTAATGTTGACTATTTTTTTAGCTTGCTTACTACTGGCGCCATTTTCTATAAAAGAATCTAACTGGCTCAAAAATATTTCTCGAAACAGGCTCGCGATTGCATGGGAACGTCAGACACGAATATCGATTAATTTGAGTTCTAAATCCTATTCAACAACTTGCTCATGCACCAATTATATAAGAGGCCTTCCGCATGATCCTATCTTCCGTTCGTGCCGTCACCTCACGTAACTCTTGATCTTTTTTGATTGATTGAGATGTGCGTAATTGTCTCAGTAATCTGTTTCTAGACAGTATACTGTGGAAGATGCATAAAATAATTTTTGGGGCTGAATTGGAATTCTAGAAAATTTAAGTTTGGCGAAGCTGAATTTGACTGGATCATCTCTTAGCGAGTTAAGGCCAAGTTTGGTTCAGCAATAGTGAGTGAGGAACTGGATAATTCCATGCCCGATTATTTTCAAATTTATTTTGTTCTAAAATCTAGAACTTCATCGAGGATTTATGTTGGAATCTCGATTCAGCTTAACATACCAGATTAGAACATAATTGGTTAAAAAGTTGTCTAACGCGACCGAATTCCAGAACTTCTCTAAAATTCATTTTTAAATACCCATCCACCCAATTCTGCATTCCTGATTTGATAATAGTTGGTTGAAATATGACCAAGTTTCATTCAAAATGGTCGAATTGTAGAACTTCATCCTAGACCTTAGTTTATTGGAATATTAGCCCAGCTCTACGAACTAAGTTGGAGCGTCTCGGTTAGGAAACGGCTTGGTTCCATTCATTATAGCCGAATTCCAAAATTTGGTCAAATTCAGCTTTGCACACCGAATTGAGAGATGGCCTAGTTCCATTAAGCATTATGTTAGAATGCCAATCCAATTCTGCATACCATATTTGACAGTAATTGGTTGAGGAATGGTAAAGTTCCATTGAGCATGGCATAAATATGTCCTATGCAGGATAATTATACTTGGTAATTAAACGAATATTCTTTGATGACCAAATTAATAAAACATTTAAAAATTTTGCGAAATAAGCTAAATTTATCTGAAATATACAATGCGGTAGTTAAACTGGCATTGAATAACGTTGATAGTTTAGAGTAATTTTTAATATAATGGATTTAATTTTTAATGGATTTTAGAGTAATTTTTAATATAATTCAAATAATTATGCTTTCAGGAAATTCTATTTTAAGTTGTGTGCAACTCCACAGAAGGATTAAATTAATAAATGTTTATATTATTTAGGAAGCCGGCAAATATTAATTTATAATTCAATTTCAGGAAATCTACAGACGCTTGTGAAATAATATTTCTTTGAAATATTAATTCCTTGACTTTTGATCGAATTTGACGTGGTTTTTACAGTTTCGGCTCAGTTGGAAGGCGCCATTCCGAAGCTTGTTGACTGGTTTGCATCTCAAACTCGTAAACCCAAGTCTCATCACCAGTTATAATGCGTTTTATGAATGTGCGGTGGCAATTAACTCGTTCTAGCATGTCTTCAGCGACTTTTATTGAGTTTTTGAAGAATATTCAGGTCTTTCGAAACTAGTCGGAGCGGCAATGTGTTTCATGCCAAAACAATCATGTACATACAATGGTACGAATTGATTTGTGAAACACAGAAAGTGCAGCGGCAATCTCTTTCAAACCTAAATAACGATTTTCCAGCACCATTTCCTTCACTTTATTGATGTTAACTTCGATGCACTACCAGTCATATGTTCGGTACACGAAATTCCATTTGCAATAAAAAATTTGATACAAACTCTTTATTCGGTATTTTGATTCATTATAAAAATCGTAAAACACACTTGAGATGAACTGAGAAAATAGAGCACTGTAAACAAACTAAATAACAAACCGAGCTCATCACGTCAAGATTGCCATTCAGGACAGTTGTGCCAACAAAAAAATGCGACAAAAAAATTTACAATCCCTTTAACTTTTAATTTTGTTTCGAAAAACTTTTTCCCTACTTAATTATTTTTCAGCGAAGACGATCGCAACCTATTGTGAATTAAAATAAACAAAGTTAAATTAAAATAAAAATTCGTTGAATAATATACGAATGTAATTTTTTATCTTTCGACATAAACAGTTAAAGAATTAAACGGACTTTTTAAATTACCAATTCCCGTTACTTTTGACAGAATGTATATTCGCTACAAAATTCTATATTGGTGGAATAATCGAGGTGATTCATCGATACTATTATTAAAATTATTACTACCAATAATTGCGGGTATTACTGTACTTTTTAATATTTTGGTATATTGGAGGAACTTCGACAATTTTTTATTCAGAATCGACCAAATAATATTCGGGCGATCCAAATTTTTTAAGTCGTCGTTTCCCAATTAATTTGGGATCGAAGTGCTTTTCACAAATTCTTCAATGTTTTGGTCAATTGAAAGTGATCAAATTACATTTATTTACTCATACTTCAAGCCAATCCTTATTAGATGGAAATTGATAAAAATTTGCATTTAAGGTTTTTGTTGATTTTTGTGCATTTTGCAACACTCACTCAAAATAAAAGATTAATCAACAGTAAAAATAATTTTTTTTATATCAGTCTTATAATATTAAGAATTTTAATGACACAAAAATGTGTAGACACATTCTTACTATATATTTACAACATTAATTGTAATTATGTACATGTTGTGTAACTACGTATCATATTGGTCTCGATTATTGAGCCCGAGCTCGATTATGTAAAACAACAGGCAGATGTCAAGAAATTGAACAAGAACGCTACGCTTCATAGGATTGTATCCATATGTAGACTGTCCCAATAAGAACGCCGAACTTTAATTTCACGCCAGCTTTTTCTAAAAGATAGGCAACTTTAAAAATTTATAAGTGGGATCTGTGAATGTTGCGATTAATAAATATGGAACATTACGAAAGAACAACGATAAAACGTTAAAACACATCATCATGGTTTGCGTTGCCGAACAATGTTGATCTTTTTTCGCTAGAATTGGTTGATTTGGATCTTTATAAGACACGCAATTTCAGCAAGATGGGCACAA
The DNA here is from genome assembly GCA_963691935.1 of Nephrotoma guestfalica. NCBI lineage: Eukaryota > Metazoa > Arthropoda > Insecta > Diptera > Tipulidae > Nephrotoma > Nephrotoma guestfalica. The sequence goes on along the minus strand of OY829916.1, from coordinate 10,530,101 downwards.
TCTGTCACACTCCTTGTCACGCGCGAAACAATTGGATTGCTGCAGGGAAAACTTCTAGGTTATGTAATATCGAGAAATGTCGATCAGAATTTCACGGTATACATTTGTTTGATATTTTGTACCATACTTAAACACAGCATTTGTACTTTATAGTGAAATATAAATATAGTCCGGCGCTCCTATCGGGACACCCTTTATTTCACGTAATAGTTACGGGCCGTCCTTTTGATAAAAGTCGGTATATGATAAAGTATCTTAGGTACAGACATCATTATATTTATAAAAGTAAACAAATAATTTAAATTTGCTTTCACTGCCGAATTGAAAAATCGAAAGTGCCAAGTAAGAAGGTTTCTGTTTTTTTAGAAGAATAATAGAAACGAGTGATGTAATTTTCTCGTACATCTTTAAAGTTTGAATATATCCGTTAAAAGTGACAATCTCAAAAAGTTCTGAAAAATATAGGATATGGAGCAGGATATTGATACGGTACTGATACTTGCCTCCCCCTGCGGTGAATAAATTAAATTAGCTACTAGTTACTACAGTGAAACAAGGCTAGGCTAAATGAGTGAGTGCAATGTGATTTTGTTGGAACTCACTACTCATTGTACTTATTGTAACGCTTACTTTAAAAAAGAACCGGAAGGACGTGGTCAAAAAGAAAACAATCTCGATTTTGAAGTATTGCAATATAGCACACAAACTTAGCGACGAAGCCACCATCCGCTGCTTATTGCGGATGCATGTCATTTTAAACAATATTTCCCAACTCGACCACATCGATAAACCACACCTTTTTAAACCACATCGGGGGCGAAATCTGAGATTCCTACCACCTTGCGATGTTCCCTGGGTAATTCTAAATTAATCATGTGGTGTAATGAAGACGAGCAACCAATGTTTTCGGCTAAAGTGAGCGTCTCTCTTATATCAAGCGGCTAGCTATGTAAACGTGTACACAAATCCAACTGGTTCATAACGGATTCGTCACAAACACGATCTCGGAAATTGGACACGGACAACGCTTTAACAAAGAAAGTGTTACGTGTAACAAGATCTACGTATAATAGAATGTCGAAGCTGGAGGACGAGAGCGCTGAACCGAGAACGATGGAGGACCATCGTTCATGGAATGTGAAAACTTGAGAGGGAGAGAGAGAGAGAAAGGGAGGGGATTTCAGTTTTACATCAGTTTTATTATAAATTGTTGTGACCCAGAAAATCTTTATATTTTGCTACTATACAAAAACTAGCAAAAATCTACATATCAGATGATACAAACCAAAATATTATCCTATTATTCCCTCCTTTTCAGAATTTAAGCTACCTTAGTTATTAGGTGCTGATTATGTAAGCATCACGAATATGAGTTTCAACTCAAACTAATTTTGACAAATTTTCGACAAAAAGTCGCAATTACGACACAACAAAATGCCTTAAACAAAAAATTGAGTGGCGTATATGTTGTGGTAAACACCCAAATTTCTTTTAAGAAGAATATGTGTGAATTGCGAGAATACACCGCAATTGATTTCTTAAGAGCAAAATAAAATCCTCCTTTAATATTTAACAAAAATGAGATGAAGCAATTTTATTATTACAAATTTAATTTAGAATCGTTTTTTTCGTAAATGCTATTTTCAAAATATTGATTAAAACACGAAGAAAACCGAAAAAGCTTATATGGAAGAAGCCACTTCTGGTGAACCGTTTTCCACCAAATTTCACTACGTTTTCCCAATTTATCTAATAACTTAAATATGAATTTTCATTCGTCTGACAGAGATTACGATTTTTAGAGGAAAAGGAGATTTTTAAACAAAATCATGATTTCCGCTTAAATTTAGGAAAACCGATGTGGGTCGATTTTCTTGCAAATTTAATGTATAATATTTTTGTTCTTAATAGATTTCTTGCAAAATATTTGCAAAAATCGAAAAACCTCATAAAGTAGCCACCAATTTCGATGGCCCGATTGCAGCCAAAAATCACTCCAAATTTATGCAAAAAGCTTAAGTATGAAGTAACATATAGTTCAATTACCCATCCGGGGATGCAGGGAACCGCTGACAAAATTCTGCACATACTCACAAGCACACAAGCATACACAGGTTACATAGAGGTTTTTGAAAAAAACACTTTTGACTCAGGCGGTATAGCAAACGGTAAATCTGTAAAATTCTCGAAGTTGAAATATTTATGATTACTATACTTTATTTTACTATGAAAAAGAAAAAAAGCCTTTTACGTCATTTGTTGCAAGTCGCAATTCGTAAAGTTTATTTATTTAAAGAAATTTATTAACGACTACACTAACAATTCAGTATACTTTTAATTTAAATTCAGTACAATTTGCCTTAAGATTTTGGTACAATTGTCAAAACAATCATCGTCATCGTCACTAAAGTTCTAGTTCGAAAAAGCAAAGTAGTGTCTCTGCATAGTTAAAGCCATCGAGAAAAAGATGATAATGGTCAAAACATACATAAATACAAGGAACTAAAAAGTTAATGGAAAAACGTCCATATTCAGGGAGCCCCAGAAGGAGACAATCAAAGGGTGATGAGTGTTGGGAGCTCATTTCCAACAAAAATAGCCAAGTAAAGTTTATATAGACGAAGTATATAGACGAAGTATATAGACGAAGTTAGAGTAATTGTCGTTTGTTTGTCAAGACGTTCGGGAGTGCTACGGTCCACGTTGCATTGAATTTTAAAAAGAAATCAGATGCATCCTTCCCATGTGCAACGTGTACAAGACCTTGAACCTGCGGGACCATGAACGATGATACGATTTTGTCAAGAAATGCTGCGTCGATGCCAAGAAAATTCGCAATTTTTTAACATTTGGGGACGAAACATGTTTTAAAAGGAAGCAGATATTTAATATCCATAATTTGCACTATAAGGCCCGCGTAAATTGGGAGTGAACATGTGGGCGGGAACAGCCGACGGAAAATTGCTTGGCCCATTTGAACTACCACGTCGGATCAACGGAGTAGTCTATCAATTTTACAAAACGACTTGAATGAATTACTTGATGATGTGGCTCTACAAACACTTGCAAATATGTGGCTGCAACATGATGGAGCTCCCCTTCACTATGCACTAGTAGTGGACAACACCTGACCGTAAATTATCCAAGCCGCTGGATTGGAAAGGAAGAGTCCATTGCATGGTCACCGCGGTCTCCTGATCTAAATCCTTTAAATTTTTTTTTGTGGGGTTATTATAAAGAGCATGTTTATGAAAGAGTTATATGTTATGCGGCAACGTATAATCGAAGCGTCAAATATTATTAAAACAAACGAACGTGCGTTTCGACGGATTAAGCAAAATTGTATATCGCCGTATGATTATGTAATGTGGCAAATGGTGGACACTTCGAGCACTTCTTAAAATATTTCAAATTAATAAAAAAAAACATTTATTTTATTCATTTTGTTTTATTTCTGACAGAACTTCTATTTTAGAACGCGCACTTTTGTTAAGTGCATTTTTTAATAAACACGAGTTACTTTGTGAAAAAATTAATAAAAACATTCTGTTCTGAATAGCCCGGTGTGATGAGATACCATTTTAAAATCTGCATTAGTATCGCATATTTTTGATATTGGGTCAACTTTCTGACAGTACATTGTTTTCCCGCTGGCGTCACTTAAACATCAACAAAAAATATTTGAGAAACAAAAAGACTTTACAAAACCGTTGTTTTTAATTGACAGAAGATAATACAGCTAATAAAGGTGATTTTATTGGAAAGGCACGCGCTTCTAGATCGAATTAAAAAATAAAGTTAAACAAAAGAACTCTTGGTTATTTTTAAATTAATTTGTTGGTGGGTGCGCCATGCGATTTCACTAAAAAAAACACTAAAAGTGGAATAACTTTTGCACCATCAACAAATCGAAAAAACTTTACATGGCTGTTTTTGTTAGAAATGAGCTCTCCTATCAATCTGCTTCGTTTGATCGTCCACTTCTGGGACACGCTGTTTATGTTAAAACTCAGGTGATTATTGGATCTATGATTATACGCTATATAGTATAAAATGCTATTCTTGACCGTAATTTGGTTTATTATATTGCAAATATGTTAGAAAAATTTAATTTTCGGCCTGTCAATTGACGATTGTGAAAGTTAGAAAAGCGCCGATGGTGGATCAGGTTGCAACTAGCTTAACTACAAACAAAAATTACATACATGTGATCGTTATGCCGATAAAAATCAAGGATATACGAGTGAGATCAAGTGAGTGTTAAAGTGAATAAAACTTTTATCTTTTTCTAATTTGTAATTTTAAATAAAATTAATTAAGCACGGTAAAGCGAATGGTATCATTGTTTACTTTCAAAATGTCAAAATTTGTAGTTATCGAAATATATCGAAAAACCCACTAAATGGATTCCATGATGCTCCAATCGTCAATAGAGAGACCGACAATTATAACATAATTATCTCTAGGCCAAACAAATAAATACTTAGAATGTCATATTTTTCGAATTAATTAAAAATGTTTAATGATTAAAACATTTACTCCTAATCAGAAAAAAAAATTAATGATTTTGTTTGGTCTACAAATAAAGCTGTCAATTTACTAATTTGACAAAAAAAGCAAAGATATACAAAATAAGTACTTACGTAGGTGATGGCGCGCCGTTCTCTGTTGTAGATAAAATATTTGAACTGTTTGGTAGCGGTTGTGGAGGAAAATCATCTTCATCTGAACTCGTTTCAGTCGCCGTTCCCGAATCCTTATTCCGAATTGTTAACGAAGATTTTCGTTTATTTTTCGTAGGATTTGTTGTGGGTTGTATTAGATTTGTACTCTGTGTTGAACTAATTATATTATCTAGTTGTGAAAGCTTTTCTATTGCTTTTGTAATCTCGTCTGAAGTAAGCAGCTGCCTTGATCGGTCTTGCCAATTCATAGCACGTTCAGTTAAACATTGTAATGCTTCACCTTCAGGGATTCGGATTGGTAATCTTTGGAGAGACACCAGTAAAGATAAAATAGTCTCGAGACGAGGGCGTCGCGAACGCAAACACGATTGGCATAAATATTTGATTTCGGCGTCTTTATCGCGATTCGAAATTGGAATATTTATACCGAGATTAGGGGTCGTAGAATTTAAAGGTCTTGGTCGAACTGTATTTTTGGGTGGAGGTACACACTGGGCATGAAACCAATTATTACATAACTGACAGTTATACATAAACCCGAAAAAATTTCGTTTGCAGATACAATAAAGATCCGTTTCTGGATTTTTATCGGCGTTTGTTTTTCGCAATTCAATCATTCCACGAATTTCCCGTTCCTCTGCCTCTTTAAACGCAACCACCATTTGTACCGGAGACATTTCTTCCGTAAATTTTTTGCAAAAACTATTTTCACCTTCGTTCTTCCGTTTTGGAAACATAACCGGTTCTATTCTGGGAGACAACGCCTCCATTAGGGTGAATTGTGATTTCTTTCGTAAGAAAGTGCGTGATGTTCGATCTTTCCAGCTACGGGCCGATGCTAAATGTTCTTCCATTTTTTTAAGTTCCACCAATTGAAACGGAATATTTTTCCCACGATTTACAACATTTTCAAGTGTGTGGAAGTAGGGATAGTTTTCATTCGACTGAAGAATTTCGACAGTTCGGACCCATTCCTTTACCTTTTTTAATGCATCTTTTAGCTGGTTATATGACGGAAGAATACCTTCGATTAAATCAGCTTTTTTTAAATGAATTTCTATCTGTGGAATATTATTTTCTGTGTATATTTTAAAACATTCCTGGGCCGACTCCTCCCAAAAGTTTACTGAATCTATAATAATGTCCAGGTCAGCTAATTCTCGTTCTATTATATGATGCGGACAAATTTTAATTCCTTCGTCAAGAAGTCGCTTAAGCACTGCAAGCGGAATTTTATCATTAGAATCACGATTCTGGCGTACTTCGTTATACCAAGCCACCTGAGTAAGCCGATCTTTAAGAGAATAGATTTCAGGAAGCTCAATACAAAGTGATGACCCTTCATCGATTGCATTCTCCAGCTCTTCCTTCGTCAATTTGTTTATTGGTTTTGCTAGAAGTTTTGTTGAATTTTCAATGAATTCTTTGCCCATCTCCTGAAGTTCACGAACACTATTTCCCTCTTTGATCACACACCACAAATTATCAATCTCATGTACAAACATATCTAACTCCTCCATGGTAAGCTTATATTTGGTATTATCACAAGAATTTCGGGTCCTTGTTCGCATTTTATTTATATCTAATTGCTGAATAACAGTGACACATTTTTCGGCTTCGACAACTGCAGAATTTAATCGCTCAAGCAGTATAGAATTTGGAAATTTACGCTCCTTTGCTTCTTGTGCCAATTCTTGGAGCTCATCTAGTGTAATTGTGGTCACAGTATTCGGATTTATGACATCTCGAATCCGTTTTAACCAATTTTCGAAAGATTCTGCTTTTACCTTTAGTTTACGCAACATTAAGGGTAATTCATCTAAAGTATATCGATACTGTAGCGTATGACGATCAGGAGGACATTTACACAACTCTGAATAGTGTCGAAGACATACGATATTTTTACAGCAGCTACAGCCAACAGCTGATAGGAAACAAGTTGTTTTGCAAATTTCACATTGCCTTTCATCATCCGGTATAAGCTCAAATGCCTCGCGTTCTGCTTTAGTGACGCCCCATTCCAGTAGCGATTTACGTAATTTTTTCTCTGAATCTACCATTTCGGCCATATCCAAGTAACAAGCGGTTGCAATCCCAAAGTTTAAGCGATCAGGATCTAGAGCCATTTTGCAAACTAGTTCGTCATGCGAGAAGACACAAAATCGACGTAATGTTGAATAGTGGTTTATGCATTCCCGTCCCATTTTCATCCAGTCGGCTGGTGCAAAATTTACGGCCTCTGCAAAATTATATCCCTGATTAAAACCGGCATGATATGCACGTGGAAAGGTTATAACAAATTCGCCAGCATGCTGATCTGTGCGATACACAGGCACACCAGCATTCATTAATATATTCGGATTCATAATTGTAACAAGTTGATGTAGCAAATCAGGTTGTGAATGAAATAACTCAGGTGCTGCACTTTTCATCGTCTCCTCGAACAGTTCGGCCTTTGTTCCGGGCACTCCATACCACGTTTTCGGTTCACCCCAATGTAAATAATTTATTGAATAGCTCCAGTGATCTTCGTTGTGCCAACAGAAAGTAGCAAAACACATTCCAACATACATCCACGGGACCTTCATTCCGCTTATATCAGCATTAATGTGGCCTAAGATGGATTCTTCCAACAAAGGAAGATTATTTAAATTCCAACTGGATTCAGCATACTCTTGATCTCCTGGCAACAAATATAAAGAGCTTTTTGTTGGGAATCCTGAACCATGATCCATTGTGTGCAAATCAGCCCCATATTCTACGGTAACATCTTCATCGATCGATGAAACAATTCGCCAAAATTCCCGTTCAACCAACTCGGTAGGCACTAAATGGACAGGCATATTAAAATAATCAGATTTGAATTGATCGGCCATTTCACCAAATTGTTGCAGCGTATATTCTCGTTGCGCCTGTTCAAACCCAAAAGCTTCGATTGGTTTATTCACTTCTTCGACAACACATTTTGGACACCGCCAATCTCCTTTTGGAATATCGGTCAACGGTGGAATTAAACAAAATGTGTGGTAGCTATCATCGCATCCGTCACACAGCAACATAGATTCTTCAATATCTCCTCTATTACAAGTATGACAAATGTATTTGGCAAGCGGATCGGATGCAATCCGCCGTTTCACATCGCTTTTTATATTTACCGACATATTTCGGTGATTCATTCGTGATTTAATATCAGTCTTGACAGGTGATTTAAAGATTGGCGACCCAATTTTTATTGGAAATTCCTTTTTCGTATCGGCAGGAAGCGGAAATGGTTGGTTATTTTGGGCGAACCTCTTAGATCGTCGCGCTGTTGTCTCTTGTGGTGGCGTCACTTGTTGTCGCGATTCAATACAATGCGGTTTATAGTCATGATCGTCATTCTCTTGTATCTCTAATTTTATATCAGAAGGATCCATTTTGCCGGAGGTATATACATCAAATGGATATAAAATTCTTTCATAATGGCTTTTTAGGATTGTGCCAACACTTTTACCCTGTGGATAGCCCATACGTGCGGCAACTTTAGACCATTTACGATTATTTATTGTTTGTTCCATACCACCCTCCTCTTGGACAATACGATGCAGTGAATATAAATCGAGGGCTTTTCGTTCGACCATTGGAATTTTTAGTGAGGAACCCTGGAGCTCCCAAAATTTAGCAATTTGATCAAGAAAATTAAGTTTAACTCGAGTTTTAGCTTCGAGCTCGTTAAGACGTTGGATACGGGGCGTGAATCGTAATTTATCCACATCGACCGTAAACGGAGGTTGCCATGCCTGTGAAATAAATTAAGATAAAAAAGAAAATATTGATTTACGGCTCTAGTCGAGTTTAAAAATTTCTTCTTACTTCAATAATTAAGAAAGCAAACTAACATCATCGTATAAAAATGGTCAAAATAGAAATATTTGAAATTAATTCGAAAATGTTTAAGTAAATATATTCCTACGAGCCGTCAATTTCGAGTCAAAGTAATATGCAAATTCAAAAAATTAAATTGAATACAGGGGGCCAAATAATACAGACAGCTGCTGAAATAACTTACATAATTATGCTAGAATGTTAAAATTTAATAGAAGGTGATTGCATAAAACTTACAAGTGTTACCATTACAGACCTTTTTAATTATAATTAGTGAATCATACTTGTCAGGTAAACACGTCTAGCTAACCTAAATAATTAAAATTACCTCTATCTAAAGCTTAACATGATGGCATGTTCCAAAACATAAAAATCCGCTTTATTCAGTAGTTTCAATAAAGATCTCGGAATCATCTAAACAACTGCTTCTTCGATCAAATTTGCCCATAAATTGGTATCGCGCAAATAAATTTGGTCTAACTGCATTCAAGTTCTGCGTTTTTATATTCAAGGTTATTTTCTTATACCTAGACCAAACCATTTTTACAGAATCTCACGATCGAATCCGCCAATATTTCAAATAAGGCTTCGAGTATTACAAATCCGCAAATATTATTCCCTGTAAATTAATTCGCGATACGAATCGATCATATAAATACGACTACAAGGTATATCGTATATCGACGATACGATAGTACGTGATTCTTAACAATTGTTTGATGGCGAAACAAAAAAAAATCTCTGTACCTATAATAAACATGCCTAACACGAACGCCTCTATTCTATGGCATTGGAACTGATTTTTAGAATCAACAATATTGTTGAATTAATTCGATTCGTAACTAATTAAATTATATTTAAAATTAATAATATAAAATTAAAGATGGCGGATTTATATATTAAAAATAATCACTCACACACATAAATAAATGAAGATATATAACTTACCGCTGGAGGTTTTATTTTACATATCCCATATTTCTCTGCAATTGGCCGTATTTTGCTTATATAAGTTAACGGATTCTTGAACTCACTTTCAGTCGGTGTAAAAATTGGGGCCTCAGGTGGCACATCAAAATGAAATTCCTCATTTTTATTCCAAGAGAATATCGTTTGGGAATTATTCAGACACGTTTTTTGATTGGTATTGGTGGGTGGCGATGTAGTACACTGAAAATTTCCATCGATAGTTTGGTGTTTTATGATTTCATTATTACAAGTAAGCTGAGCAGCAGAAGCTGCCGTACTATTTTGTGTTGCAATTGATATTGTTGTTGCATTGCTGTCACCGCTGCCACCACTACTAATTATTACGACAGATGCACCACTACTATCCTCACACAAAGGCGAAGACTCTTGCTGCTGATCACTTATCATCATTCTATCACTTTTAGAAGCTCTCATTAGAGTAGCGGCAACTTATTTACACTGGTAGTGTTAGATGATCGGGTATTTTATAACATTACACACTAAAAATTTGTGTTTTGTATACACAAGTAATTGCAACACACAAATAAAATTTATAAACTTTATTATCACAACATTTGCACTATATTTTAAAATTGAATGTTAATAAAACTATTGTAGAAAATAAAAATACTCTTCCGACACCATATAAACTATTGTTTCTTTCTTTATATAAAAAAAAACTCCATCAAACACAACACGACTCGTGCTTCTCTCTGCTTTTATACAATTTGTTGTAATTTACGAACGAGTACTTCGACAAGACTGGCAATATCACGAAACGATATAGATCATATAAGCTACTAGCACTTTTTTAATGGAGTCCATAGTTTTATTAAAAAAGTACTTTTCCCCATTAGCTATTCTTAAAATATGTATAAGGCGATGTTAATAGCATTTTTAAATATGCAAAACCATTAAAAAATCACAATTAATCTACAATCTAATCCAAAAAATGTATAAAAAATTAATTAATTTAATATAAATATTAAAACAAAAATATATATGCGCACCATTTAAATTTTGACATTTGTATTTTTTTTTGTATACGCTATGTGGCAATACTAATAATAAGAATCTTAAAAAAAATTTCCCTAGCTATGCTATAAAAAAAATATTTATAGGCAAACTGCAAATACGATTGATTTCCTAACGACATAAAATGTGCTCCTTACCAGCAAAATGTAACAAAACGTAGGGTTTACGAAACGGAAAACTTGCTTCTTTCCAGGCGGAAAAATGATGATATTGGTGTCAGGTCTACACAAATGCACCGCGAAGCTCTTCTGCCATTAATCGCGCACGTAAATTTATCATAGTTTGGTTGTCCACACTCGTTGATTCCCAAGATCTACGAAAATCGTTCTATTCAGCTGGCAAAGACATTAAAATCTTCGTTATAATCATCGAATCGGAAACCTCTTCATCTTGATCCCTTAATAGTTGCACGACCTGCATGAGTTTTGATATACAAGTTGCAATTTCATCATCGCACGGCTCCTTTGAGAAACTGTATTACATTATTTTGAGCGTCGCCCACACTGAAGCTGCCGAATCATAATTTATTAATTGTAGCAAAGGCTGCTTTTTGCACGTCTCGCCTTGGAATTATTCTGTTTCCATTCATCGCATCTACTACGTCAACCAATTCACTGACCTCTAGAATTTTTCGCATCAGAAATTTCCATGTTAGCCAATTTCCACCACCTTCCAATTTTTCAATGATCACCCGATCACCTTCCATTTTGTTTCGCTTCGAAATTTGTAGCGAAATCTATTCTTCTATCCGTATTCTTCTTTTCACATGGTGATGAAATTGTAGTAAACACTATTCCTTTCACTAACTCCTTATTCACTAATATTTTCACAACACTTAACGGATATTGTTACCTCAAAATTTGTTTGAACACATACTCCTCACTCGCAGGAACTACTAAAATTTTCTTTTGAATTTAATCGTCCGAATATTGCTCTAATGCCGTACCAACGTCTACAAATTGTAGTGGCAAGTTACATTTTGCAATATTGAAAAGGGTTTTTACGTACAAAATGAAAATATTTATTAAAATCTATAAAATATGTATAAACATAACTTGATATTAAAATAAGTTTTAAGTTTGTTGATTTTTTGTTTTTAGTTAAACTCATTTTAATTTTAAAATGTAAAACCACTGAATTTGTTAGTGTATTTTCTTTAATTTTCCGTTGATTACCCAATGATTGCGTTTTTTTGATACTGTTAAAGTTAACCGAAAAATGTTAATGCAGATGGGGTTTTTGATACATCAGCCTAAATTCAGAAATTTTCGAAACTAAATTAATAAAATGTTCTGTAACTTTTTATTTCACTTGCTCGTCGATCCTACTATGGCCATCAGATAAGATAACCATCAGGTTATAATCCTATGTAAACCCAGGCGGAGTTTAAAGCAAACCTGAATGTAATAGGGGCGGGGTTGCAATGTGGTATAGTATACCTAAACAATTGAAATTTTCGAAACTAAAATAATAAAATGTTCTGTAACTTCTGAATTACCCACTTGCCCTCATACCCACTGATCAATATCAGATAGGTTAAAATCCTAGGTCAGCCCAGGTGGAGCTTAAAGTAAGTCTGAAAGGGACATGAGGGGGTAATGTGGTGTAATATACTAGAAAATCTGAAATTTTCGACCTATCTGTTGGCCATAGTAGGAATTTATTTTAATTTTCACGCCATAGAATTAGGACTCAAATTATATAGGTCTCGTAAACTATAGTTTTAGTCTGATTACTCGAAGGTGATAGAATCGGTATCGAGTAATATAACTTTCGACTTTCTGATTCTTTCTTTTTCTCTTTTCTGATAACAGCTTTAGTGGAAAGTATAACCATTGGTTGTATTATGGTTTTGACTCCCAGTCCATCTAAGCTCTTATAATTCTAGTATCTTGCTTCGAAAAGTTCTGGAGAACTCCATCTTTTAGAAGGCTTAGTACGTTCCATGTTTCCGTGTAAATTTTCAGAGGCCGTTCTAAATTTATCCGAGTCATTTGTGAGAGATAGTGTAGTTGGCCTGCCGCACAATCCACTTATTACGTATGTTGTCACATACTGATGATGTCAAGGCATCCAGTTTTAATAGAAACATGTTTACATAGCGAGTTGCTTGCTATAAAATAGCGCCTGTTTCCGCCACCCCTAACCTGGGTAACTGAAGCTGGTGTGGTGTTGGTTATGGGGCACCAATAACACGCCCTGACATGTAGTGTCAATGAACAAAATCAAAATTTCTCTTGAATCGTTTTAATTATGAGATATACATCTAGGACTTGGCCCACGAGACCTTCAAATATAATTTAAAAGATTGATGATATGGAACTGAAGAAATTACAATTTTACAAAAATAAAGAATTAGCGAAATATAATGCTATTGCTATCAAACATTCTCCTTTTTAACAAAGTAGGAACACTTAGTAACGAATAAAAAGTTTACTTGTTCTTTGAACAGAATACTATATACTGAAAAGGTAAGTGAAGAATGAATTAAAGATGAATATTTCAAAATGAAACAATCGAAACGGAAACCTACTACTATTCTCTCTACGCAACTTAAATATGGTGAAAATTAATTCTATCAACAAGCATCTCAATACAAACTTGATATTTAAGCATTACAAACATCAGAAACGACGTTAATTGGCAATAGCATCGTCGATTATAACCGCCATGGAACACACACTGCGGAAGTAATAACATCAACAAGCCTGAATTTAGAGTCGGATTACTCATCACTAATTGATATCTTTAATTCGTGATTATATTCACACCTATTGGTCATCGTATTTGCGTACTTAGGTTTCATGAACTTTGATATTTCGTTTGGCAGTATCCAAGTCCAAAGTGAAAATAAACTCGATTAAACCAAGTATTCTTTCTATAAACAACATCATGGAATCGTCTTGAGCAAAATTCTACAATACGACGTCAAAGATGTCCCGTGAACATTGCAGCACCATCAATTCGAAATCTGTGCATTCTGTTTTTAAACAACAAAGAGACACGAACTAATGAGCTAGTCATGTTATACAATTCGTTGGTTGAAAGCACGTATGTCCTATATAAACTCATCCATAAATGCATGTCATGCATAATTATGTTAACTGCAAATATTTCGATAATACCGATCCGATCAGCCATTTCTTGAGTCTGTCGAGGATCAGTGGAAGATTAGTTAAACAGAGTTAACAGATGCTTTGGTGTCTATTTTAGGACGGAATCCAGTACAAGCAAACAATAACTGCTAGGATGAAAGATTTAGGAAGCATTTTGTGATAAATTTGAGCACGTCAGCGAAACCTATATCAAAATACAAAATAATTTCACCAAACTGCTTGACCACGAGGAAATTTTCCAACCGATTGTGCAGGCGGAAAAGTTAAAATCTTACAACTAACAAGCACTTAACATCGAAAAGGTGAACATTAGAGATAGTAGGCTACCATCCGCGTAGCAGCGTAATTCGCAACGACTCTGGAAAATCATCGATGGATAATAGAATCAACCTTAAAATATGGCGAAATTATTTTTCAACACTTCCCAACAGACATGTTACTACCATCCACTTATGAACGGACGATATTTCATTTAACCCACAACTAAACATAGTTCAGTGCAGTTGTTTATATCATAAATAAAATCAGCTATTAGCTTACATTGTGAACATATGTATAATTAGTCGCAATACCCATGTAATAGTTCTACTTCCGTGTAACACAGTAATTTTATTAGTAATTTTTCCGTGTAAACAACAGATGGTTGGAACGATCAATAGATTAATTTTTATTGCCTATTTTTTGTCCCTCCTTCTTCTATTTTATTTTGCTTATTTCTACTATATATAACTAAATTTTTATTTTTACAAATCAGTAGATACTCCTGATAATTTTTTATACATTTTGAACAAATTTTTAAAAAAAGTTTTTTGAGAAATAATAAACAAGTGTTATAATGTGTTTATTAAGCGTTAATGTGTTTCGCCAAGTACCTACGGCGCATAGTGTTAAAAGTCCCATAATAATCGATTACGAAATGACCGAGTTCCTTGCCAGCTAGCCATATTCCAGAACTTCTTCCAAAAATCATTTAAGAATCCCAATTCCATCCAACATATCCAACCCCATCATAATCGGTTAAGAAATGCCGAATTCCCTTCTATGTAGCCCCACACAACATGCCCAATCCCATCATAATCGATTAAGAAATGACCGAGTTCCGTTCCAGGTGGCCATATTCTTGAACTTAGTCCAAAAACGATTTTATAATCCCATTTCCAATCAACATACAAAATCCCATCAATATCGATTAATAAATGGCCGAGTTCTGCCCCTGGTGACCATATTTCAGAGCTTTTTCTGAAAATAATTTTACAATCTCATTTCGATCCAAAAAATCCAATCCTATAATAATCGGTTAAGAAATGACCGAGTTCCTTCACAGGTAGCCATATTCCTGAGTTTCTGCTAGAAACCATTTAAGAATCCCATTTCCATCCGACATACTCAATCCCATCATAATCGGTTAAGAAATGACTGAGTTCCGTCTCAGGTGGCCATATTCCAGAACTTCTTACAAAAATCATTTAAGAATCTCATTTCGATCCAGCATGTTCAATCCAATCTTAATCGATTATTAAACGGCCGAATTCAATAAAATTGTATACACCCAAGGCACTTTAATTTTTTATTTAAACATAATTTTGTTATACTATCAATTTTACAAACTACGATAATTTGGCATTCGAGAAATTTACCCCATTTACATGCGACCAACATTTTTCTTCTGCAAACTGATAGAGATATAACATTGACTTTTTGCACGTGGGACCTAAGAAAAGAAATATACCCATGCAAAATTTTGCAGAAGACTTTTGGAGCACCACTATAAAAATGAAAATGTTGCCATAAAATATATTCGATCCACGTGGTTCTACCACAGAATATAATATTATCTAGAAGCGCCATTGAGTAGACCAAGAAAAAATTACCTATCGACCATTTTCCTACCTGTTTTTCACAAAAATAACGAATTTTTCCTTCTATTCGGTAACCTGCAAACAATTTTTCCCACCTTTTCGAGAAGCAAGGTAAAAAAACGAGTCGATTTTTTTCATACAAAAATAGCGTAGTGACGTTTCCATAGAATATCCTATTCTGGTGGTTCTACAAAAAATGTTTACGTTATTTCAATTTCGTATAAATATGGCCGTGCCTTCACTTTTCCACACAGTATGCGTGTTGCCTGTTCTGTTTGCACACTTCTTTAAATGTATACAGTACTTCTTGCTCGTATGTACTTTGTCGCTTTTATTTTATTTCGATCAAAAACGTAAACAACAATCTAATTGGTTCACCTGATTAGTACTGTGCAAACCAAGACGCAGCAAAACAAAAAAAAAATTAAAAACATAATTTAAAAAATGTCAAATTTGTTGTTTCTTTTTGTTAATTTATATGACCTTTAGTTACAAAAATAATTCAACCGGATGTCATAATATTTTTCTATGATAGAATGAGCTAACAAATCAACGTGTTCTTGAGAATGACTATATTGATCTTCATCATTGAAAATATTTATACTAATTAGGTTGTGAAGAACGTTATAACAAATTTTTTTAAACAATTTAGAACTAGATTATAGTTGCGTTATGTTTTTGAAGTTCGCAATAGCCAATTCCCGTTTTAATACTTATTCGGAATATTTACAAATTTTTAATACTGACGGCGAAGGAGTTAAAAGACCACCCCTATTTTTTAAATTTGCGATTTATAAGAATTACATTGTTGTATTAATTTGCAACAGTCCTCACAATTCAATTTTATAAATAAATATCGGACTATAAATCCTTTTATGTATTCAATAACATTAATTGAAAATTCACTTAGTATAATTGGGTCTCCAAAAAAATCTTCGTCATACATATTAGATTCGTCTACTTTAGAAATTTCTTGGCCAATAGAAATATCATCTGATGAGGCTTCAACCATTGCTTTTTCATCTCTCCATATTTTGGTACACTAAAAACAAATGTTTACATTATAATTTCTGTGAAAAATTGTATTTACATATTCCAAAATAAAAATAAATTATGAAAAGAAAAGCACATAGCACATGAGACAATCAACACCACCTTTTCGAACCATAGTAATACGAAAAATGCGGCACTGGTAAAAACATTTGTTTACAAAACGATAAAAACCAACGCGAACCAACGCGAAAATCACTTCTTTCTTAACATAATTTAAATTTTATTTTATATAAACACTTACTGATGGTATGAAATTCCTTCCTGAAATTTGTTAGGCGTATTTTTGTAGTTTTTCACAAAACACTTCATTTTATTAAAAATTTGTAATTTTTATTAGCAAATGGTGCACTACACACAATCCACTAACTGTTTTATAATATTTTAATTATTTTTTTTGATTATTTTAATTAATATTTTCAAGATTTTTTAATAGCGCAAAATTAAACGCGTCACTTTCAACAAAAACAAAAACTTGTCTAACTGGTTTTTATTTTGAGATAAGAAACCGCCATATGCATTTTTTGTATAACCTCTCTGCTCTGGCTTGTGACACATGAAATAGCAAATTTTATATGGAAAAATTTTTACATTCATTCTATAGTTTATAATTCTATGGTCTATACAGAAAGTAATGTGTCATATTCGTTCGAAATGTCAGGCAACAAAAATTTCCCCGGATTCAGCTGTCAGGGTAAAAAACTTACACTAAATGATCTGTCAGGGAAACATTTTGTCATAACATGTTCTTTCGAACAGCTCGTGTAGCTCTAAAAATTCGCGATATTTTGTCAGATTTTATAAAAAATTTAAGCCTACAAAAGTAAACATCAAAACATAAATATAAAAACAAAGACACCGCGCTATTTGTACAATTCAATTTTAAATTTATTTTTGCTTTTAATAGATTTATTAAAATTGAAAGGATAATTTGTAATTTTGTGCAAAGTATTTTCAAAATATCTTATATACTAAAATGTTCTGTTTATGTGCGAAATTATATAATTTCTTATGTTTTTAGTTAAAAATTATTGATATTGCGTGGTAAATAATTAATAAAACTGAGAAATCGGAGACACTACTCGTATATTGAACATTTTATTACTTTGCTTTATAATTTTTTATTATACCGATGCTAACAAGCTGAAATGATAAACCTGGAATTATAATAAACAATTTTTTGTCTTTCTTTTCACCAATGCTAATACAAAAGTCGGGTAAATTTATTCATGTTTATTTACACAGAAATCGGGTAACTTTTTTTCAAAAAGTCGAACGAATTTGCTATAAAATTATATTTCGCGTGTGATTATTTTTATTCACGAAAATTTAATGGCGTCCTTTTGGCAAATACAACATTTTGTTGCTACTTTTTGAACAATTTGTACTTTAAAAGTTTGCAATTTAATTTTTCTGATACTTTTATTTATTATAAAGACAGAAATAAAAAACAACAAAAACTAAATTACCCTAAAGTTACTCTACATGTTCGGAAATAGATTTGGTAATTTATTGTCAGTAAGTTACCCAAAAGTTACCATGGCCTATTTCCGATAGCGGTTAATCTCGTTTTGTGAAGACTGCATGAAGACTGCATAAAGGTTTGTAACTCCGAATTAAAAAAGTCTGAATTAAGAAAGTTCTTTAAAAATGAACTAAAAAAGTTGATTTTTTATAGACATCTGCGACTTATTTTAATTCATATTTTTAACTTAAAACTATGAATTAAAAAAAGCGATTTAAAAAAATGAGAAAACTCAAAAGTGAATTAACAATAAAGGCTTATACTATTTCATTTTTCAAACACCTACCTTAATTCATTTTCAAAATGAATTAAAAAGGGCACTTTTTATTTCATTTTATAAATGTCTTCATTAATGAAAATAAGATATTCTAATGTCTCATTTTCAGTATTGAAAATGTCTCATTTGATTTCCAGCTTTATTCGCTTTTTCATTAATGAAAATACAAATCCAGAATTATCCAAATTTTTACGTGCCAAATTTAAATTTAAATTCCAAAAAATGTTCAATAAAGAAAATAACAGTTGCATGGATTTACATTCCCTTAGAAATTATTAATGATTCAAAAAATTTAAATGTATGGATCGGAAGAATTCAGTAAAGAAAATTATTTCCTATTTCTTAATTCCTAAACAGTTTAAATATATATTTTGATATTTCTGATTCATTATGTACATGTTTCTATTCATTTACAAAACGAAATAAAAAAGGCTTATATTATTTCATTTTATAAACATTTATATTAATTCATTTCAAAAATGAATTAAGAAATGCCTTTTTAAGTTCATTTTATCGACCTTTTTTATTTCTTCTTCAACTCTGATTTTAATTCATTTTTAAAATGATTAAAAACACTTATTTTAATTCAGAAAAAGATCTTCTTTAATTCAGACTTTTTTAATTCACGCAGCCACTTTTTCATAAGGAAACCACCAACCTAACGAACAAAATTTCTTTTTTCCTCGAAATATTCTTCATAATTTTTTGTAAGGTAAAAGTCATAAGTTTTCTATTGGGCATGCGCTGTAAATGTAAGCGGAAATGCCGACAACTGTATTTGTTGAATATGTTTACTGGGGTATAGTACGAATTTTAGCTCGGATTTCTATACTAAAACTACATTGCTAAATCCAAGAAGAAATTAAGGTTTGTTGGGTTAAGTAAATTGTTCATGCGCTTCGCTTTGATATCGCTTTAAAGCAAAATTTCACAAATTTAATTGAAGGGATAAATGTCAAAATATAAATGTTTTGTTTTATTTTGCATGAAAACTAAAATCTAACAAGACCAAGCCTAAAGCGGTAAAAATAATTTAAATTTTTTATTGAAAATTCTGAATTTCGTTTATTTTTCAAAATATTAATAAATTCTAATTACTTTCTTGTAAGAAAGCATTATTTAACTGCACTCAAATACAAATTTAGGGCATAATAATCCCATACAATTGGAATTAGAATATAAAATTGGCGTCCGTCCGATCGATCTATTTTCATTTAAAATGATTTGTTTTTTATATCGTGACATACAAAAACTTAGTGTTATCGTGTTTTTTCATGAAATTTTTCGAAATAATTACGGAATTTTATTACTGTGTACTGAGAATTTGTGAGTTAGAACATCCCATCGCAGAAAACAACGAAAACCCCAGATATCGTACATACAGCGGGAAATACACGGCACCACAACACTTCGAGGAGCGGCGCCTATTCTGGTATGTAGAGTTCCGCGGCCGGCTGTAACTAATGTATGACTAATCAGTTAAAATTGTACTATTAAAACTTTTATTACAACGACAGGAATATATCATCAACGGGGTACCACTCCTTGTATAGCATAGCCCTTATATAGATCGGCCAACTCACACACGATAGACAAAAAAATAATAAGTTTGTTCATAATATGGTCTCGAAAACGACAGTGAAATCTTCCAGTACATATTATGTGAAGCTGGTTTTCGTAATCAGTTTGGCTGGGAAAATATTTTTAAAAAAATCATTGTTAATTTTAGCAAGCAAAATCGCAACGACTTTTTACATAGAGAAAAAAACAAATTTTGCAATTTTGTTTAAAACATGAATTGCCCCTAAAAATTTTGCTTTTGGGTTTTTGTCTCCGCAACATTTACTTGCTAATCAAAACAATAAATACTGCACATCAAAGAGAGAATTCTTGTCTCGAAACTCGTAAGTCGAACTCGTAATGCTTACATAATGACGTCAGCTCGCAATACACTGCATTTTATTTGAATAGGAACGTTTGTTTGGAATATTTCGAAATCGATATAACTTTTTCAAGGTTTTCTTTTACAGAATGAACAGGACCAAATGACAACATGTTTAAATAAAAATAAATTAGTACACCAGAAATATTTTGTTTTCTAAAACAGCGTGGTTTTAATTTGTTTAACTTAAATAGAAACGATCATAGTTAGCAGCGAATCAAAGTTAATCAAATTACGAAAGAAAAATGGGTAGAGGACAACTTATTGAGGAAGAAATTCAAGTGGTACACATAACTATATTACTTTAAACCAATTACTGATAAAATAAGAAGTATAATGTAATCTTAAATTATATAAGAAATCCAAATGAAGACGGCTTAAACAACATGCATCAAAATCATCTTATTCAAAGGAAGACTCGGAAAACCCCTCTGAACCATCGGGAGAGGAATGAAAAACGGTTAGGCTTGTCGAGGCAACATCGTGTGGTTTTTTCTGATGAAAAAAGAAATCAATTTGAATGGCAAGTCTAATGATTTTCTTTTCGTTAAACACTGTAGCGGGGAAAAATATGTTATTGTGTTTGGAGCTGTACTAATTTATGCATCTGGTAATGTAACGTTTGCCACCAGAAGTGACAAGTAGTAACAACGTACAATGATCAACTAGACAGTTCTCCAATCCTTAGAACTGATCTATATATATGAACCGGTTGAATTAGGCTACTAAATTAAAATTAGTTTAGAAAACTATTCTTCAAGAAATACTATTTGGTGAATAATGTTTTGTTCTACGATCCAGTGAACTCAAAGGCCAACTACAATTGAACAAAATAGATATTTTGAATTTACTTTTGGGGCCAACTACTCCTTAAATTATGGATGTCGCAATAAAACTTGCAGCTTTTGTGGTGGCAATCAAATTCTACTGGTCTTAACGGAGAACCTATGGAATTATCTAACTGGAAAAGTTTAAGAAGATGACCAACAGTTTAACAGCGATAAATAAAACCTGGATCTATTAATTTATTTTTATGATATTTTGAAAAAAGTGGTCATCCTGTTTCAGAAAGTTGATAAAGTTAGACCGATTTCGATTCCATTAGCGAGTTTTTCTTGTCGATTTCGAGACCTATTTATGCACCAATTCATTTTCCTATGGCTTGGTCTATTAAAGAAAGCAGAATGGTTAGGTGTACATATGATGTTAGAATGGACGCGGAGAATAAGCAACGGTTGAACCACTTTAACTACGTTCGGGCACCAGTATTAGTATTCTAAATAAAATTATGAAGGAATAATCAATACAACAGTAATAAGGAACAGACACATGATCGAGGATCCTGCAATATAATTAAAGGTTTTTTTTTTTAAATGATTCCGTTTTATACAATACAATAAACTTAATTTCTATTTATTTTTTATAAAAGTAATGCTAACATCAACTAATTTTTCTTTAAATATTCTAACGTTTACTAACATTGTGGCCATAACCATTAGTATATAATTCTAGGGCGACTACATTTTCGAAATCCCTGTGCTAGTTTAGCAATGCCGTTTGCCAGTAATCGCCACATTTTACCAATCCACTGCCGATTTGTTTTGCCAATTTTTCACTCACTAATCATCGATTTAAGTTACAAATTTTATTTTCCAACACCTTTAATTTCTGCAGCAATTCACAAATTTCGCACTTTTAACTTTACAATCTTTAACTATTAGCATTGTTTACTGGTTAAATTACAACCGTGCCTGCGTCCCAAATTTCTCTCGCTGATATACTTGTCTATATCAGCATTAGTTCTGCAACTTTCCATGATTATTATCGCCTCCGTTTACAATTGCTTTCGTTATCTCCATATTCCCCTCCACTTGGAATGCCAACCACCGAGTGATATGCTTGTGTAAAGTAAAATTCGTAACACTAACTGACATTCAATGTCATATCGCTTCAATTTATGAACCTGCGCAACTTGTCGTCCACCTCCAAAGCGTTCTTGTATCCGATATAAATCGTCGTTGATTCTTTTGACAATTGTGTATGGACCATTCCAATCTAGTTGTGCATCTTGAGATCTGCCACACTGAGTCACCTTGTCGAAAATCGGCAAATCTCCCAATCTGGTCATATTGTGCTTCTGATTTATTTCTGACGTGCTCTCTTACTGCTTGACAAATCGGTCGTTTCTCGGCGTTCTAGACGCGTTCCGCTATTGATACATCATTCTCTTCTTTGCCTCGTTGTATTCCAGAACACTTCCTTCTCAACTCCAATGCGTGTCACCTCTGTACGACTGTCCATCGCGGCCTTCTGGATCGCTCTCTCTTCAGCAATCAACACCTCTGCCCGGCTCACTCTCAACAATCGTACTGGAAACTTCGGCTGGGCCTCTCCCAATGATCTTTGCTTCATTTGATAAACCAATTGGCCCCTGTTGTTTCTTGAACTCTCTTTGGTTTTCTCTTTTCCCAGTGTCTGTTTCACTCGCCAGTTTTCATGTTGCTTATCTCAGGATTCAGACTGCCGCGCAAAACGATCATTCCATCGCTGTGTACGCTCTCGTATGTAATTCTCTTCAGCTTCTCGCATTTGAAGCATCTTCTTTGGCTTTTGATGTCATCTGGCTCAACACTTGACTGTTGTAATTTTTTGTGGCGCCAAAAGTTTTGTATTAGTTGTCTCAACTCGGCTTCTATGTTTTCTTTATCCCCGTAATGGATTGTATAATTCTCTGTCGTGTGACCGCCCGTATTTTACTTCTAACTCAGTCATGACCCACTCATAACTCCTTTTTGTTGTGTATACAGTTTGCAGGTCATCTACAGCTTTCCCCCGAAGAACCAGAATGAGTGCGTTTCCGGCGCTCCAATAATTGTGCCGCACTGTCGCTTGAAACTGCACTTTAAAATTCTCGAATAAGATCTCTTCATCGAATGTCGGAGGCTTCAAAATTCCCCTTGAGGTTCCAGCAACTCGTTCGATCAAAAACTTTTTATTTCGTTGGCCATCTGGAATAGCTTGCGATGGGTGTGTTTGGAGGCGGGCCTCTCATAATCCATTAACTGGCTATCTACTTCTACATTGAAAGACTTCATTTCTTCTCTTAGCTCTTTAACTAGGATATCCTGGGTATGCTGAATTTGATTGAGGTTCTGATCTAACCCAGCAAACCGCCCACCTTGTCCTGCCCATAGTTCTGAAAATTGGGCGTTTTGTTCCTTATACGAAGTTCAGCAAATTGTTCACCTTGTTCTCGCAGTTCTTCCAACTATGTACTGTGCTGATCGCGTTGCTGGTTGATTTATGCACCTTGCTGATCGATTTTTGCACCTTGCTGGTCTAAATTAGCGCCCTGCTCTGTTCGGAGTTGATCGAATTTAACATCCATTCCCTTTAGTTGAAGCAAAAGTGCCTGCATCATGTCTCCCATATCCAAGGAGGTTTTCTGTTGTTCGGGAATAGGCGGCTGTACTGATATGCTTGTTCCTTTTTGTTCCATCGCTTCGTACCCTTATTTTTATCTTCTTCTTCGCAAAGCTAAAGTTTCTGCTCATCGTTTGGGGTAGCTGGCGGAATTGCTGATGGAGCTCTGTAGTCTAGAAAGAAGCTCGCTCTTATTGCCTTCGGTTGAAAGCCGGAGGCTCTGCAGCTTTTCCCTCAACGGCTGTGATGTATAGGTGTTTAAGTTTTTAATCATTGCTGGTATTTGCAAGATCCTACTTCTGACACCAAATGTTACAAATCTCGGGCGTTCGATATAGATTCGTACTTGATTTTGCAAATAAAACACTCAGCGATTCAAGTTACAAACTTTATTGTCCAACATCTTTACGTTCTACAACAATTCACTTATTTCACTACTCACTAATTCGCTTTTACTGTTCACTTTTGTTGTTCACTACTTTTCGCATTGTTTACTTTTCACTTTTTGCCTTGCGCTGTTCACTAGTTAAATTACAACTGTATCTGTGTCTTCTCGCATTGTTCATCGTCCTCAATCGGCAGACGACTGATCTTTGTAATTGACCTTTTGAGTAATTCTCCGTTGGTGTTCTTTGCTGTTACGGTTCTAACAAAATCATCGTTACCACTATGTATTTCATGGATTCTTCCTAGAGGCCACTTTCCTGAAGGCAGATCATCATCCTTAATAAGTATTAGCTCTCATTTGCTTCGCTTCTGTAACAATAGTATGTATTCGGTTAGCCAGAAGTTCCAGAATACTTGCGTTATTTTGTGCAGAAGTCTCCGTCGTGCTAAATGGTTAATGTTTTGATTTTAATGGCCTGGATCTGGTTTCGTTCGCAGTGGTTCACCTATCAGGAAATGTCCGGGTGTTAAAGTTGTGAAGTCATTGGGGTCCGATGATAGTGGAAGAAGAGGCCGTGAGTTGAGACATGCTTCTACTTGACAAACTATTGTTGTCATCTCTTCAAAGATTAGATGTTGTTAACCGATCCCTTTGGTGGTATATATACCATTGGGTATGCCATGCTTTGCAAGCTGTTCTGCAAGCTTTGCTGAAGCTGTCTTGTGGTTATCATTCTTGCGGGTGGAAGATCTCCAATCAATTGGTTCAGAGTCCGTGCTTGATGTTTGTAGCAAACCATTCATTATTCATTCTTCATGGGAGGTTTTTATTTAGTTGTTTTTCCACTTGAAGAAGGCTTGCTGTAGCTTTTTACTTGATTCTCCTAATATGAAATCGTCGATCTTAAATGGTAATGCGACTTGGTATGCACCATTTTCTAATGTTTTGTAGTTTTTTTGAAAGTGATCTTCGCATCTTTGTTCATCCCTGCCAAGTTCCCTTTCTACGTGGACTTCTTCAGTTTCCCAAAATCTCTTTAGCTGACTCTCTAATTCGATATACGATATCATAGATTTTATGTGGTGATGTTGGATTCTTGAGCTTTTGCAACATGTCTATGGGGCCCCGTGTGTTATAATTTGGATCTGCATGCTCTAACAGTGTCGTGAGTTTTTGAAGTACTAAAGCCTCTAAGTATAATTCAAATTCGGATGTATAACAGGTTAGATTTTGAGGATCACTATTTTATTTACCTCTCCAATGTTGCAACCATCGACTCCAGCTAGTTTGGCATATACTTTCTGCCGCTTAATCTTCAAGATTTGAACGCTTCCTCGGTAATAAAGTTGCTTGAGATCCTGGGCCAATCAGGACTGTTAATGTAGCGTGTCTTCCATTTTTATTGGCGGATTTGGCCATTACTGTTGCTAATAATACGTGTTGTTTATCGTGGCCTGTGCTCGTGGTTTGTACTTTGGCCTTTGCTGTATGCGGAATAGTATATCCCATTACAGATCGAGCATTTTGTCTCTCGGCCGCAATGGTACGTTTGATGTGCTGATGATAGGCATCGTTTACATAGCTGGTGTAGTAGCACTATTTAGTTTTTATCTGTTGTTGACAGCGGCCTAGGCCGTGGACATTGTTACAATGAATGGTTCACCTGGCAATAGATGCGAATTTCGTGTAGAATTGTTGTAGTGAGCGTTTATCTTACTGCTTGCGGCTTTGGTGGTTGCGATTATTTTTAGGGCTATAGAATAGCTTAAGCCCTAAAAAAAAATTGCTTCGATAATGTGAAAATTAGAAATTAATTCCAGGATTCGATTTTTATTCCTAGCTTCGAATCGCGTGTATGCACTCGTTAGTTGTGTCGTGCAAATTCCTAATTTTGTAATTACCAAGTATTCTGGTATATTAGTTTAGCTGCTGCTCCACTAAGATGGTTTTCAGATAATTTATTCTGTGCGTGTCTGAGAGCGTTTGATTTTGGTCTATCAGACGTTTGAATTTTTTTTATTTTATTTCTGATGTTCTACCACTGGCAGCTGATGTAATTTTCTTTTAATGCCTCCTAATCCCCTTCTGTGAATTATCCTAGCCTCTCGCGGTTTTCGTCTGAGGCCTCAACACAAAGCTCCATGCCTATCAATTATTTGATTCATCGCCGGCTGCATGTACTGTATGACGAATAGCGTAGCTTGCTTGCCTTATTTTCTTTCAAGTCGTTTTTGGCCTTCGTTATTCCTCTGTAGAATTCCCTCATTTTAAAATCCTGTCTTCGTTGCTTTTGGTTGAGCGTGCTATTGCTGCTTCGATCTATCGGTGCGTTGATTTTTTGTACGAACGTTTTATTAGAATGTCTTTCTCTAGGGGATGAACTCCGCAGGCTGCACGATGGCGTTAGTGATGATAGCGGTGTCGGCTCCATCTTTGTTGTAATTGCTCTCTAATTGGGCTATTTTTCCTCTAACAATGTCTGTCGGTTCAGGGTAGTCGAGATCGTTTGTTTAGTTTCTGTTCATAATCAGCGACCAGGTTGCTGAATTACCATTTACAGACTGCTTGTAATTCATTGTCAGCTATTTTGTAGTTTTTGATTTCTTCCCAATAGCTGCTCATGTTGTATTGAACTACCAGAGTCCATGTCCTTGGTTGCTACGGCCTGCATCGGTGAGATTGGTTCCATAGGTAATGTCTCCTTTGAATCACCACCAATAGGCAGCTTACATAGTTTTGTTATTGGTCGTTTGTAAGTCACGTCCTTGCATTTAACTGTTGCAATTCGCACCAAGTTATCCCCTCCGGCATGTCAAAAACCCATCCCAATTTCGATCGTGAGATCGGTAGTTGATCGTCTTTTACTATTATCAGGTCGTTTACTGCTAGATTTGGTTATATGGCTCTACAATTGGTTCGTTGTTGAAGTTGGTGAAGATATTCTGTCGACCAGCGTTTCCAGAAATCTTGTGTCATCTTGTTTTTAATCCAATGTTGCTGGTAGTCGCCTCTGGTATCGCCTTGAGGGAATCGCTAATCAGAAAGTGTCCTAGTGTTAGCCCTGTTTTATCCGAGGCGTCGTTGGTCAGTGGAGTTAATGGCCAAGAATTGAGAACTGCTTCGATTTGAGTGATGAGAGTATATAACGAAGAATGTACGAGTTGATTCTCCTATCACGTTTCTGAGGTAGAATTTAGGAGATATAAAGTGTCAGTTTGCTCCTTCAGATTAATGTTTTCAAGGCTACATGATACGTTCTTTTCATTGCGGTACTTGCTCCTACAAAATAGGTTCCATTGTCGCAAAATATATCAGTCCACATTCCTTGCCTGGAGATGAATCTTTTATAGCCCGCTATGAAAGCTTTCGTTGTTAGGCTGCTCACTATCTAGATGTGGATGGCCCTTGTTGCCATGCATATGGATAGGGTAATGTATCCCTTGTAGGATTTGTTGCCTCGACCTTTGGTAGTAGTTCTTGGTTGGATGGACTCCGCATAGTCAATACTCGTTTTATCGAACGATCTTCTCGGCCTCACTCTGGATGATGATAAATTGTTCCATATTCTTCTGTTTGTGGCGAAAGCATGTTACGCATCTTTGCATTATTTGTCGTCCTGCTCGCTTGCCATCAAATGATCCAATATTTTTGTCTCAGGATTGCCAGTGTTGTGTGCCACCATGTAGTGTGTTTTTATGGGTGTCCTCAATTATTCGTTGCGTATTTACGTTGTTTTTGTATACGATGATTGGTTATTTGCTGGCGGTTGCCAGATTTGAGTTCTAAAGACGTCCCATTACACGTATCAGGCCTTGGTCATCCTAGATTGGGTTTTGTGAAGCTT
This sequence comes from Nephrotoma guestfalica, assembly GCA_963691935.1. NCBI lineage: Eukaryota > Metazoa > Arthropoda > Insecta > Diptera > Tipulidae > Nephrotoma > Nephrotoma guestfalica. Next base: position 10,502,124 of record OY829916.1, on the reverse strand, counting down.
GCTTGCTTGCTGTCCTTATCTAGCCTTCGATTCTTGGCTATGCATGCGATTTCTCTTCCGAAGTCCTGTTCTTGGGTAAATTTTATGATTGTTGTTTCTGCAACTTGAAGTTCATTCCCGCGGTCAGCAAGCCGCTGCTAATATGCAACTATGCGCTTAATTCTGTTGTATGCAGGGACCTTATTGAATAGCTCTGAGAATATGTGCACTCCCTTTATCCTCGTGATCAGCACTACTTTTTCTTTTTTCTCCGCTTGTAAGTTTAATGATAAGTCTGGAGTAACTTCCTCAGTATTCTATTAAGTTGGCATAGTTCTCAGGAGGAGTGGTCCATACGACTATAAGATAAGTTCTCTGGGCGTTATGTCACGCGAGGCAGTATCTGCTGGGTTGTCTTGCGATTTCACGTGATGCCATCTTGTTGTTGTTAATATTTTCTTGATTGTTGAAATTCTATTTGCCACAACTATTTTGAAGCGTATTGATATTTCAAAGTTTCATGGTATCCCGTATGTGTTTCATCAATATTGGCATTATTAAGGCAGCGTTTAATTCGAGGCGAGGAATTGATATCTTGGTTTTAACTGGGGCAACTCGTATTTTTGACATTCTTAGTTGGGTTGTTACTTCACCGGTATCATCACTGTCGTATAATATACCACTGCAGCGTACGCATACTCTGACGCATCGGTAAACCCGTGCAGTTCGATTTTGGATCTTGATGTCATGTTGACCCACATCGGATCATCCTTGTATTTCTGCCGTTTTATGCTTATGTTCTCTGGTAGGTGTTCATCTCAGGCTATTCCAGTTTTCCATACATCCTGCATCATAATCTAGGCCATGCGGTTATTGGTGATAAACATCCTATGGGGTGGAAAAGTTTTGTTGACTCAGATAGGAGCGGGAGTTTGGTGGGCTAGTTGGATTAATTAGCTACAGTCCGATTATGTCGAATTCAAACAAATCTTCAGTTGGGTTGTATAGTATTACGGTTTAAACCAACGTTTTAATGCATTAATTTAGCTTTATTTGAATGTGTCCTTTAGCTTGCTGCTCACTAGAAATATTTTGTAATATTTTGGGAGAGTTGGATAAAATCCGCCCTATGCTGTGAGCTTTTTTAGTTCTTGTAGCGCCAGAAGAGATTCCTCAATGTTGTCCACGCCAGTGAGTAGATATTCCACATAGAAACCGACCAAACGATCTATGATGAAAAGGAACACAGCTGTGACCCTCTGTTGGAGTGCAGAACTTCCATGTCAGTACTATAGACTGGCTTGGAGCTATGCAATGTGCATATGGTTCTACAAAAATCGGACCTATAGCCGTACGTGCTCGAATTGGCTGGCAACGGCGTAAAAGTAAGGACGGGAAAAGCGAACCGCGAGATAGTTTGGCTCGGCCCCAGAACAGATGGCAAAGATTAAAAAATCACTTAGAAGTCTGTCATGATTATTTTAGTCGCTACATAATGTGTACTCGATCCATCCTTGACTAGCTGAATTAACGTTTTTACAACTAGATAGTTGGCGGTGGTGGTCCCATTTGTTATAGTCTTATAACAGGCGTATAGCCTATACGCCTTCATGGGCTCAGAACACTCCTTTCTCCACAGTATATGGTGGTAGTCTTTATCTTCTGTGTTAGGCCAAACTTAACTTAACCGACTGTGATGACGATCTTGTGTTTTCTCCACCGTCGTAGTATATCGACAGGTTCATCTTCTGGTTTTTCTTAATGTTTTAATGTTATCATCGATTTCATGCAGGGTCAGGTGTCGTCCCAAGTGTTATTCATATTTCAACTGCTTTTTTGAGTTCTTCATTCACTTTCTTTAAAATTGTAAATTCTTCTTGCAATTTAGTTGAAAATCCCTTTGTTTCAATTAACTGTTCATGGAGTTCGGTATTTTATCGGCATTTTCCTTCTCGTACTGAAAAATATTTCCAGTTGAAGATCTTGGTGATCTTGGTAACTTGGAGCATCTCTGCTGCTGTAATACTTGGGTTATTACATTCCGCATTTGTTGTACTCATTGTTTGTTTTTGCCAAGTTATACCACTAGCATTTGGTCTCCCGGTTGCACTTTTCTACTGCCTAAGCAGTACCTGCCCCATGCGACGTAGACGCGGTTATCTAGGTACACAGAGATAGCCGAAGCCCTCTGGGTATCATAGGCTGAGGGGCAAATTTATGGTATTAATTTCAATAAAAATTGCATCATTTGAACTATATTTTAATGCTAATCTATTTTTGTTATTAATTTTTAATTCCAGAGTATCAGCATATTCAGATGAAGAACGATGAAGAACGAGAGAAGACAGATTCGTACAGTGATAAAAATTAAAGGGAATTTTAAAACGCCGCAAAATATACCATAACGATAACGGTAGGGATTTAATAACTACCTTAAAATCTCCTTCATAATGCAAGCATCTCAAAAAAGGGTACCAATGCACCAAAAACAACCAGCGAACAAAAGACATCAAACAATTTCGATAGTTTACCATAGTTGCTATGAAATCAAAATTAACTCCAGCTGGAGCAATCATCTCAAAAATGGGTGCCACTACACCAGTACATCAAAAACAAATAATAAACAAAATGCATTCGGAGAATCATGGATACCGGAAAATCACATACATTTTTAAAATCCCTTCGTCTCGTAAGAAGTACAATTCCTCCGTAGAGAGCATAAACAGTCGCGAGAGACACAACAAGTTCGCGCTAATTCTACTACTGAACTTTATGTTTCGTCTCCCAGAACAATAAAAATCTAAGTAAAATAAAAATTAGATAATTATTCGCCTTCGGTAGCACAAGAACTAGAGCATTTGCTCTCTGTTACTTTGGAGGTCCTCGGTTCGATTCCCGATGGTGACAAAGACAAAACGGCTGGGTTGGGTTGGGTGGTTTTTAACGGATCAGCTACTTTTCTCCAATAAAAACATTAATAAATGGATTTAATAGGGTAGACGAAGAAAACTTCATTAATGATTAATATAAAGAAGCTCTGGTAAGTTAACTAGTCAGTCACCTTAAAAATTACAGAATGTATATTTTATCAATTTTATGAAATTTTATTCTATTTTTGCTTGTAGGGACGATGCTGTAAAATTGTTATCACAGATGATATTACTAGTCATAGAATTTCTTCTGGTTTCGGCAGTACGAAAATAAATTTAATTTAAATTAAAACTTAATCTAAAAGGTTGAAAACTGTATAATTAAGGATGAGGAACCTAACCTACAGAATATACTTACTTTTCTTTTACTTCGATGAATGTAATTTTTAGAAATGTAATTTTTAGAATGTAATTTTAGAAAGTGTTATAAATTATCGGCTCACGAGCCGTCATTAAAAGGATTCTAGTACGCTAAGGACCGAAATCGTAAATTAAACTTGTTACCTACCTGTAACAAAGATGTAGAACGGTAATTAGTTGAATTATTTTCATAACAAATGAGAATGAGCCACTACGGCCTAGCTGACGAAATCATTTGATTTTCGCGCATAGATCAGAAGTAACTATATATATATTGCACATATATAGTTACTTCTTATTTATCGAGCATGTGATCCATAAATATGCAACAGGGCACGGTGGTCAAGTTTTGAAAGAACTGTTACATATTCGTTACTTTTCAGTGACCCTTTATTTAAGAGAGTTTTTTTTTAAGAGAATGGACTTGGACTGTGGTCTAAATTCACCTTTCTTAGATGACACCGAAAGTTATACGGTTTTCCAATTTATTTAGGTATGCAATGAGTTGGGGAAATTATGATGCATATTGTGGAAGTAACAGACAAATAGTATAGAAATGTATCGGTGGTTTTTACCATGCGTATTGGGATCTTTTATAAATTTTATAGCACATGCATATCCATCATCAAGCGGCGAGCCGCTGTTTTGTTTGTCATTACAAAATGTGACAAAACATATGTTTGAGCAGCATAGTATTAATAACACTACAACGCAAATATGTTTTTAACATCTTGTACAAATCATAATTTATAAGGAAATAAGTTCATCAACAACCTTACATAATTCTAATATTACAAGCATAATTAACTAAATTTTGTTTAATTGATAATATGACGTTACTTATTAGAATATAATAGGAGATATTTTCATGAATTCTTTGGGCGGAAGACAGAAAGCAAAAATGATTACGAAACAGCATAAATATAGAATACATTTTCTATTTTGACAGCTCCGTAGTTAACTAACGTAATATAAATATATATTTACAAGTTTCTTATGTTTTACACTTAATTTTGGCAACATAAATATTTAATAAATTGAAATACTATTTAGTTACATTACTAAAAGATGATTTTATAATATAATAGATTCTAAAACAACGTCATAAAATATCAATTGAAAGAAATATGTTGTATATTTTGTTTTGTTTTCGGGATATAAAACGAATACTTCATATTTCTAAAGAGGAGTAGAATGAATATAAATAATCATACTCCTTTTCTTGGAGTTGGAATAATCCGAGCGTTTGAATAAACAAATTATAACAAAACATTCATGTCGTATTTAAATTGTACGTACATGTCATCTGTAAATAGATAGGATTTTGTTAATGTCTGCTATAATAAATCAGAGCTGTCAATGAACTTGTAGGGTATGTTTATAGCTTTAATTTTGGATATTTACAATTTGATTTTGGATCGGGTCATACTAAAAAAAATTTCCTAGAAGGTTATAGCATTTTTTAGTTGTGTTTCTGCATTCTATAGAGAATGTAACATTAAAAGTTGGCAGTACGTCCGCCATTACGCGACAAACTGCATTGCACGCGTTTTATATTTTTTTTATTTATTCAAAAAAACTATTAATAATATCTAAATGGTATATATAAAATATAAAGAAATATGATTACGTATTGTACAATATAAACAAGATATTTATAGTTTTTAATAAAATATATATTATAAGCCATCAATTATTGTGGAATATATAAAATTTTACAAAACACTATTACTCATTTATAATATCAAAAGGATACACACCAATACAAATGAGTAATACAATATATGAATTATCACAGCGATTAGTTAAATCATTGGATAGTAATTACAATGTAAGTATATAAATACAATCTAGTGTCCATCTTTAAATTAAGAATTTATGCATATTAAAATATATGTACATAACATTACATATAGGTATAACTTGACAACCTAACCCTGTAATGTGTGAGTTACAATAAAAAAGATGGATGTAGAATTAAAAGTGTATATGTGCGATTGAAAGTTGACTGGAATATTCTGTTTTGTTTTCCCTTTTGGCTCCTGTTCGTGTTATTTACAGCTAGTCCTCGTTTAATTTACAGTAGAATACATGACGTTACGATATGATATGCATATTATAGATAATTCAAAATGGCTCGAATCGCCACAAGATTGACACATCAAAATATTTGTTTTCTTTTCAGCAAAAAAAAATGTTTATTAAACTAAAAATGTTTTACTTATACCCCTTTCTTTATTTTTTTCATGTTCGATACATTTAGGTCATTGATATGGACGCAGTATTGGAAATTATCACAACATTGGAAATTACAAAAATAACACGGGAACAATTAGAAATTACCCGTTTAGGGAAATTTATCAATCAATTGCGGCGTAAAACTGGAAATGAATCGTTGGCACGACGTTCAAAAAACTTATTAAAGAAATGGCGTGAAATGGTTATGCCAGATTTAGTACCTAATACATCTGGTACTAAAATAAAAATAAATGGCCGAGTACATCCGGCCGCATCTAATAACAATCAGCGTCTTCCAAATCATAGTAACAACAACAACAATGATGGTGTTGGCGGTGATTGTGATACATCGAATACGACTACAACACTTCTAATCATGGTACAAAAGAATGTCTCTATTCCAGCCACTGAAAAGTCAGCAACCAGGAATAACGACAATAGCTTGTTGAGTAACGATGATACAAATTGCTCGAATAATTCTTCATATTTTACCCAAGAGTCGGGTATTCCTTTATTAAACGGACTAAAAAGTATATTCAATACGGATGAATCACAAACGTCGGTCGAGAAATTTGTTGCCAGTAATAAAGTTCGAAATAAAGGACGTGGTAAATTAAATGCAAAAAATCAAAAAACCTGCACAGCATTAACACCATCATCATCCGCAAATCTCTTTATATATCACGATAGTTTATCAAATAGTGAATCAGTTAGTCATTTTAATAGTAATAGTAATAAACAAAATACTACTAGTATACCAAATACAATCAATATACTAAATCAAGAATCTGATCTAACGTTTAAAAATAAAATAACTCCGCCAAACTATTTATTCCAGAATAATAGTAAAACTAATACCGATACTGTAATAATAGATAGCAGTAGTGATGATGATCACGATACAAGAAAATTGTTACTAAATTCGAAGAGTTTGGCTGTTTCAACGGAAAATTCACGTGGTAATGTTGTATCACCGCCAACTGCCGTACAAAATCATATTCAAAAAATGGAACCGATACCTCTAGAAGTGGCACCTCCTATACCACCGGTGCTAACACCACCTGCTCCAAAACGGCGAGGTCGAAAAAAAGGCTCAAAAGGATGTGATTATGAATTAGCAACACTAGGTGGTTTTAATAATATGAGTGCGCATCATACTGGGACTTTGGGTAATCCAGGCGCCACTTCCTCTATAATGTCTGATATAAGGCATAAGCTGACTTCGTTTAGTGGCGGGACAACCAAGAAAATTAAAACAACCAAAGAACTGTTAGCCGAAATACAAAGTAAGAAGTTGGGATCTTCAGCTACATCATCGCCGATTTTGCCAACATCTGTAGCACAAATATTAAAGAGCTCACCGCCCGGATGCTCAGGTAAATATTGTTTTTCGATACATTTTCCCCATAAATATGAAATTTGTTAAATCATCAATAAAACGGGTTGTGAGTGAATCATCGCTTTTCCGGCCCTATCTAAGTACATCGCATAATATAGAAATATCAGAACGATCGATTTTACAAAAATCCTTCATACTACTTTTATAATTTTTATTAATAAAGCGCTCAAGGAATACATTATTTTTGAATGTCTCTTATTTATTTCTAAAAAAAAAATTGCGAACACCAATAAATGGTTCTGTTTGCTAACAAAACGAGTACCGATCAGCGATAGATTATCGCATTTACAAACCAAATTCCTCTACACATTCAATTATTTTTAACCAAATTTTACTTGTTTTTTTAAGTCCTGTTCAATAATTTTCGGATTATTCTTGATAAAGTATTATATTAAGAAACAGATGGTTGAAAACAGCAGCAACATTATCTTTAATTAAAAAATTTATAAATTTAAAATTCGGGTCGATTAGCTTAATACATTTATTTACTCAGTTTTGAAGGGTCATTTGTTATCTGAACCAGCCTATTGGCTGTGGTTAATTTTTGTGTACAAAATTTTGCAATATACTAGTGGTTCTACTGGCTTTCCCTCTGGGTTAGGAAATTGGGGGAAAACTGTGTTGTTAGTGTATTTGTCTGAATATTATTTTTCATTATTAAAATCAAATTGGTGTAAATATCTTAAAAATAAAGTTAAATGGGGACTATTTTTAGTGATCATAAATTTTCTGGACGGATTAAATCGTAGTCCAGAAAAATACAATTCAGGTAAAATTACGATAAAAATATATTTCCCAATTCCTTATTCTCAGGGAAAGCCAGAATAGCGCCACAGATCTCTAATTCTAATTTTGTTTGTAAGTTTATCTTTTTTATTTTTCGGTAGCTCGATCCCTTCGAAATACATTATTTTTAATTAAAATATAACTACAAATAAATTATAGTTAACAGTATTTAGCTCAAATTTTTATAACTCTTTATTATCTCGTTAGCTTTCGGAACCTTTTCGGTTCCATTCTCAAAAGAATAATAAAACAATTTTACAAAAAAATATTTTCTATACAAAATAAAAACGATATCAAGGTCATCTAAAATGTAGCTATTTTTCTGTAGATATCGTTAGCTACTAGAAAAAATATAAAATTTTAGCTAGGAAACAGATTGTGACGTCGTATCTACAGAAAAAACACTACAAAATAAAATTTGACTTTAAAAAACATAAATTGAAAACAATTGTTTCCATGTTAAATAATATTGGAAATGTGTAAAAGCAAAAAATCAAATCATAAAAATATATCGTATGAATTGCCAATATAAGCGTAAGCGTAATCTTGTGAATAATTTTGTTAATAGAATTTGTACTGGATTTTATTATGTAGCATTTCCAAAATAGATCTTTTCCTGAAATTTGGTTGTTTTTCTAAAATGTTTACATCTTCCAAAATAATGTTATGGTTGGTATCTCTAATATGGTCCGAAAGTGCACTTATTTGATTTGAACTTCCCGTGGCACTACGGGTAGAGTGCACTTATTTGATTTGAATTTGCCGTGGCACCACGCATATGTTGAAAAAACCGTTCTCGTAAAAACTGTTTTGTTTGTCCCGTGTAAATTACGTTATAATCATTACATTTTATTTGATAGCCACTGTGCCATTTGGTCGGTTTCATTTTTGTTTGTTTCGGCACATTTATATTAGTTTTACCATTATTTCATATTTGTGGAGTTAGCAAAACTTATATTTAAGTAGATTTGTTTTAACATAAACCAATTGATTCTCTGTTAAATTAGGGGGTTCTTCTTTTTTATTGTTTTGCTTAATAATTCTATTTCTTGCTTGTTCTAGATTATTGTTAACTGTTTTAAAAATTTTGCTGGCTTGTTTTTGTTCTTCCGGTTTCATTAGAATATTTTGATTAAAGATAATTTCGTTCGGTGTAAAACCGGTTGATGAATGTATCGAATTGTTGTACAGAGCTACTGACAGTTCTATTGCAGTTAGAGTACATGCATTTGAAAATTTATCTCGGTTAGTATTGAAAATTTCTATAATAGTTGAATGTGTTTTTCAACTTAGCCATTCGATTCCGATTCCAATTGAATATTGGGTTTACTTAAATATTCTCTCGACTGCAGTGATTGGAACGTTGCCTCGTGATCTGAGAAAATGACGTTAGGAATCTCGAATTGTGTGAAATGCTTTGTTACAGCTGTGGTTGTATTCACAAGGTTTTTTATTGATCGGAATCATCTGTAAATGTTTGGAAAAATCTAAAGGAGTCTATGATAGACAACAAATTTGTTCTGTTAATATTATAAATATCGATATGCACTTCTCATGGCGTTTTAGTGTTGGGTCAGGGGATATTTTTATATTGTATGGTTTTCGATCTTATTTATGGCTATTGCGTCACACAATCATTAATATGATTATTTTTAATTATACTACTTATCTTAGGAGAAATCCGTCTAATTTGACTTTCAACTTCCCTTATTCCTCGATGGGTTCTTGTTCTCTTGCATTGTCTCATTGCATTTTGATGCCCTTCATTGGTTACGTCTTCGACCATTTCTGTAGTAAAAACGGTGTCCATTTTGGTACAACTTTCAACACCATTCTGTATTTGTGGGAGGACTGTACCTAGAGCGAAATTCGATGCATCTGTAGTTAGTGTAAACGGTCTCGTAAAGTCTGGGCACGCAAGTATGTGATAGGTCACTACGATTTTCTTTAGCGTTTCAAATGCTCTGATGTATTCTCGGTCTGCAAGATTTAGTGGTATGTCTTTCTTTTAAGTATTTTGTTATGTTTTTTGCTATTCTAGAATAATCTTTAATAAATCGTCTATAATTGGCGGAAAGACAATCCAATTGGTTGATCTCTTTTTGATTCCGAGGTAATGGCCATTCTACTATCTTTTGCACTTTGTCTCTATTTGGTTTAATACCATCTTGCTTGATTACATGGCCCAAGAATTTCGGTTCTCTTTTCATAAACTCGTACTTGTCGAGCTGTATTTTTAGATTGAAAGCAGAAAGATGGTCCTTTAAATTTTCCCCCACTACAACGATATCGTCTAGATAGGCATATTTTTCCCAGTAGCCCTTGTAATACGTAATGGCCCTCTGAAATGTTGTTGGAGCATTCTAAGACCAAAAGGCATTCGTAAAACTCAAAATGGCCTCTGTCAGTCGAAAAGCCAGATTTAAGGTCTAGTGTCGTGAAATACGTTACCTAAATTGTCCAATATTTCCGAAATTGGGGACATTGAAAATTTATCATTGACTGTTTTCTCGTTAAGTTTAATTTACGACTCTTACTTTTTCGATTCCCGATGCGTCTACTTTTTTAGGAGCTACTCTAATTGGTGCTGCGTAATTATTATTTCAGTGTTTGATAATGCCGTTGTTTAGCATATTCTGAATTTGTTCCTCCACATCTCGTCTGAAATGATGTGGGTATATGTAGGCTTTAGTATAAACAGGCAACTCGTCCCGTGTATGAATTACGACGTATTTCATTGCTCTTGTTTACGACAATTTTGCTTTTTGTTTTAACAGAAGCGATTGATTATCCATAAATGGCTTTGATGAGTGATTAACACCAGTTTTCATTGAAGTGATTTGTCCTAATTACTTGTGTGATTGGTGTATTATTTAAAACGCGAATTGGTTTTATTGCTTCGAAATTATTAATTTTCATTTTTAATTAGGGTTTTTGGTGGTTCTGGTTCGCTCGATGAAATTCGAATTGTTATCTGATGATCGGTAGCCAGGTTGAATGGTAATTTTGTCATTTACTTTTCCAATTTCTGGTCCCAGTCATCATTTTCGGAGGTACCAAATGTAACTACTTTGGCGATAGAAATTTTTTTGAAGGATAATTTTATTTGATTTATAAGTCAATAATATTAGCGTGTTTAGTTAGACATTGACTCGGATTGTCATCGACAGGTTTTGGGCTGGTAGACATTTTTTTTTTATCTCTGCTATCTGTTCTGGGGCCAAAGCTCTCCCAACTCTTTCGCGGTTTGCTTATTTACGTCCTTACTTTTACGCCTGTATCGGCCAATTCGAGGCCTTACGGATAAAGGTCCGATTTTATTACCATCTGAACATTGCATAGCTCCATGCCAGTCTATACTGGCATGGAAGATGGGTCGGCCCATGAGTTTTGCATTTCGACAGGAGGTCATAGATGTGTTCCTTTTCATCACAAATCGTAATTTGTTGATGAAAATTCCCTTTGCATCCTGCTTCCTATCGGGATTCGAACCCGGTACCCCGATCCAAACGCCAAAGCTTTAACCACTATGCCATTTGGTCGGCAACCAGCTAAATTTTTAGATTATCTTTCTTTGTTGTTTTTTGTATGCCTAGAATAATTTTTACCGAAGTTTCTTGATATTCTAGGAAATAATTTGGTATTATATTGGGCTAAGTATTCTTATGGGCGCCCGTGTCTATTAATAAGGTAATGATTTGGTTTGTTTGTTTGTTTGCGGCATTTCAGGTATGCTAGATACGTCTGAAAATTTTCTGGCTTAAAATCCTCAGTCTCTTGTGAATTTTCTGTATTCAAAATTTCGACATTCTGGTCGGTTTCTGACACCGTTTCGTGATTGTTAACCAATCTTTTGTATGCATTTATGGTCCTCGTTGAACGATATATTATAAGTTTTCTTTTGTTTCGCCAAAGTTTTGATATTCTGGACGATTTCTTTTGTCCTGTTGTAGTAGGTTAGATTAGGTTAGGTTTCAGTGGCTGCCATCGCACACTTAGGCCAGTTATGGCCCATTGTGATACCACAGGATCCGACATCATCAAACTCCTTAAACCCATTTAGTGCTATTAATATAGCGTAAAAGATCTCGCACATTGCAGCTTTCGAGATCAGAGAGGCTGTCCATGGTGTATTTGCTCAAGTGATCATGTCTTCTGCCAGCTAGCGCAGGGCATGAGCATAGAAAGTGAACAAGAGTCTCCTCCTCCTCCTCGTCCCTGCATCTTCTGCAGAAATCATTTGAATCTAGACCCAGCCTTCTCGCATGATCACCGAAAAGGCAGTGTCCGGTAAGTACCCTTACAATTCTACCTAAATCACGCTTCCCTAGTGTGATTAAGATCTTAGAGCGCTTCAAGTTCAGCACAGGCCATACTTGCTTCGCTATCCTACCGGTTGGACTCTCAAGCCACCTAGCATTCGCCAAGGCAACTGCTTTCCTATGGCTTGCCGTTTTCAGCATATACATAGGTCTCCCTAAACATTCTCTCCCTGATTCCAGTTGGAGAGTTGTACCGTACCTTGCTAACTCGTCTGCCCTGCAATTCCCCTCAACGTCAGAGTGATCCCGGAACCCAGACCAACTGGATATTGAAATGCTCACTCATCTCGTTAAGAGATGTGTGACAATTCAATGCCACCCGTGACGCCAGGGAAACTGAATCCAGCGAAAGAATGGCCGCCCGACTGTCCACATAAATAGTGATATCAATGCACGATATCACATTATGCTTCAACCAGTTCATGACCTCTTCGATAGAAGTTATAGCTTCAGCCTGGTACACGCTGCAGTAATCAGGTAGACGAAAAGATAAATTGACATTTAATTCCGCACAGAACACACCCGCTCCCACTCTACCATCGAGCTTGGAGCCGTCGGTGAAGAAATTAACTCTCGGTCTCGATAAGGAGACCTCTGTTCCAATCCTCCCGAGAGGGGAGAATCACCTTAAAACGCTTGTCGAAGCACAACATGGGTATTTTATAATCTAAATTCTCCAAGTCATGCCTCACCGAATTGACTATAGTTGAGTGCCCCTTTTGCAGGCACTTCCTACCAGAGGTCGCTGTTAGCCGGGCGGCCGTATTAACCGCCATTTGCTTACCGATAATATCCAACGGGAGAAGATGCAGTATGACCTCTAAGGCACTAGTGGGGGTGGTTTTCAGAGCCCCACTAATGAGCAAACAGGCTGCCCTCTGCACCTTCGCCATCATGTTAGTATATGATGATTTCTCCAGAGCTGGCCACCACACACTCACACCATACAGCAGTATGGGCCTTAAAACTGCCGTGTAAAGTCAGTGCACCAGCTCCGGTTTCAGGCCCCATTTCCTTCCAATGGCGTTTTTACAAGAGTAGAGTGCCACAGTGGCCTTCTTTACTCTTTCCATCGTGTTTGGCTTCCAACTGAGCTTACTGCCAGGAGAATCCCTAGGAATCTCGCCTTATCAGTAAGGACCAGCGTAGTACCATTCAGGCTCGGTGGAACCATTGCCGGAATTTTGTATCTCCTAGTGAAAAGGACCAGCTCTGGTTTTGATGGGTTAATCTCCAATCCACATCTGCTGGCCCAACCCGCAGTGATTGACAACGCATTTTGCATCATATCCCTGATTGTTCCCAGGTACTTTCCCGAGACAGCTATCGCCACATCATCGGCATAAGCAACCACACCTATCCCTTCTCTCTCCAGTACCAGTAGTAGTCCATTGATTACTAAGTTCCAGAGAAGGGGGAGAGGACCCCTTCCTGAGGGGTTCTCCGAACGACCCGTCTTCTGACGGAAACTTCCCCCATCCTTGCTATGACTCTTCTGCTACCCAGCAGATGAGTAATTAGCCTGGTTACAGGGTCTACAATCTCAAGTGGCAGCAATCCTTCAAAATTGATTCCATCTTTACGTTATTGAATGCGCCCTCGATATCGAGAAACGCAACCAGCGAGAATTCCTGAAAATCCAGTGACTTCTCAATTCCCCGAACCAGGGTATGTAATGCCGTATCCACGGACTTACCCTTATGATATGCATGTTGCGACTGAGCTCAGTTACTGGGTCCAATTTTCGAACGAATATATACATCCAGCATCCTTTCCATGATTTTCAGCAGAAAAGATGACAAAGATATAGGTCTAAGGTCCTTAGGGTTGCTGTGCGAACTTCTTCCCGCCTTCGGGATGAAGATCACCCTAGCCCCCTCCATTTCTTGGGAGTGTACCCCAGCTTCAGACACCCTTTGAAGATAACTTCCAGCCAGGGAAGCAAGATCTCCGAGTTTTTCTGAATTTCTGCTGGTACAATCGCATCCGGACCAGCTGACTTAAACGGCTTGAACCCATTAATGGCCCATTTTCTGTTGTAGTAAATATGGACTGTCTTTTTGTGGCCAAAGTTGGCATTTATAGAACGATAATTCCTGCTTATCGCCCATCGCTTCGAGCAGTGTTTGTTTAACGTTTAAAAATACAGGGTCGCTTAAAAGACATAGCACGTCTCTCGCTTTCCCTTCCACCTTGTTTTTAACAACTTGGACATACATTTTTAGTTGTTGTTCTGGGACCATTCTTTCGAAGATATGTAAGGTTTCTTTCGCTGTTTTAAAAAAATGATGATACTTGCTTTTTATTCCCCTCGAAAATTTAATAGGATCTGGGATTCCTACATATACGTATTGTAGATTATAATTATATTATTTTAATCAAATTTATTTTTATTATTTTGTGGACGTTTTTTTTTGAACAAATATGAAACAAAAATTGTTAAGATATTGCGTAGTTTAATCTTATTATATTGTTCTGACTAGTCAAGAATAATCAAAAGCCCGTTTACTGCTTAGCCTGCCGGCCGCCTCGTGGGCGCAGAGTCTTAAAATTCGGGCTGAAAAGCGGGATTTAGATTTCGGGATTTTAAAAAGCGGGTAATCGACCTCACCCCTTTATTTATACGAAAAGAAATATTAATTATTGCCTCTAACTACAATTAACATTTGTGTTTATCATTTTCATCGAGTATTTCATATTTAAATAACGATTTTCTGGCAGCTCCGGCTACAAATATACAATTCTTTTGAATCGAATATAAAAGGAGTGAATATAACATGAAATGACCTTAATCATTTACTTTCTGACCGATTGTTCTTTTAATTAATTAAATTTTTTAAATAATTCCAACAATCGGTTTATTTTCCATAGCATTTAATGGTTTTGACGTTTCGAAACCCAAAACAAGCAAAAGCCCCGCTCTTACAGTACAATTTCGGATTAATATCGCGTATTAATAGTGTGTATAGTAATTTGGTAAAATATATTAGATTAAAATCATGGAGTTAAGTTGTATTTGAAAAATAGTTAGCATTATTTTTCGTTTTAACACATCGTCAATCGTCATAAAGGAGTTGAATATTAAAGTTATGCGATTTCTAATTAGTTTTGCAATCATTTATAGTTTCTGCAAGACATTAAATTATATCAGGGGTTTCAATAAGGACATCAAATTTTGTATTTAAATAAAACAGAATAATTAAGATACTGGGCTAAAATTTACTCCAAGTGCAGTACACATGTTACATTTAATTGTGGAATTCGATATCGTTCATATGACCACCGCGAGCACGTTTGCAGTGGTGAATTCTTTGGAGCGAATTTTCCACCACTCACACATATCGGCCGGAACGTTGACAATTTGGCGTTTGATATTGTCCCTGAGCTCCTCTAACGTTATTGGCTTGTTGGCATAAACCAGCGACTTAACGTAACCGCATAAAAAGAAATCCAACGGCGTTAAATCGCATGAGCGGGATTACACGGATCATATTCATGGACGAAAAAATATGGTTCAATCACACCATCGGCATGAAAACCACACCGCACCTAAAATGAGCTTCATGCTGAATATGTTTTTTCGATGGAATTGATTTCCGCCCAATCGCGGAAAACTTCAGTTCTTGAATTAATTTGATCTTGAAAGGGTGTAAACCAAGATCTTTAAACAAAATACGCCACAATGTAGTTTGAGAGATTCCCAATTCCTTGTTTCACTGTCACAGGAACACCCAATAGTGAATAAAAGTGATCTTAAAATTGCGACCACCGACACAGAATTGCGGTCGTAATTGTTAATAATTTTCAAACGTTGCTCGTTCTTGAGCTTCACCATGATAAAAATGTTAACCTTGACTGACGCTTTGACGTTGACAGATCATGAAAAACGTTCAAGGGTGCGTTCGTATTAAAATACAAAATTGTTATGTCTCTATTGGAAAACCCTTTATTTAATGTAAATATTTCTTGCTACTCCCTTGAATTATAAAAATTTATTACATTTGATTTCTAGAACTGGGGTGGGGGTATATTATGAAATTCTCGACCGCGTTTTTTTTCGAACACGTCGACTAATCTGACAACGTCGAAAATGCCTATTATGAATTTTTCGATTGTATCGAAAATATAAAAATCTCAATAAAATTTTATTACGGAATTTTTTTATAAGTAAACTAATTAAATTTTAATAATTAAAATTATTTAATGATAATTTTATAAATATTTTTTGTATTTGCAATGTTGTTTGTTGTATTCGATGTTGAATATTTTTGAAGTTGTAATTTAATAATTGTGTGCATGATTTTTCTGAAGAATTTCTTCAATGCCGTGTAACTCAGAGAACTCTCAACGAACCAAAGAATCACCCCGTAATGGATCAGCATCCTAAACCTGAATACCATAATATTCTTTGTTAATCGAACATAAGTTTTCAGTAGTATCTTGCAATGTTGTTTTATAAATAAATACAAATATAAAGGTAAATTTTGTACAGCTGATAATAAACTATGTATATGTACAATCATACGTTGTACAGAATGTACACCCGAACGGCAAAAAAACATTTACAATGATATTTTTACCTGGTCACTTTTTGCGAATCGTCAAATTAAAAGTGTATCTGAACTGAATGTATAAGTATAAACGAACCTTATTACTTGGAATCCTTTCGGTGTATATGTGAGACGCATATGAACTTTCTATTTATTAAGCGCATGACAGTGAAAATTATTTTAAAAATGAAAAGCAGTGAATGAGAATCGAACATAGTTTATGTTCTTATTAATTATAATTCTTTTTATGTGAAGTGTTTGCGAGATACAATTTTTCTTGTTTTCGTTTCGTATGTTTAAAGTAATTTTTTAATTGACTCGGTTTATTAATACACGAAGTGGTATTTAATCGCATACACTCACACCACATCCCACACACATCAATTTTATCGTTCCCGATTTTGTGTTTCGTGCGGATGGTTATTATAGAATGGCATATTTTATTATTGACTAAACATTTATATTTTGATTAGTGTACTTTTTTAAATTTCTATTATTATTCTCGGAGTAGTTATGGTATACGTAAACGTAAGAGCGTGTAGCTATCCTTTGTCTTGATAAAATTTTAATAAAACTTTAAAAATATTTTTTTGTTTCAAAAATAATACACTCCGCTAAATTCAATTAGAGCCACTCTTAATTTTTTGATATGAAAGTAAGGCAAACTCGAAGCCTATTATATTATTTTATGGCTCCCCGAATTAAAAAAGGCTGACTTAAGAATGGTGTTTTTTCTGACTTCTGAACCAGCGTTTTTATTTCATTTTAAAATTGACTTAAAATCTATCTTAAATGCAAATGAAATAAAACAAGCTGACTTTATTAATGCATATCATAAGTCATTTTGAAAATGATTTAAGGAAGTGTGTTTATAAATGAAATAAAATGTGTCTTTTTAAGTCATTTTGAAAAAACATATTTAAACATATTTAAAATCGAAATAAATCGTAAAAATGTACTAATATAAATGCGCTAGTGCTCATAAATTTCATTTGTGAATTATTATTTGTGTATTAATTATGAATTAAAATATGCATTTTTTAATTCATTTTGAAATTTGCAATTGTTTTTTTGTACATTTTCATCAATGAAAGCATTAGTTGAAAATTTTGAATAAACAAATTTAAATTTAAATGAATTTAAATTTAGTACAATTTCTTAAAAACATGAAATTACACATGTTTATTAAAAATAAATGTAAATTTTATGTTTTTAATGTGAAATAAAATATGCCTTTTTTATGTCATTTTGAAAATGAATTAAAAAATATATTTGTAAAATGACATAAAATATGCCTTTCTTGTGTCATTTTGAAATTAAATTTGTTTTTGTAAAACACCTTTGTTAAGTCAGAAAGTTTGTTAAAAATATGACTTAAAAAAGATCCCATTTTTTCATATAAAACATATTTTTTAAGTCAACCTTTTTAACTTCAGCCTTTTTTAATTCAGGGAGCCTTATCTTATGATATATTATCAGGTTTTAATAAACACTAGAAAACATAATTTTGATTGTATTTCTTTTTTACACTGCGAAATTCAATTAAAGCCAGTTAGTATATTTTAGGCGTTTGATTTAATTAGTTTACTATTAGTGTATTTTTGACGAGTTTTCTAATTAGTGACATTAGTGAGACAATTAGTGACTATTAGTTGGTATTTTATAAAATTTTGATAAAAATGGGCAATGGGAAAACGCTAACAACCGAAGAAATAGGAAAATGTCGACCCTACAAAGAATGCAATTTTATGAATGAAAACGAGAATTATAGAAAAAATCGAAAACATAAAAATAATCAGAAGCTTTTATCGTGCCAGACAACACAAATCATAAGAATTGCGATTAAAGTGGAGTCAACGGCCACAAAAATTATTTCGTAACCTGATCTGCCAGTTGGTGCCCACCGCATTCAACAAATTTTACATCAGAGCACACATATTAAATGTGTCAAAAGATTAATAAAACCAGTTTTAACGAAAGCACATACAATTAATAGATTAAACTTTGCCAAAAATACATGTCCATGGGGCCAATCTGGAAGAATGCTATATTCTCGTACGGGAAGAAGTTTAGTTTAGACGGACGGACCTGACGGATTCAAGTATTACTGGTATGATTTAAGCGCGGATAAGAAAATATTAATGAGCCAAAACTTTGGAGGCGGTGCCTTAATGATTTGGGCCGCATTTTCCTAATTTGGGAAAACCCCTATGTGTGAAAGTTCGACTCGAATTGAGCCCAAAGATTAGATAGAGCTGTTAGATGAAATTAGATCTTGGTAAAGATTTTGGTAAAAATCAAGCAACCTCGAACTTGATTTTTCAGCAGAATAATGCTCCCATTCACAAATCGAAGTAAACGTTTTAAATGTGCTCGTGCCACATTGTGCCCCCGGTCTGTGACAATGGGAAGTACTACAACAACAACTTAGTTGAGTTGCATAAAGCTATTGTATAGGTATGGAAGCAAATTTCCGAAATGGATTTGCAAGGATTGGTTAATTCCATGCCGAGCAGAATAATAAAAATGGGAGTTGTATTCATTCATTATTAATTGCAAATATTTTAAATTTTATTGATATTTTTTTATTTTAAAAGTATTGACTTTAGTTGAATTTCACAGCGTAAAACCTATTTTATATTATAAATTAGCAATAAAATACAATTAAAATTATGTGTTAATTTTAAAATGTGTATATTGACATCCCAATTAAAACCTCATAATATGTCAAGTTTAAATTTTAAATCTTATTTTCATATCAAAAAAATTAACGGTGGGTTTAATTGAATTTCGCGGAGTGTTGTATATCTTGTTTCAAAAATATATTAGGAAAATATGATGTATTGTTGGTTATATTGTACTATAAAGTACATTTTAAAATATATGCCAATTCGTAACCAGGTTCAGTTTAGGTCGTGCGAAGCCATATAATACAATTAACGTTTTATTTAACGAAATTTGTCTGTTCTTGCGTCTTGCGTTTAATCACTACTTTTACGATAATTTTAACATTGCACATGTGACTAGATCTGCACGAGTGTAGGTCGGGAAGTCTTCAAAATCGGGACAAAAATAACTAAATAACATATTTTGATGTTTTCCTTTATTAATTTGAAATAAACCACAAATTTTAACATATTTGTTTCATAAAAAATGTATACATACTATAACCATAGTATAAGAAAATCTTAATTGGTTATACAATGGTAGTTTTCCACATGGAAGTTAGGATGTCGCCACAAGTAATGATTTGAAATTATATCATCCGAAATTTTTCTATAATCGTCCAAAAATTGATTACTTTCATGAGGTAATCGGGGCGATCATAAATATATCACACACATAGGTTTGAATGAGCCAACTATACATAGATTTCTGCTGTCTTTCTTTTCTTATTATGTATTTTGTATCGTATAAAATAATATTGATTTTTTTCTCATGAATGAAAAAACAAAAAAATAAAATGTATATAAATTAAAATATGTCTTCTTTATTACAGCGTTCAAATTTAGTTGTTGTTATATTTAATTAATTTTAAGAAAAACAATAAACCACACGTTTCTGTTAAAACGAATGATTATGATAAATGATATGTGATGCTATATGTGATTCTCTAAATACATATGTATTTATATGAACTTGTTTTGGAAATCTCAAAAGTTCAAAGTTATATTGCAATTGTTTGAGGATAGGATTTAAAAAAAATTTAACTACAGGGAGGGATATTTTGAATTTTTTACGTTTTCAAAGAATTTTGAAAATGGTATTCTGAAATTGTAAATTTAATAATTTATTTATTTTAATAAAAAGAAAGAAAAAACCGTCAAAAGGGCTTGAGATCACCACCAAAAATCGAAAGAATTACAAAGCAAACGCTCTACTTACTTTGCTATGGAGGGCGACGACGATTTGAATGTAAAAAGTGAAGCAAGTGTGCACTGGCACAGTTTTATAATTTCAACTTATCATTTCACTTATAGGTTGAGCAAATCCAGGGACATCTTTAACATTATAGTCCTCTTTTAAAACTAAATTAATAAGAATGGCCAACATAGTTTTACATTAGATAAGTTTCTTAACCTAAGGTTAGTGATATAATATAATTAAATTTTACCTTTCAAATATACAGGTTCTTGTTACAATTTATAAAGTTTAATAAATATTTATTTTTATATAAATTTAACTTTAAATATCTTATAAATACAATTTTTATAGTTTTTCCTATTTGTATCGCCGAATTTTTATCTGATGTAACTGCCATGATCTTATAAGGACCCAAACATGGAGGCGATAATTTGTTCTGTTTTGCGTCTTCACTTAGCCGGAGTGAATTTGCCTTCAAATCATAATATTTCTTGGATTTCTGTTTGCACATAATCGCATTATCTCGAGCTATTTCATATGATTTTTTCATTCTAATTTTGAAATCTGTTAAATAATCATTAAAATTGAAAACATGTTCGGGTTCTTAAATAATGATAATTCGTATGGCATGAATGTGGTAGTTATGTACTATTATCAGTTAATAGCAAACTCTTGGCGCAAACACACAGACAAACGAGTACTTCGTAAGACCGTCCTGTATGGTGAGCATGTAGCGATTATTATGGTAACAGGAAGGTAAAGGACCAATGATATCTACAAAGATTTTTAGGACTGGAAATTGGGAAGTAGTGGTAATTTTCATTCGGTATTTTGGTTAATTTGGAAGCCCTGTGTCATTGACAGAAGTCACATGCAAAACATTGACGAAACATTTTTGGAAAATAATATTTTCTTAAGCTCCTCCTAAAGGAGTATTATGAAATCCCTCAATCAATTTAGTTTGTTCTGTAGTATCGGAAATTACAATTTGGGTATGCGAATTTTCATTTGTAGGAGATAGAGAATTTGGATTTGGAGTACGCTGATTTATAGATGTGTGGATGGTATTAGCTGTTCAGTATTTGATTATAGAATGTTTGAGTTATCATCTTCGGTTTTCATGGATTTTGATGTGAATCGGGTAATCATATTTACCTCCTCCATTATGATTTCGATTGAATTTAATATGTTAGTCAAGGATCTGAGTTGAAGGATATTAGTTGAATGATTATGGAAGGTTTCAAGAGTTGAAGAATTAATTGGAAAATGATTAGGAATTGGTGAAGGTTCTGGATATTTATGTAGGTTTTTTGAATCAGTGATGCGAAGTTTGGATTCAAAATCAAGAATTGGTAGTGTTTGATTTGTAGGATTAATAGCAATTCGACTAAGTGCATCTTCTTTTTGATTCGGCTTTGTGGGCAATTACGAATCATACTCGTCAAGCAGCAATCTCAAAGGGATATGATCAGTAATGATCTTAAATTTCCTACCGTAGACATACGGTCTGAAATACTGAACTGACCAAAAAACTGAACGTAATTCCTTTCCTATAACTGAGTAATTTTTTTCCGCTTTATTTAGAGTTTGGCTAGTGTATGGGTCTACGGGAAAATTTGAAGGTTATAATTAGGATAAAACGGATCCAATTGCGATGTCGCTGACGTCACAAGTTATAATAAATTCTCGCTCGAATTCTGGGAATTGTAGGATTGGAGGTGTGATGACAATTTTGTAAATATTTGAAATATTCATCACAAACCGGAGTCCATTCAAACACACTATCCTTTTTTAAAAGATTATTCAAAGGTTTGGCAATGTTTGCAAATTTCTTAATGAATCATCGGTAGTAGCGAATGAAACCTAAGAGCGATTTTATATCACGAAGAGTTTTTGGTCTAGAATATTCTAATACTTTCGTTGTCTTAGAGGGTTTGGTTTAACTTCTTTACGAGTAATTAGGTGTCCTAGATAGGCTATTTCCTTTTGAAAGAATTTGCATTTATCGGGATAAGTTTTAAAGTTGTACGAACGTAAGCAATCGAAAACGGCGCGATATGTTTATGATCGTCTAAATTGTAACCATAAATAACCACGTCATCCAAGTAAACAAATCACTTGAGTTCATTGAGTCCTGAGAGAACTTTATTCATGAGGTGCAAAAGGTAGCCGGAGCTACATTTAGATCGAAAGGCATTCGCTTAAAATGGAAATGACCATATGCAGTGCTGAATGCTGTTTTTCCTAGATCTACGGTACTGAAATAAGATGAACGACCTGATTTTCTTGATGAAATAAGATGATCAAAGATTTCGTGAATATTTGGTATGGAAAGACTCAATCGACAGTGATTTATTTAGACGGCGGAAACCATTTTCATTAGTTTTCATTACTCTTTTTTGATACTGCAAGAAACGAAGTTCTACGGACTAACGCTTGTCTCAATGATATTGTTCAGCAACAGTTCATCAACAGATGTATTAATCTCGACCCTGGTCGATTCGAGTAGTCTATATGGACGTTAATAAATTAGGACCGAGTTTGGTAAAAAAGGAATAGAATGCGAGGTCGCATTAATGGCTGTTAGAATATCACCATCTAAATGAAAAATATCATTCTATTCTCTACATATACAAATGGATAAAATTGATAATGCTTCTTCCAAATTAGAGTTTCTAAATGAAGTTTGTTTTTGAGAATATGCAAACGGTCTTCTATTTCATTGTTCCACCAATTTAGTTGAAAAATGTCATAATAAGAAGATAGATTAGCATCTAATGAAATATTGTTGATATCTCTTTCGACGATGTAGTCTTGTACTTTAATTACTGAGTTGCCAATGAATACACCAGTAACAATTTCTTCCGATAGTCACAAATATTCCTGGGGGTCTATTATGAAATTGATCCGTCTCGGATTTTTCCGTTAACGGAAATATTCGAACCGACACGGATTTACCCTATTATGACACTTGTATTATCGAATTGGTAATAAACAAATCTGAAGTTAGCAACATAATTTTTTT
This sequence comes from Nephrotoma guestfalica, assembly GCA_963691935.1. Lineage (NCBI taxonomy): Eukaryota > Metazoa > Arthropoda > Insecta > Diptera > Tipulidae > Nephrotoma > Nephrotoma guestfalica. Next base: position 10,478,671 of record OY829916.1, on the reverse strand, counting down.
TTAAATAATTTTTAATTAATTAAATATATGTAATGCTACAAATTAATTTATTTTAACAATATTGAAATATAAATCACTTTCACTATATTTTGTTGAAACGTCAAAATAAAATCAATCGAATACAGAATACGTCAACTAAATAGCAGTCGGAGTTTTTGTAGTGTGATCGGAAAAATCCGATTCGATTTTACTTTTTAGTTTCATAATACCACGGATTTATCCGTTAACGGAAAAATCCGAGACGGATAAATTTCATAATAGACCCCCTGGTTTTTAACATTGTCCATGCATATTTGGGTCATTTTTTCACATGGGTTGGAATGTAAATCTTAGGCTGATATGAGATCGAGAATAACAGTACATTCCTTAAATGGAATTCTTAGAGTTTTATTTTTGAAATCGGTCTTACAGTTGTATGTTTCTAAAAAATCCTTACCGAGGATACACTACAAGGAGTAGGGAAGGAATTATCAACGACATGAAGAATATGAGGAATTGGAAGGTTTCTGAAATGATAAGTCTTTATGGCTAAATCGAACCATCGCAATTAAATCAATTATTGTACCTTTACTATTTAGTTAATTTTGCTTAAAGAAATTATTACATACTTCTACCTCATAGAAACAGGCGTCTGTATTGATTCTATAAAGGCTCGATAGTATATACAGGGTGATTTTTTTAAGCTGAAACTTTAAAATATCTCGGAAAATAAGCACTCTACGAAAAAAATGTCCATTATCAAAATTTAATCATTCCGGGGGGACATACATTAGTGTTAAAATTAGTACCTCTCCTTCCCTTCTTGGAAGTGGAGCGAGGGGTAACTTTGAAATTAAAATAGGAACCCCTATTTTTTATTGTAGATTCGGATTCTATGGTTTAAAGTACGTGGGATTTCTTTAAAAAAAACCCGGTATATGACTTAATTTACAGGCACTCTCTGTTTATAGATGTTGAAACTTTAATAAAAATTAATACTAAGCTAGCACTATTTTGAACTCAAAGCAGCAGACTTTTGTGATGCTTTGAAGGCCATTGAAGTATGATCTTGTGTCGAACAGTTCTGTAGTCCGGTCGCCTATCCAGATCTTAATACACCAAACTTAGTGGGCATCCCTTACTAACCAGAAACGTCGGAATCGTGAGTGAATTCGAGGGATTTTGTACATATTTCAGAGACAAATTATGAGGTTTCTTTAAGAAAACAAAATCATGCGAAACCCGGGATGTGTCGTTCATTGAATGATCATTTAAACAGTTGTTACGTAGTTCTTAAAAATAAATATTCGAAAGGGGTTAAATTTTCGAATTCAAAAAATGTTTTTAATTTTTTGCTTCAACAGCACGGGGCCAGTTCACACATGAGAGAGTTGAGCGATGAGCTAACAAGGCTTCGAATTACTTAATTAAATTCATCACAGGAACGAGCTTGGATGGAATCCAGTATAGTATAACGGTGATGGCTAAATTCTGGGAATATGGAGCATTTGCAACCTCTTAAAATCTAAAGATCTACAATAATCCTTGTGAAACAAAATGTATGCAAACCTACGGATAGAGCTAGAGGGACTAGGATGGTCTGAAATATACATTCCCGATGACAACAATGGTTCCGCTATCCATAATATATAAGTGTCCATCAAAATGGTGGGTGGAGATGGTATGCATTCATCGGAATTGTGGTTTGGAGAGGCATTCAATCATCGGCATAACAGCATAATATCATATTATCAATTTAATCAATATTCCGATATGATAAAACTTAAATTTACGAATAAGCGCATGACCTGAATAAGTAGCTGCAATTCTAGAGGATGGCGGGTGTCGAATAAAGCTCCACGTCTTAAATAATTAAAAGTAGAAAACCTTTATTAAGAAAAAATAAACGGTTTGAATTTGCAGTCATTATATATATGAAAACCAGTGTGGCACACAGAGTTGTTAATAAAAAAAAGTTTTCCCATTACTAATATTTTTTTATTAGTAGTTTGCATTGCTAAGCACCCTTAAACAGGTGAATTAAGATCAAGTCAAGATTGCAGTCTTCTAGTAACAGATCAAATCCTTTTAGCGAAACAATGTAAATTTGATATGTAAAAGCTTGAATTTGAGTAGTAAAATCATCCAAATGTAAAATATCAAAGAATGAATTTGCTTTGAAATTTTTTTAATTTATTTTAGTTAAAAATGAAAATAATTTTGAAAAACGTAAAAAACTCAGCTTCTTTTGTAAAGCCTTGAACATTATTTGTATAAAATTGAAAATGCTTTGAATATCGTAAATTTGAAGTACCAAACCTATAGGGTGGGCCAAATAATTTTTTTTAAATGCAATAAAACGAAAAGTTCTCAATATTTTTTCAAATTTATTTTTTCATTGTAAAGAACAATCCTTCCGATTAATTATGGAATACTATTTCATTCATATGACTGCCTCGGCTGGCCTTGACGTACCTCATACGGTCGGTTCAATTTTTGAGCACATTTTCGATGGTATGCATTATGTCTTCAATGGCAATTCGAATATTGTTCTTGAGAGCGTCAATCGTTGCTGGTTTATCGGCGTAACACTTATCTTTGATGGCACCCCTAAGGAAATAGTCCAACGGCGTCAAATCACAGCTCCGAGGCGGCCAAATCACATCAGCATTTCGGCTGATAATTCGATCTTCGAAGACTGCGCAAAAGATGTGCTGTGTGGTACGGAGCGCCGTCTTGTTGAAACTAAATGTTGCCTATGTCCTCCTCTTCAAGTGCCGGGAACAGAAAATCGTTTATCATGGCGCGGTAGCGCTCACCATTGACAGTAACGGCTGTCCATGTCCAAAGAAAAATGGCTCAATGATGCCACCGGACCAAAATCCACACCAAACAGTCACTCGTTGAGGATGCATCGGCTTCTCTACGATCACGTGCGGGTTCTCCGTGCCCCAAATGAGACAATTCTGCTTGTTTACATAGCCGCCAAGATGGAAATGCACCTCTTCCGAAAAGATGATTTTTTTGCCAAAATCGCCATCTTCTTCAAGTCGATCGCAACCCCACTCAACGAACCGAAAACGCAATGGGTGGTCTCTTTGCTTCAATTCCTGAACCAATTGAACTTTATACGGTGTCATACCAAGGTATTTATGCAGAATTCGTCGCAATGTTGTGCGTGAAATGTTCAATTCTTGAGCTCGATGACGAGTTCCCGGCGACTCACGCACATTCTCGGCTACAGCATCAATATTTTCGGATGTACGCTTGGTTGGCTGCTTGGTTCGTGTTAGTTTATTAATTAGCAAGCCTGTTTCTTTAACTATTCACAAAATAACGCACATATGGAGCTCCCGGCGCTTCGTTTCTTCCGAAAACCGCACGCAACCCGATTTGTATATAAAGGGTGTTTTTTTAAGAGGTTGCCGATTTTTTTTTTGAATAAAACACATATAAAATTATGAAATGACCAAAATTTTTTTTTATTTGGTAGATAATTTTTTGGCATTTAACATTTAAACACAATTTCTGGCATATGGCTACCACGACTATTTTTCACAAATGTCATTCTGGAGGTCCAATTTTCCAGCACTTTTTCAAGCATTTGAGGGCGTATGTCAGCAATGACACGTTGAATATTGGTTTCCAAAGCGTCAATCGATTGAGGTTTATCCACATAAACTAATGACTTCACGTATCCCCACAAAAAGTAATCGAGTGGCGTCAAATCGCACGAACGCGGAGGCCAATTCACCGGACCATTTCTCGAAATAATGTTGTCGTTGAAAGTTTCTTTCAATAAGTCGATTGTTTCACGTGCTGTATGGCAAGTGGCACCATCTTGTTGAAACCACATTTCATTCATATCCATATCTTCAAGATTTGACAACAAAAACTCATTTAACATGGTTCTGTATCGATTTCCATTCACGGTAACGCGTCGTCCTTCCTCATTTTTAAAGAAATATGGACCGATGATCCCACCAGCCCATAGACCGCACCAAACAGTACATTTATCAGGATGCATTGGTAATTCTAGAACGGCGTGTGGATTATCTTTGCTCCAAATGCGACAATTTTGTTTGTTGACGTATCCATTTAACCAAAAATGCGCCTCATCACTGAAGAGAATTTTACGGTAAAAAAATGGATCTTCGTTCAATTGATTTAACGACCAATCACTGAATTCACGGCGCAAACGATGGTCGTGTGGCTTTAATTCTTGCACCAATTGAATTTTGTATGGCACCAAACCCAAATCTTTACGTAAAATTTTCCATAAAGTCGATGGACAAAGTCCAATTTGCTGAGCACGACGACGAATCGATAAATTGTCGTTTTCTTCGACACTGGCCTCAACGACAGCAATATTTTCTTCTGTACGAACTCTTCTCATTCTTGTCGGTGGCTTGGCATCCAAAAGAGTGAATGTAGACCGAAATTTGGTAATTACGTTCTTTATGGTGGTCTCTGACGGACGATTATGTGCACCATAAAATTCACGAAGTGCTCTATAAACATTTTTAATTGAACACTGATTTTGAAAATAAATTTCCACGATTTGAAAACGTTGTTCTGGAGTTAACCTATTCATAATGATTTGCCAAACAATACTGAGTAGAAATGCCACTTTGAGCTGTCAAAACAACTGTCATAAAATAAAACGACATCTATCGGAAAAACAAACCTCCTAAAAAAACACCCGTTATTATGGATATATATAATTACATATATACATATATATATACACTTGTATTATGGATGTATGTATATAAATGGTGTTGTTGTAGAGGTTCACATCTTTAAGTTGGCAACACTGTTTTGTTTGACAACCGATTTGACAGCTGACATTTGCTTTGTCATTAGTTTGATTTGCCATTTCATAATGAATAAACTCACACCAGCGCAACGCTTGCAAATTGTTGATTTTGTTTTTATCAAAATAATGTTTCTGTTCACCAAACTCATCGTGCATTACGTTCATTTTACGATCGTCATAATCGTTCGTCAGAGCGAGTAATTCGGTTAACTATGGATCGTTTTCGCGCCACGTATACTCGGAATGATCATACGCTGTACAGCGTAGCATTGGACAATATCCAAATCAATCAATTCGACGTTGTTCTCAGCAACTGGAGATGTGTCCATTCACTTTATTTAAAATTTTATCTAAGGATCTTGGTTTACGTGCTTACAAAACTAAATTTGTGCAGGAATTAAAGCCATCCGACCATCGCACACGCCGCAAGTTCGGCCCACTGCTGAAGCACAAATTGATATTGATGTTAATTTTCCAAACAAAATTTCGTTCAGCGATGAAGCTCACTTTTGGTTGAATGGGCACATTAATAAACAGAATTGTCGGATTTGGAATGAAGATAATCCACAAGCCTTTGCCGAAACACCATTATATCCAGAGAAAATCAATGTTTGATGCGCTTTATGGGCCGACGGAATCATTGATCCATATGTCTTTAAAAGCGATGATGGGCAGAATATTACAGTCAACGTTGAACGGTACAGAGACATGATTTCTAACTTTTTTCTACCCCAATTGGCTGGCATAAACCTTGCTGATATGTGGTTCCAACAGGGGTAACACATGCCACACAGCGCGGGATACAATTAATTTACTCAAAGAAACGAGATCGTGTGATCTAACTCCATTCGATTATTTTCTTTGCGGATATGTTAAGTCACTTGTCTACGCCGATAAACCAGAGACGATTGAACACTTGGAACACAACATTCAGCGAGTTATTAGCGAGATACGGCCGCAAATACTGCGAAGAGTGGTCGAGAATTGGACCTCCGGATTACGCCATGTACGCGCCAGCTGCGGTTGCCACATGACCGAAATCATATTCAAGCATTAATGGCATAAAATTATCTATCCAATAAAGCTAGTTTCACTGATATTCAAAATGTTTTCTTTGTTCTATTTAAATTTAAAATTGTGAACCTCTAAAAAATCACCCTTTATATCCATTAACTTCATGTTTTGAATTAATCCGTATTTTTGTCTTATGTTGTCGATTTTTTTTTACATTTTTCAATTGTGTTCGTTGTCCTCTTGTGATTCCATGTTGAATTTAAATTTTTTATTTTTATCGTGTCCGGTATTTATTTGTTTGTTGTATTTCCCCATTGTTGTCGTCCAGGTGTTTTATTCAAAAATCCATTCTTGTATTCTTAGATCCTCTATTTGTTTGATATGCGTCTTCTATTGTTATTGGGTTGTCTACCAGACACAATCTGGTATTTCTATTGTTTCTTTCGCTAAACTATCTGCTTTCTCATTACCTAGTATACCTGTATCACCAGGGATCCATTGAATTATGATTGCAATACTCTTTTCTCTAACTGTATCTTATTATTTCCTTCTCGTAGTATTTGAATTATTGATCATTATTAACCTTTTAAGTGATATACAACTACTCCTGTAATCAGTGAATATTATTATTTTGGTTAATCCCATCGTTATTGATTTTTCTATGTTAGTTTGCTCCCGAGTTTCTGAAGTATATTCCTATGCCGCCTTGGCTGCTGTTTAGTGGACCATCGGTATATATTTCTTGAGAGCCTTTATTTATATTTATTGAGGATTTCTTTATAATTTTATTGTTAGGTTGTACTGTAGGTTAGATGTTTTGTTGTTCTTGTATTTTCTTCATTACAGGGATAGGCTTAGTTTTCAGCATTCCGGTACATATTCTTAGGTTTCGGTTTATAATTTTTTGTTTTATTTTTATTGTATTTTTGACGTTTATCTTGATCTTTTGACGTTTATTTTGATGGTGTTCACATATTTTGTTCTTGTTTCTATTATTGCTTTGTGAATATTTTATATGGTGTGTGGGTGTGCTCTTCCGTTTTTGTGGGTGATCATTTTTAATATGCTAATAGCTCCTACTATTTATCTAGATTTTTGTAGTGTGGAAGGAGTGATTAGAAGGGAAGGAGTTTAATGTGATTCCTAGTAACTTTATTATTTTTTCTTCTTTTAACGGGATGTTGTCTATTATGATCTCATAATCCGAAGGCTTATTTTTTAAGAGTCTCATGTAGGGTTTATTTTGAGATCTTGTTCTGTTAATTTTTCTTTTAGTTTTTCCAATACACTGTCGGCTTTTGTTTGTGATTGATATTTTATTGCAATTGTTATATTATTGCGTGTTTCATTTATATTATGAATTTCGTATGTGTATATAAAGGGTGTTTTTTTAAGAGGTTGCCGATTTTTTTTTTGAATAAAACACATATAAAATTATGAAATGACCAAAATTTTTTTTTATTTGGTAGATAATTTTTTGGCATTTAACATTTAAACACAATTTCTGGCATATGGCTACCACGACTATTTTTCACAAATGTCATTCTGGAGGTCCAATTTTCCAGCACTTTTTCAAGCATTTGAGGGCGTATGTCAGCAATGACACGTTGAATATTGGTTTCCAAAGCGTCAATCGATTGAGGTTTATCCACATAAACCAATGACTTCACGTATCCCCACAAAAAGTAATCGAGTGGCGTCAAATCGCACGAACGCGGAGGCCAATTCACCGGACCATTTCTCGAAATAATGTTGTCGTTGAAAGTTTCTTTCAATAAGTCGATTGTTTCACGTGCTGTATGGCAAGTGGCACCATCTTGTTGAAACCACATTTCATTCATATCCATATCTTCAAGATTTGACAACAAAAACTCATTTAACATGGTTCTGTATCGATTTCCATTCACGGTAACGCGTCGTCCTTCCTCATTTTTAAAGAAATATGGACCGATGATCCCACCAGCCCATAGACCGCACCAAACAGTACATTTATCAGGATGCATTGGTAATTCTAGAACGGCGTGTGGATTATCTTTGCTCCAAATGCGACAATTTTGTTTGTTGACGTATCCATTTAACCAAAAATGCGCCTCATCACTGAAGAGAATTTTACGGTAAAAAAATGGATCTTCGTTCAATTGATTTAACGACCAATCACTGAATTCACGGCGCAAACGATGGTCGTGTGGCTTTAATTCTTGCACCAATTGAATTTTGTATGGCACCAAACCCAAATCTTTACGTAAAATTTTCCATAAAGTCGATGGACAAAGTCCAATTTGCTGAGCACGACGACGAATCGATAAATTGTCGTTTTCTTCGACACTGGCCTCAACGACAGCAATATTTTCTTCTGTACGAACTCTTCTCATTCTTGTCGGTGGCTTGGCATCCAAAAGAGTGAATGTAGACCGAAATTTGGTAATTACGTTCTTTATGGTGGTCTCTGACGGACGATTATGTGCACCATAAAATTCACGAAGTGCTCTATAAACATTTTTAATTGAACACTGATTTTGAAAATAAATTTCCACGATTTGAAAACGTTGTTCTGGAGTTAACCTATTCATAATGATTTGCCAAACAATACTGAGTAGAAATGCCACTTTGAGCTGTCAAAACAACTGTCATAAAATAAAACGACATCTATCGGAAAAACAAACCTCCTAAAAAAACACCCGTTATTATGCACGGGCAGCTTCTTTTTTGTGGGATTCTCTTCTTGGTTATGTGTTTAACTGTCGATGTTCCATTCTTGTAAATAATTATTCTGTTTGTAAGGAATTGATGGATCCAATTAGCTATGTGTTTTGGTGTGTCTATTTTTATTAATTCCTATATTAGTTTGTTTTTATTGACGCCAACTGCTTTGCATATGTCTGTTGTTATATCAGGATTTGGAAAGCCCATATGTTTTTTCCATTTGTTATTTCACTGAATAGGTTTATGAAATAGCCCATTATGTTGATTCCCATCTAAATCTGTACGAATTTATTGACAGAATATTTTTGTTTCTAAATATTCATTTAATTCTTCCAGTATGATTTTGTTGAACAGTCTGTAGCTCTCGGTTACGTTTTTATCTTTTTGCGGTTTTAAGATTTCTGTTATTTTTATTGTTTCCCATTTCCAATCTTCTAACGGATTAAAGCCCATATTTTTTTTTATTTTTTAGTTTATTGATTTTATTCCAAAGTTATTTGGTGTTTAACTTAAGGTTTATACCGTTGACGAAAAGTTCCCAGGAGTTACGTTTTGCTTTTTTATGTCCTGTTTTAATATGGCTATTGATCTGATAAATTTTTGGGCTGTGTATCAGTATCAACAAATCTCATAGAATTTAGTAGCTATTCTATTAAATAAATTGAAAAGAACAAACAAGTTGATTTCGACTTCATCAGCCATTGTAAAGCTTTGGAACACATTTACAAGTTCTGATTTTCCAGTCAGTTTGTAGCCTGGTTCAAATCTTATTTGAGTAGGAGGTAAAACGTCGAATAGAATACAAGCAACCTCTGATGTACCACAAGGCTCTCACGTTAGCCCATGGATTTTCACAATCTTCATTAATGTTATTACTGAAATAATAAAGCATTCCAATATCTTAATGTTCGCAGATGACCTCAAAATCTACAAAGCCATCGAGTCAGTCGACGAAGCCAATAAACTACAGGAAGATATTGACAACCTAGCGTTATGGTGCGAGTTTAACTCTCTGAGTCTCAATATTGGAAAGGGCAAATCTTTGTCATTTCACCGTAAAGCCAACCGTTTTACACAAGGCTACAAGATAAATGGTGTACTCCTTCAGGTAGTACTTGAAAGTAAAAAACCTAGGAGTTATTTTCGTTGAAAACATGAGCTTACTAGGCACATTGAGCGGTGCATCACTAGAGCGAACTCCATGCTCGGTTTTGTCAAACATTGGACGAGTGACATTTTTGGTGTGGAAACAATTAAGATCCTGTATTGTGCTTCCGTTCGACCCCAAATGTATGGTCTCCGTCCTACGAAGATCATATCCAAAGTATTGAAAAAATTCAAAAGAAGTTTAAACATACAGCGACAACCACCATATTTAATCGGGTGCAAGACATACAACTTAACAATTCTAGAAAATAGACTCGAATTGCTAAAAACTACATTTATTGGTAATCTCTTAGTAGGCCTAATCGATGCACCGGATGTGCTAAAGTCAATTAAAATAAAGGTTCCTGGTAGTCATCTAAAAGATCATGACTTCCTCGACTTAGATACATACAGAACCAACTATGGCGATAATACACCAGTGAAGATGATGTGTAAGAGTTTCAATAGAATTAATTATTTGTTGGATTTTGTGTAACTAAAAATAATTTTAAAAGTAGTTTAAGGCAATTCTATGATAGTGATTTTTCTTGTTATTTTAAATTTTCCAATCCAACGCGGATTTATTATATTTTGTATTTTTTCAAGTCAAATTTGTAGACTTATTTCAATACAAATAAATAAATAAATAAGTATCGGTTGTAGCATTTTTGTATCGGTTTTAGCATTTTCGTCTGTTGGATTTTATATTCCACAATTTCTGGAGTTTTTCATTTCACCATGGTTTCGGTACGTTTCTGTTGTTTATATTTATTGTTTTTATGTTTGCTGCTATTATTTCCTTTATTTTAGATTCGATGTTGTCCCTGTTGGAGTCTATATCATTTATATTGGCTAATTCTTGCGTTACGTTTTTCCAAACGTTGATTTCTTTGGTAGTGTATCTGTTTATGTTCATTTTTATTACTATAAGCAGGTGGTCTGAACCGATATTTCCTTCAAGGCAATCCAATGACATCTTGAAAGCTATGTCGTGGGTGCATATTGTGATATGTATTGCGGTCGTTGTGCGGCTGCTTATATTTTGTCTGGTATGTTTTTTGTTGCTTAGGATTTGGATGCTTTTGTTAGTAATTATTTCGCTGATAATTTTTCCCATTTTGCCCTCCTTGCTATTCTGTGCTCATAGACTGCTGTGTGCGTTGATATCAGCTGCTACTATTGTCATTTGGTTGTTTTCGGCTATTTCGACTAGTTTCCCGATTTCTTCTTGGTGGGCCATGTTTCGTTGAGAATTCCAATATCTATTTCTTGAACTTGTAAGAATGTTTGTATTAGTATATGTTCCTTCTTAGGCTTCTGATGTTTATCTGTAGTATTTTAAGTTGATCTAGTATTTTACTTGATCTTTGAGATTTTTGGTTAGTAAATCTGATTCTCATATTTTATATGATTTATGACTTATTTACCGATTTTGGACATTTAACACGTCTTTTAATTTTGGAATGACAATGTTTTTTAATGTGTCCATAACTGAGGCAGGTGGAACAGAATTTTTGTTTTGAGATATATAGATCTGTGTTTATTTTTAATCGTAGAACGGTATATATTTAGGTAATTCACTCGCTTTGATTTCTATTTTTAAAATATTTGTGTCTTAAGTGTTCTGGTTACTCTATCTCATGATTTTATTACTTCCGTGTGGCTGATTGAGTTTTCACATGTCATGTTTGCTTTTATGTCGAATTCCCCTAATAGTCCTTTCACTACACCCTCTACGTTGGTATAATCTTTTGGGATGTAGCATCCTACAATATTTTGTGTAAACGGTCATTTTTCTGAATACATTTGTTGGCTTTATCGGATGACTCAACTCTACTCTAGTATTTTTTTTGTTAACTTCGATTACAATTCTAGTTTTATATTGTTTTTATTAAATATTTTTGATAGGATTATCGATATCATTAATTTTGGAGTAGCCACTTCAACCAGTACATAGAACGGCCGTTGTTGTATTTATTTTCCGGATGATTTTTTGGAGTAGTGTAGTTATTTCATAGGCCGCATTCATTTTTTCCGCTTTTTCGTCGTAACCTTTAACATCATCGTCTGATATTAGTATTTCTTCCATTTTTGGTCGACTTGGGGGAGTTTGTTCGCTTTTGAATTTTAATTTTTGTTTAGATTTTTATTTTTTTAATAATATTAAAAAATCTTACTAGAAATTTTTTTTTCTCAATACTAAATAATATTGAACTTCTCTCATAAGTGTTATCACTTATACGTTCACAAAGCGAATGCTGCACATTACTCTTACAAGTGATTGATTCCTTCTCTTAATATTTTTTTCGTGAGGGGTGCTTTTTGTACTGTTAAAATTTTCAATTGAGAAACAGGAGCTTCTCTGATGCTGTTTTCGTTAATTCAGTAACTTTTTAATTTCATTTTAGGTCATTACCGGTTTCAACATGAAACATCGTTTTACAGTAAAAAGATATTCGTTATAACTTTTTCCTCAACACATTTTTCGTACAAATTTATCTGATTTTTTTTACCCGAGCCAAATTTTATATTTAAATTAGACATAGACCGAACGGTTAATAGGGGCTGTTTTAACTGAGAAATACGTTAATTTTCTTTTAAATTCGGTGCATTGTTAGATAACTGAACTATATTGGATGATCTTTGAATTGCATAATTAATTTAATCTTTAATTTTTAACATTTTTATTTTTCAGAAGACCAAGACACACCTGTACAATTATCACCGCCAGATTCAACTAGTACAACAGTCACAGCCAATTCAACATTAAATTTAGATAGTAATAATGTGAATATTAATTTATCGCCACCAGATCAATCATCATCGTCCGTAAAACTTAATACAAGTGATGACTTATTAAGCACCTCAAATAATATTAATAATGATAGTAATGATGATAAAGTGCTGGATTCATCAAAAAAAATATTTAAAAATATTGATGATGAAATTTTATATTTAGGCGAACAATTACCAAAATTAGAAAAATGTGCGATAAATTGGACGGACGATGATGATTTAATACCATGTACATGTCAACTAAAATTAGTAATTGATAATAGTAGTAATATTAGTAGTAGTACGTGTAATAATAATAATAGCGATAATATAAATAATAACAATAATAATGATTTGTTACATACTTCCAATGATTTAACTGTGATATTAACGAATAATAGTAGTAAAGTTAGTAATGATGGTGTGGTGAACGATCGTAGTGGTGGTAATCTACAACTAAATCATCAAGCAGCGTCAATTTCAATAGCAATTGATAAAAATCCTGGTTTTCTTATTAATAACAATAACAATAATAATAACAACAACGTAAGTACGAAAAAACCAATAAAATCAATATTTGATGTTGACTATGATGATGAAATTGATAATAATGGTGATAATAATAGTAGTAGTAAGCATGAATATTACATAAACAATTTAAATAATAGCGATAATATTAGTAATAGTAACTATAATATATCAGTGCCTATTGGAAAAACAAAATTATTATCAATTGATGTACCTCCTTCTTCTCCTTCTCTGCTTTCGCATCCCCCTTCTAATCTTCAAAATCCTCCTACTAATAATTCAGTCGACCCGAGTCATAATGAGAATAGCAATCATGATAATTTACTACAAGAAGGGCAAGACTCGTTACTACTAAATAATGAGCAATGGACTGTTGATGAAGATCCAAATTGTAAGGCCAAACAATTTTACGAGATCAATAAATCGATGGTAAACGATTATCATATAAATCGTTTACACAATTATTTTATAAATAATGTAAACGGTAATTGGGATAATTTTCAAAAGGCCGATATACCGAATATAAACGAGTATGAATATTTAAAAGATTCGACCGATATTGCAAGTTATATAAATAGTGAGGTTGTGCCAAAATATAATCACATAGATAACCATAAAATACGAAAAAATTGGCTGCACGTTAAATTTAATCATAAAAAATCAAAAAAATTGACAAAAAAACGTATTAAAAAAATTAAAAAATCCAATGATCTGATTGATGATGATAAACCGAATGATATTACTGAACCAATAGTTACAGAATCGGAAGTAATACTCGAGAAGGAAGAAAATGCCATGGCTGTCGATGGGAGTTCGTTTAATAGTAAAAATATTAAAAAACGTTTACATTCGTCATCATCCTCATCCTCGTCATCTTCGGCGTTTGGTTCTAAGAATTCAACATCATCTGAGGCAGGTGATTCGTCTTCTTCGTCATCGGACGAAGGCGACCATGAAACAAATGGATTGTTACCAAGTTTTGATAAAATTACGGAAAATAATTTAACGGGGGTCAATTCAGACGGTGGTATGTTTAAAGAATGGCACGAAATCGTGCATGTCAAATCATATAATGATGAGCCATTAACCATTTTGCCTTATGTAGTTATCGATTGAATCAATTTTTTTGTTGTTAATTTTAAAAATCTTATTTCTTATTTTTTTAAGCGCCGATTAATTAGTTTGGTAAGCGTTTCTATTTATTTATTTTTATTTACAAAATTTTTATTGCTTCTTAATTCGATATATTTAATTACAACTCGATTCGATTGAAATTATCGTAATTGAATTGCATTTAATTTATTTGTTATTCGAGTGCATAAATTATTGAGTGGCACCCTGTGATTAACAGTGATCGAATTGATTTATTAAATTTGGTTACGATAAAGGAAGGATATTATGTAACTCGAAATGCCAAGCTACAAATCGATTTGATTACTAGTTAAGCAATACATGCCAATGAATGCAAAAATCAATGATTAAGTGAAATCGTACGGTGAATGTGATTTCATCAAAATGAATTTGATTGTTAGATACTTTAACCGAGCCTGATAGAATATCTAAATTCATTTGGCAACAATTATACTGTGTTCAGACAGATTTTGCGCTAACGCTGACGTACATCAACATTATTATTGCAGACATGTAATTCGCGTTAAATTAAAGAATCAATCGGTGACACAATGAGCCATATTGGTTTTTTCGGATTTATTAAGAACGCCTAAGAAGCGCCTTTAAATTGTATTTTTTTTTGTAATATATATAATTAGTTAATTTGTATAAATTTATTTATTAGTAATGTTAGACATATTAAAGAGACTTAATTTACAGATAATTCTGTTGAAACGATGTTACAAAATTGGTTATAGTTGCCCATCTCTACTGTGTAACTGTAAAGTAATGAACCAAGGAAATTAATTTTTATTGCGTGTTTATGAATATAAGAATGTTAGAAAACTATGTGGTTGATTTTAATCGGTCGAAATATAAATTAATATTTTTGTAATCGGCTCCGATGTCTATTAAAAAAACAATATGGCTGACTATTATCGTGTCATCTAATTCAAATGGTTACAATTTCTCAAATCATTTTTTGTTAAAAATTTAACCTGCGTACCAGACTAATTATTGCCAAAAAAGTAAAAAAACGATGTGAAAACTAGTCCTAAAATAAATGAATTGCAGCTTTGTACATCCTCCACATAATTTTCCTAAATATCCTTGCGTAGATAACCGCTCTTCGTAAACTGGACGCCATTAAATGGTTCCTCTAGATATTCACATCTTTATGTTAAAGACTGTTGAAATTTTTTTGTTTTATTATTTTTTATTTGATAAAATTTCAATTTTTTTGTTTTATTTTAATTTTATTTTTTATTTGTTATTAATTATCACTATTATTATAACTATTCTAGTTTAATAAATATCAAAACAAATATATTATTATAATATAAAAAATAAATCGGATATATAATCCATGGTCTAAGAATATAAAAATGATGAATATATATTTTTATATCATGGTTTATTTAAAATATGTTTTATCCGATTTTTGTTTTTATATATTTAAAAAAACTTTAATTGTATAAATTACTTGTAATTTTAAGAGCTGAAAATTTAAAAAATTGTAAAATAAAAATTATTTAATTATAAACAAAATAATAAAAAAATGATTAAAAATAATAATGTAACCGATGAAATACTGTATCATGTGTTTTCATGAACTACATACCTTACACATCTACAAAATGTATAGCAGTATAGTCGTATAACATCATTTCGACTATCTTTGTTGTTATCCTACGAAATTCAACTTAGCCACTTAGCTACTGAATGAATTAATTAATTCAAAGCGATATTGAACATATTGGCCCTAAGCCCATTTAGTTGTGTGTTCAAATAACTTGGAATAAATTAGAATCACGAACAGTTATATAATGCCTATTTCAAAGCAATTCCCCATTTTAATTTCTTGAACAAGTTATTTGAAGCTAAATTTTCGATGAAATTTACTTAATTAATTAATTACTTCAATATTAATTTTTGGGGAAAAATATTAAAATATAAAATTAAACATTACTTGTATCGGGAACCCAGTGTGAATGAGATGAAAGTGTGTAAGAATAAATTTAGTGAGCTGACAAATAATTCACTAGAGTTACGGATTCACTAGATTCTACATACGAGGGTTGTTTGAAAAGTTCCGACCTCAACGTGAAGGGGCAGCACTCGTTAACAAAAGTAGAGAAGTATGGTTGCGCATGTGTTGAACGGTATTCACCGAAATATCAGCCATTGTGGAGGCGCAGTTATTTAACAATGATTTGAGTCGGTGTGAGTGTTTTGACCGTTCGAGACGTACAAAAACTGCAACCCCTTACGATAACCGCTCAAGTCCACCAAATGGTGCTACTGAACCGTCGAATTAAAGTTAGAGAGATAGAAAAGGTTAAGAATATATTCATACAAAGAGCGTATTTGTCACAGGTTGAATCAACATTTAGGCACGAGAAAGCTGTCCGAGCGTTGAGTACTACGTTTGCTCACTTTGAACCAACTCTGTTGGTGCAGTTTAGGCGCAGCAAATCAGAGTTTTGGCGTTGGCTAATTATTGTTGAGAAGCTTCGATACGCTAATACACCCCAGAATCAAAAATACAGTTAAAACAGTGAACTGTCAAAGGGGAATCGGCTCCAAAATAGGCATAGGCTATTCCATCGACTGAGAAAGTGGCGGAGACTGTTTTCTGGGACAGTCATGGATTATCTTCAAAAAGGGAAAACCATTACAAGAGCATACTACGCATCATTAGTTGACAAGCTGAAGGTATAAATTGTGGGCAAGCCGCCACATTTGCATCTTGTTGCAACAAGACAATATGCCGACTCACACCTCAGCAGTTGCCATGGCACAAATCCACCACTATTTGAACTGTTTGACCACCCTCCGTGTTTACCAGATCTAGCCCCATGCGACTTTTTTTTGTTTCCTAAGCTAAAATTTGTCGAATGACGAAGCCATAATCTACGTAAACAACTATTTTGCAGAGAAAGACTACGCGTACTATTTGGATGGGTTAAAGAAATGCGAGCATCGCTGGGAGAAGTATATGGACTTATAAGGAGACTACGTAGAGAAATAAAAATATATTTTAAGAAAAAGTGTCTTGTATCTTAGTTAGGTCGAAAACTTTTCAGACAACCCTCGTATCATCAGTCGCCATGGCCTTTTGAGATGATTGAATTTTTTCATGATCTTATCAGATCGAAACTGGATATTACTTTTGTGTTACAAAACTTCATCGGAAATGTAGCTTCAAATAACTTGTTAAAATATTTCTCTGTAAGTTCTCAGTTGCTAGAAACAATTTTAGGGGCTAATTCACACAAAACTCGGAAAAATACCGAAATATACTAATGTCCATACCAGCGCAGTCTTGATCTTATCTTACTGCATACAGCGACTGGTTGTTGTTGTAACACTTTTTATCCATTCATTAGGGTGGAGCTCTCTAGGACGTATCCTCGCCATCTTATGCGGTTGGGTTTTATATAATCGATAATATCACAATCTTCGAGGAGTTGTTTTATTTGAAAATTCATGTGATTCTATATTTACCCTCAGTAGCTTTAAAAGTATAACATTTTCGAGTTGGAGGTGGTCACACTCTAGCGCATACTTCCAAAAGTAAGCACCGGACGGATTAGTGCTTTATAAAGTTCGAGCTTGCACAACTGCTATATCCGTTTGGATATCGTTCGAAGACGTTATGGTTTGACCGGTAAGTAAATTGTTCAGCGCAATTGAAGTTGGTTCCAGCGGTCGCAAGGTTGGTGCCGGCGGTGTTTCTTGATGTTGTTAGAACTCTCGTATTGACTATGCAGTTCGATATTGTTATGAGGCTCTTTTTATTACGTAATGAAGCACCGGATTAATGTCGAACATCTGATGTTATCTCATCTTTATACAGAGATATTAGTTTCTCTGGAATTCTAAGGCAGATGAGCGATGAAAGCAAGTTCTCACGATTAATGTTGTCATATGCTTATTTGGAACCCATGTAGAGTTGATATAAATATGTTGATATTGTACTTTCTACACTTTTATCAGAATCACTGTCATTGTAAATCAGTGATCAGTGGTTGATCGGTTGCGGTGGAAGCTGCACTGCTAATCGTGGCAAGTATAACATTTGTAAAGATCTTGTTTAACTGTTTCCTTTACTGTCTGTCGGATAAGTCCTATTTTGGTCAAAAACTCTCCTTAGTCGCTGGACCGAATGTTCTAATAGGAATATGGTTGTTGGTCCGAACTAATAGATTTTGAAAGTGTAATTGCCACACCATTTGTTTTCAATTCTCGGTTTCCGCATCTAATGGCTGTGGATTTAGGGTGAACATCTTTAGTTAAATTTCGGGCATTGGAGAAGTAGTCTACCCCAATTTCCGTTTCCTTTGAGGGAGATGTTTAGTTATTTCTTTTCTGGCACGAAAGTACTCCATTCGAGAACTTGTGTTGTGAGTTATCAATTTAGCATGCAGTTTCCGTTTGTTTTCTCAATTTAGCATGCAGTTTCCGTTTGAGGGGTGTGTGGTTCAGTCTTAGTTACGGCTTTCTACTGTTCCTGGATGTTAAAAGGCTGTCCATGATCATTGATCCGATTCAGATTCTCAATGACTGCCGACTGGTAGCTATGTATCAAACTGTTGTCATTTAACGCATCTATGTTACAGCGCATTATATTTGGCTTGTCATTAATATTCAACAATTTGCACTTGTACAGGGTGTCCGCCGGGAAGGTATACTACTATGTTTGTTTATGATTTTTGATTAAATGAAAGAGAATGGATCTTATGTTGATAAATGTTTTATTTAATGTCGGCAATTATGTATGGAATACAATATTAGATAAATGTCCGCCTCTGTAAGCCTCACAAATGCGAGCCTTTTGAGCACATTTTTCATTACATTCTCACACATTTCACGCGGTATTTCATTAATTTCATCACGAATATTTTGCTTGAGTTGCTCAAGCGTTTCTGGTTTGTTTGCATAAGCCTTGCTTTTTAGATATCCCCACAAAAAGAAGTCCGGAGCAGTCAAATCAGGCGACCGTGGAGGCCAATCAACATCACCATTTTTTGAAATAACTTGTTGTGGAAAGAGTTCTCGCAGTAATTCCATTGTAATCCTGGCTGTATGCGATGTGGCACCGTCTTGTTGATACCACATGTTAATCAAGCCCAAAGTATGCAGTTGTGGCGTTAAAAAGTTTTCAATCATATCACGATATCGCTCCCCATTCACAGTTACCGTTACGCCGTTTTCATTTTCAAAGAAGTAAGGTCTAATGATTCCTCCTGACCAAATTGCACACCAGACTGTCACTTTTAATGGATGTAAAGGTGACTGATGAATAATGTGAGGGTTTTCCATTGCCCAGAACCGACTATTCTGTTTATTCACATATCCATTTAAATGAAAATGTCCCTCGTCACTTATTATGATTGATATGACACGTCCTCTCCAACTCAACATAGAATACACTTTTTATTTCAACTGTTTTGTTCTCCTCAGTGGGTACATCCGTTTATTGATTAGCCGCAATTCAAATTGTAGTAATTTCTGATGACCGCTGTAACAGAGACGCCACGTGTTGGTGGTGTTTTGGATATTCCTTAATATCGAAGGTTTTGTAAGACTTACAACTCCAGGTTTTAATAGGCTATAGAGAAGTGCAACGACAAAAAGTGCACCACATTAAACCATTATTCAAGAAAGAAACAACTATTCGACTAAAGCTCTCGTTGTTTGTTGGGCCCAAGCCAATGAATATTCACTGTTACAACACCACAAATGGTTGATTTATTATGTAATCATCAGGTGACCACAATTACGTTGCAAAATGATGGCATCCTTACTCTAGAACAGAAATTCACCTTAAAAACCGGGCATCTCTATCTCAAGACCATAGGGGAAAACACATAGGATTAACTCCTTTATTATTGCATTAATAATCTTTCAAGATAAAGATACAGAACCATCATACTCTCATCAGGAACCGTCTACACTAACAAGGATCGAAACCAACAGTTCAGCTGACATCAGTTTATCCAAAGACATCGTTAACCTAGAAAGGGCTATTGCTCAGCAAAAACTAAATGAAGTAGCCTTGGACTCACCCTGTTTCGAACATTACACACTAATGGCTGTCGGAGTGATCATAGTTCGGCTATATCTCTATCAATACAGGAAGAAACGACAACCAGCATAAAGAGACACAACTCCACGACCGAGGTCTCTAAATTTGTTGGCCCGGCAGTATGCCCAATCCTGTGTTTGAACATGTCATCAAATATTGACTTTGACAAGTATTATGGTGATATACATTTAAATAACGCAAGCACGCATAAATGATCCAACTTATTATTGTTCATTTCAACTAGTTTAAGTGATTTCATTAATTTTGGCTGATGAGTAGGCACAATCATGAAACTAAACTTGATCGGTGTGTTCAGTAGAAGCATTTAAAGCGATTTGATCGAAAAGGTGGGATTTCCAGCAATCACCCATGTACAAGTTTTCAGGAATGATCTTTTGAAAGTAGGGTTGAAGTGAAGGTTTCTTGTGGACGATCCTGGCTGATTTGTAATAGGCACAATCATGAAATTTCATCAGAATTAAGAAATTTTTAAATTCGTCTGTATTAATTCATTTATTTTAAGATTTTGTTGGCTTTTCAGACAAAATACTATTTTTAATGACATTTCACAATGTTTACGACTTTTTTTAAGTCAGTGAAAACAAAGAGGTTATCTACTCACAATATGTATATCTACCACAAAAGTTAGAAAAATTCCCTCCCCCCCCCCATTTTGAACCCCAGGGTACTTGTGTAAAAATAAACAACCCTTCCAAAAATGAGAACTTCCTTAAGTTAGTACACACACATAATGGGAAATTCCAGCAATCACTCAATTGCATATCATTTCGAAACATTAATCGCTATTTACGGCCCAGGAATTGTTTGGAAGTTATAGAAGCTGGAAGATTGTGCCAATCTTAACATACGGCTGGGGAACTGGGGTGCTCACCATAGTTTGCCCTTATCATTACCAACACAAAACCTACGGAATCATTTCCGAAAAAAAAAATCCTGTTATGAAAAACTGGGGTAACTTCACATGCTTGATAAGTTCTTGAGTTGTACCGTAGGTACAAAGCAAAAGTGGAATTTTTGCAGTTTTGTCGTTGCAACCTGATGAGTAGACCAACTTTTTATCAGTACGAAACCAAACTGCCAAAGAAAAAACTTCAGCAAGTTTTCATTTTTGTAGCGGTTGTGTATCTGTACACAAGTACTCTGGGGTTAAGAATGGAGGGGGGGGGGGGGAGTGAATTTTTCTATTTTGTGGTAGATATATTGTGAGTAAATGGCCTCTTTGTTTTCACTGACTTAAAAAAGTCGTAAACATTGTGAAATGTCATTAAAAATAATATTTTGTCTGAAAAGCCGAAAAAAACGTAAAAGAAATTTCATCAGAATGTTTACTTCTACTAGTTTTAGTGATTTCAAGCAATCACCGATACAAAATACTTCGAAAGTGATCTTTTGAAATTAAGGTTGAAATAGGGGTTTCCTACGGGTGATTCTGGCTGATGGGGAGTAGGAACAATCATGAAACTTGGTTAGTGTATTCAATACAAGCAGTTTAAGTGATTTCATCAATAAAAGGTGGGATTTCCAGAAATCACCCATAAAATGTATTTCAAAAATTTAACTTGAAAAATAGGGTTAAATTAAGGGTTTTCTATTGCCAAATTTGGCTGATATGGAGTATGCCACCAGTGGATCCTGGTCTTATCATACATCTAGTTTAAACAATGTGGTTAGAAAAGTACGACATCTTACTCAAATCAATAGATTTTGTACATAACGCACGTAAACGAGCAGATATAGCCGTTAGGACAAATCCTGACCAATTCTGGAGAAGAACTAAATTGTTTTTGGGCTGCACAGTTTAGCACAATTAAACTAAAGTAAAACATGTACCGTAATGATTAAACGGAACTATGAGATTCCTGGTGTGAAAATCACATCAGAAATCCCACATTATCTTCCAAAATACATTATGCACAAGACGCACAAAATTGCACAATCAAATAAAACGACAAAATAAGAACACCGTGGGATTTCTGCCGTGACTCACACAACTGTATTCCGTTCAATGTTCAACAAATGTTGGATTAAAACAGAATAATTAATCCTAGTTCATTGTACCGTACTCTGTCTGTCACATTCAGTATTGGATTCTTAAGATCCAGTTTAAATTGAGAACGTGATTACGAAAAAACATGACCAATGCACCTAGTGACCAGGTATTTTCAATACATGTATATTATTTTTCCAACAATATCGGCAAGCTATTGGAACAAAATGATGTTATCTAAAATTGTCAGTAGCTTGTTCTCATATATTTACAAAAACCAAAAACAGTCGATATTAAGATAATAAAAGATCTTATGGAATGGATATGACATCGCGGATCACTGTTCCAAGCTCAATGGCGAATTAAAAGCTGACCGATCGTAGTTAAATACTTTTAAGTAGTAACTTTGTACAGTATTAGTTTTAAAATGCTAACCAATGTTTAACACATGTTCGTCGGTTTGATTTTCGTCTAAATTAATTGACACCGTGCAGTACTAGATTTATAAAGGACAATTTTATGCAAAATTTAACCTATTTGCAAGGGAACTCTAATACAATAATTCATCGATTTATATCAACAATAAATAGGGGTATACAAATTCATAAAGAGCTCTATATTCTGAAATCGATAGAAAAAAGAAAAGAAAAATATTTTCTACAGTTTTCCTTCTATTTTACGTTTCTCACAATACTTTAAGGTGAAATATATTTGGATTTCCATTTTGTGCAAACAAACCAACTACCAAAACGAAACCCGAGAAAAGAAAATCGCGACGCATGCCACATCTCATATTCGTTTTGTATGTATTTGCTTATACGGCGAACGTTTCCAAAAACACGAAATTATCCGAATACTTCCACACCAAATAAATATAGAAAGCTTGTTTCCATAAATTTGTTTTTTTTATTTTATACCTTTTACAAATGGTTCGAAGAAGATTTGTGAATTTTTCACGATATTTATTTTTTATTTTTAAACTTTAATTTTTAATTTTAAGTTTTCCCGTAAAATTATTTTTGTATAAATATAATTAATTATTATTATTTATTTAAATTGTAAATATATTAAAAATGTGGAAGTTTAAGAAAAAACTTAAGAGTATAAAATTTAATACCAAATAAAGAAAAGTGCTGTGCTCGAAAAAAAAAAAACCAAACGAGAAACTCCATGAAAATTCCGAATGTGTGGTGTAATATATTTATATAAACGGAGTGTTAATATAAATTAAATTAAGGAAGAATTAGTTTTTAAAATTAAAAGTGAATTAATGCCACACACACAACCCAAAATTATGTTTAATAAAAATTTTAATAATAGAAATAGTTCCGTAAATAGTAAATTTATTTATAAAAAATTTAAAAATAATTTATTAACTATCAATATAAATAAAGTGATAATTATATTTTATATATTTTTAACGTTAATTAAATTAATTTCCACCCAGTTGGCATGGACCTCAATTCATGTTGATTCACAAAGTGAGTAATTGAATAGTGCATTTAAAAAAAAATTCAAAAAAATCACACATTTCTAGCATATATTGGGCCGTACAATTCATCCATGATGTTTAGTTTCCCTCAATTATGTTGTGTGGCAAGTGCGCATATTCTTGTTTTTAGATTTCTCGGGAAAGCAAAAAAAAAATTATATAGTTTTTCGTTCAAATAAAAATTTCGAGAATCAATCATGAATAAATCATTTCTAATTATTATAAGTTATTGAAGGGGATTAGAACCGCAAAAAATATTACTAGGTTGCATAAATTATTGTACATAATGTGTATAAATAAGGATTGGTCCTGGCGCCCTAATATATCTAAACCTGTATGTATATGTTAATTTCACATGCGATGTATTATTATTTATGTCAGATTGAAAGTGGAGCGCATGGTATAATATTAAATGGCATTGGTAAAGTCAAAACACACGATTCATCAAAACTCATTTCAATGCGGTTCCAGTATTCGCTTATACCAACCATTTTACATTATGAGGATATAAATTATTAATATTAACCAGTAATTTATTTTAGTTATCATAATTTTGTGAAGGATGTTTCATTTCGAGGTATTGAACTTTGAATTGAAATAAAACACAGAAAAATAATTTTAATGGCCACGGATGTGACTTTATTTGAAAGTTAATTTTATGACATTAATGTTTGAATATGATTTTGGACATGTGGCCGCCGCGGCTGGTGTGCACATGGCATAATCTGGAGGTTCAATTTTCGATCTTTTATCGGTCGCATTTCGGCAATAACGCGTCAAATGTTGGCATCCAAATGTTCAATGTCTCTGGCTTATCAGCGTAGACAGGTGGCTTCACATACCCCCCAAATGTCTTCAATACTGGTATCCGTTGACTATAGCGTTTCCACCAGTATCATTGTTGAACATATATAATCCGATGATTCCTTCGGCCCTAGAGTTCTGATATAGTGATTTTACGTTTTCATCTTTTCCCCCTTTGGATACATGTTTTATACCTTTTTAAAGAGGATAAATCTCAAATCCGATTTTCTGTGTTCATGACTATATTTGGATTCTTATTGGACTGAGAAGGTTTTTCAGTCTGCGTAACTTATACTCGTTGAGTAAGAAGTCATAGTCATAGGTCTCTTCTCATCGAAGTAGATTATTGCTTTGTCAAGCACATAACAGTAAGAGTAATATAGTCCTCAGTGTTAGCAGATCTCGTGTTCTCTTCAGTATCTCCAAACGATTAGGTAGGATATAATTGATTTATATGTTCGTGATTATTGTTTCTTATTGACCAATTTGTTTATTAATCGAAGTTATTTCATTCATTGTTATTGAACAATTGACGAACTAATTGAGGGATGATATTCGTGTCTGCCGCAAGTGGTACTGTGTTTAAGTGTTCTTTCGTTAGGGATCAACTCTACTGCCAAACTCATACTCATGGAACGTACTGGATGTTATGTTAAGCTATCCCCATGTATCTTTCCTCTTCTTTTTCAGCCATTCTGTTACTCTATAGTATTCTTGCCGACTTCAGAATTCTCGCAAACTGTTATTCTTTGGCATTAGACTAAGCATTTGCCTCTGGTTTTGTTCGATTCATGAACTCCCTGTGGTTTTTCGTATTTCCGCTCTCTATTTCTCTCGCTAGTTCTTATGTTTATTATCGGGAATCAGGCTGCCCCGTAAAACCATCATTCCATCGTTGCCTACAAACTCGGATGCAGTGACCTAGGTTTCCACATCTGAAGCATCTTCTTCGTCTTTTTATGTCATGCGGCTCTGGACATGACATGCCCAAATTTCCTATGCTCTAAAAGCTAGATGCCAGCGTTCTCATGTCTCGCTCCTCGATCATTGTAACATTGTCCAAATTGTTCAAATAGAGTGATGATTTAGTGGATAAATTTGCGGAATGCGTTGTTTCCTAGCTTCAACTGTGTCACGAGTCGGTCTTAATCTCGCATTGGCTTTGGTCTAGCTTGCCACGCATCAGCTGCATTTTATCTGGAACCATTGTCCTATACTACCTGTTGCATCATAAAGTGTTCGAACCGATGACCGAACCATTGAATGTCCCTGTTTTCAAAACTTCTCTCGAGCTGCCCGAGATAGCATTCATCGAAATCTGTTGACTTCCCTTATCGTTGTGTTGGTCGGTTTAATTTGGATGCCAGAATGGATCTCTACGCCGGCTCCATTTTTTTAATCTGACTTTCGAACTCCTTGTCTGGTGTTCTCAAGCTGGTCAACGTGGTCTTCACGTATATTTTCACGTATTGTTTCATTTTCGCCTTAAGAAACTGAGCCTGATTAATTTGATTGGCTTTCTCCTTCTGTTCAGCTCAAACTTGTTACAATTTCTTACTTTGACTATTGGTAGCTCGGCAAATATACCACCATACTACAGTTTGGCACCTAGCTGATTTAATTTAGCGCCTTGCTGGTCCAGTCTAGCATGTATTCCCTCCATCCCAATTAAATAATATGTCTACCATATCAAGCGCTGCTTTCAGTTGCCCGGCAATACATCACCCACGCGCTACGTCACCCACCGCGGAGTGAATTTCTCCACCGCGGGTTCTTTGTCCTCGGGCGCTTTTGGATGAATTTGATTATAGTACCATTATGATGATGTATGATCATTGTAATGGCATGGAACCGCAGCACATTGTTGGGCCCAATGATATTTTTGATGGCGAGGTTGGTTGATGCTTTCGTACCAGTCGTTTACGTATAATTGTTAAACATTTTTTTAGTTCGGGTTTTCAGCCTTTTTAATGTTACCGAGCGGAGTGGTGGTTCGGTTTGCATGGGCTCCGATGTAAACTACCTTGTTCGAAAATACGGTATTTTCCCCGAATCCGTTGGAAGAGACGCTTGTGCTGTGATTTTGATTTGGCGTTTGCAACCCTATCTGTATGGCCATATCACTGTCTTGTATCAGTTTGTCATTTCGATTTTCCATTTTTACCCTCTCGAGGAAGTTAGTCTTTTGAATGGTTCTGTGAGGGAAAAGCTATAAAAAAATCCTATATGTAAAATCTTAAATATACGAGTAGATTGTGGTTTGTTCCACTTGTTTTAAATTTGCTATGGAAGGTTTTTTTGAATCACATTGTATCACTTTGTATGGGTCTTCATACCTTGGTGGGAGGCCAGTGCGTAATTTGTCTGTTCGTACGAAAACGAATTCATAAGTTTGTAGTGATTTTGGTACGAATATATCGTTTTGATTTGATTTGCGCGTGTCCGTTGGGATGAGTTTGTTCATCGCAGAGTGCAGTTGATTTATCACTGGGTCAGTGGTTACTTGGGGTGTAAGTGGTTGTTGTGGCATGTTCCACAAAGAATTCCCCAGGTAATTTGATCGTTTCACCATGTACCAGTAGTGCTGACGAACATCTTAGGTCATCTTTGACTGTTGCTCGGATTCCCAACAATATTATTGAGATCTCCGAGCTCCTGTTGACAGTATTTGCACGAGCTTTGAAAGCAGTTTGAAGTTGGCGATGAAAGAGCTCAACCATACCGTTTGTTTGTGGATGGTAGGCAGTAGTCCGTATTCGATGTGAAGCAGAGAATTGCATAAGCTATTATGCAGTCTATGCAGTCAATAGTTTGGACTCTTTGCGATCGTTTGTGGGGGATGTCTTTTATGCAGTAGGACTCCGGCCACCGAGTAAAACGATCAATGCAGGTTAAGATGTATGTGAACCCTGAAGATGGTGGAAATGGTCCAACAATATCTACATGGATGTGTTCAAATCTACATGGTGGAATTTGGAAATTCCCGTGAGATAAGTTGGTGTGGCGTTGTACTTTGCATTTTTTGCTTGATAAACGAGATTTCGCCCACAGGGTTACATCCTTGTTTATACTAGGCCAAAAATATCTTGAAGTAACGAGTTCGCGAGTTGCTCGTTCACTTGGATGTGAAATATTATGCAAAATGTCGAAGATTGTTCGATGTAATGACTCTGGAATGTAAGTGGCAGGAAGCTCGAGAAAGTGTATCGGTGACCACATTGGCTTTACCTTCAATATGTTGAATGTGTGACGTAAACTGGAAGACATAACCTAAGTGGCGTACTTGCCTTGGGTTTCGTTCTGCTTTAGAGGAAATTGTTCTATTAAGCGGTTTGAGGTCTGTGAATATGGTGAATTCCGACCTTCGACAGAGTATCGAAAATATTTGATTGCTTCTTCTCCTTTCATCTTCCAAGATTGCAAGCAATTCTCGTTCAAATGCGGAATATTTTCTTTCGGCATCTGATAATTTCGTGAAGAAAACTCCTAGAGGTTCCCAGCTCATTATTGAGTTGTTGTAAGATCTTTGTCGTTTTAGCGGATGCGCTAAAAGAGAAATATTTTATAAGCTGTTCTTAATCTGCAGGAATGCATTTTGACATTCTTCAATCCAAGAAAATTTTTGAGGTGTTTTGGGCTTTTTGAGAAGGCTTACCTAATGTGTGTGTGTGTGTGTGTGTGTGTGTGTGTGTGTGTGTGTGTGTGTGTGTGTGTGTGTGTGTGTGTGTGTGTGTGTGTGTGTGTGTGTGTGAATCAAGGGGGCAAGTATCTCTGAGAGTTTTGAAATAAATCGGTGGTAGTTTTTTACCATGCCGACGAATTGTTGAATTTGTTTTACGTTTTGCGATATTGGGAATTCTCTAATTGCATTAATTTATCCTTCGGGCGACAAAATGCTTACTATTAGATATAATCTTATGACTGAGACAGTCAAGATTCTTTGTCGCAAACAGACATTTTGATATTGACGCTATAATTTGATAATTTTTGGAATGTCGCCAGGAGCAATTAGAATGAGATGGTGTGCTCTAACGAGATTTTGTGAAAATTGTCTAACCATGTAATTGCATGGAGGAATTTTGAATGTAGGGAATAGGATAACAGTCCGTAATTGTGACTGCGTTAAGTCTTCCGTTGTCCCCACATGGTCTCTAGTCCTTGTCTTTCTTCTTCACCATGTGTAATGGACACGATATTGTTGAAGAATAAGGCCGGCAGAATCCTAGTTCCACCATGAGTGGGAATTGTAGGAATGCTGTTTTATTGCGAACTGGATCAAGTCATGTGTTGGAGTTCTAGGAATGCTGCTTTGTGGCCAACTGGATGTGGTGTACTACATTATGC
This sequence comes from Nephrotoma guestfalica, assembly GCA_963691935.1. Taxonomy (NCBI): domain Eukaryota; kingdom Metazoa; phylum Arthropoda; class Insecta; order Diptera; family Tipulidae; genus Nephrotoma; species Nephrotoma guestfalica. The sequence continues at coordinate 10,449,858 of OY829916.1, read as the reverse complement.
ATTACTCGGAGCGTTGTAGTTTGCTGGAGCTGTTAAAGTAGGAAATTTCATTAACAGTGCTCCATAGCCATTGTTAATTTTATAATACAATGGTGATGGTGTATCGACACGTGCTGATGTTGCGTTGATTGGTGAATGGATCAATCAATTTGTAATTTTTCAGATCCACTAAGAGACCTAATTTCATTAGGAAATCCACTCCGATGATGGGGTGCTTGACATTAGTGGGGATGAAGGCGTGTTTGATTAAACATCTTAATCTGATATCGTCTAGTAATTTGGCATCATACGTGTTTATTGTGGTACCGTTTGCTGCTGCCAGAACCAAATCGGGATTGTGATTTGTTCCGAAGAGATAGTATCTGTGGTACGGGATTACGATTACCGAATGCCGTAGAAATAATCGGCTATGTTACGACCTTAAGACTCACTAGTTTGGTGAACTGGTCTTTGTAAATCTCTTTTGTAGAGTAACAAATGTGCATGTTGCAGTATATTTTGATGCAGTGTAGCCAAATTTTGAGTGGTACCAACACCAGTTGTGTGGAATTTGGTATCTTGGCGTTTGTTGGTTGTATTATTGGAGTACACTTCCCTTGTTTGGTTTCGATGGTGGATTTCTCGATGGAATAGGAGTTTGTCGCTGTATGTGTGTGTGAATTATTCTCTAGCTTTGTTAGTCGGTCGCTAATTTGTTAGAGCTTATATCTCCGACCTTGATGTACATGTGTCGCAATTAAATGAACTCAAGCTCTGAGTCCGCGTGGCAATGATGTCGTGGAGTTTATCGGCGATTTCAGCGAGATCCTCTTCTGGTTTTTCTTGTTGCGTTTTATATTCACGTTGATCGTGAAATTTTTTCTTAAAATCGTCTCTAATCTACGCTCGTCGGAGATGGAGCAGCGATTCTTTCTTAAGGTTGGCGTATTTGTTATTGGTTGGAGGGTCTAGTAGAATGTACTCGATATTCTCCGCCTATGCTGCCGATAGGGACAGCACTGACTTACATTATATTATAATATTTATGTAATAAATTAATTTTTACACAGAATTTTTCTTGTATTTTCTAGGTCAAATAGATTTATGGACACGGAAATTAGATGGGTGCGAGTGCACCTGGAAACTAAATAATATGCACACCTTGTATAGCAGTAATATTAATAGCACAAATAGTAAAAATGGAATTGATTTAGATATAAATGAATGTGCATGTTGTGCCAAAGGTGGCTGCCAATGTGCACGTGAAGTATCATCACGATGTGTTCAGTGTGGATTAGAAAATTATTGCGATAATATGTGTAACATAACATTGGATTCGCGTTCACTGCAAAATAGTTCGGGTGTTGCGTTCGGATTAATAAAATCACCAGAGCTTCAAGGTCCAGCCGAATGTAAATATATACTGAGACCAGCTCCTGGGCAGCGCGTTGAGTTACAAGTCTATCGTTTAATATCGGTCGGACTATTTAATGGCAAACACTGTGTCGGAGGTTATTTAAAATTGGGCGAGACCGACGATCATATTGGTGCTGAATTATGCGGTATAAATGAACGGTATGCCCCGCCGGCCGTCCTATTCTCGGACGATGGGGTCACTATATTAGTTTTTAAAATATCCGAGAAAACCCAACGATCACAATTTTTAGCATACTTTAGTTTTACAGCGCTAAGTAATCCACAAGTTGGGTTTCATCCTAAAGGCGGAACACGTGTTACATCAACTGATTGCGATTGGTCATATCACGATCATGCGTGCAAAATGCCATCTTCATGTGCAATCGCTAGCCCAGGATTTCCAGGTATCTATCCACCAAATGTAGTGTGTCGATACCATTTAGCCACGTCGTCGGTACATACTCGTGTAAAAATAATATTTACCTCATTACTGCTACCGGAAAACCATTGTGATTCCCATTTTATTACATTATACGAGGGTACCTCGTCTGATGGTGAAAAATTAGCCACGGTTTGCGGGTCAAATAAAGTCACGCTAGCATTTCCCGGGCCAAATTTACTGTTGGAATTTAATTCCGGTTCACAAATTCCTCCATTTGACTATAACGGATTTGCGGTGTCACTCGAATTTATTGAAGGCCCAACAACAACGCCGGTACCATCTCTGCCACCACCAATTGGCCACTCTGCCCACGATACATTTATACCTGAGCGAATATCATCGCCACCGAAATTTACCCCTTGCGATAAAATAATCACCGATTCAGGGGGCAGATCGGGACATTTTGATACCCGCGGGCGACCATTCGCACAACATTGTCGTCTAATATTTAAAGGGAAACCAACCGATGTCATACATATATCGCTATTCAACTATCGTCTAAAATCGCCATCATGTCGATCCGTTATCGAAATAATAGATGGTTCGAATGATGGAACGAAACGAAGCTTGGAAAAAATGTGCTCGCCAACGTCACGGTATGCGCGCGATGGGCGGGGAGAATTTTTGACGCCACAGACGTATGTTTCATCTGGACCACAAATAGTAATCGTACTAAAGCGATTTGCAGCAGTTAACGATCAAAATGATGTCGAATTTATTGATGGTGCCTACATGTTTCATGACGGTAAGTACCAGACAATATAATTTAGACTTAAATAAAAATAAATATTAAACATTCGTTTAAGTCAAGCGAAAGTTTAACTCACGTTAAAACTTCTGTTACAAACATATTGTTACGGATTTGCATTCACATCCGGTTCGTACTGGATTATGAATCCTGTTTTAAAATTTGACGGTTACAACACCAATTCTCGTAATTTACACCACTTCCGGAATATTCCCGAAAATACTGGAAATAATTTTTCACACATTTACACCACTACTGTAAAAGTTACTGGAATATTCCCGAAATATTCCCACAATACTTTTTTCTAAAATCCACTAACACTAAAACACCACAACAAATAATTTTCACAAGTATTTATTAATTTACTATTCACACTATTTATTATTTTCCCGATACTCACTGTCGCTTTTAATCTGTCGCGTACCGAACCTCCAAAATGGCTGACTCATCGTGTTCATTGTACCCATATCTATACACCGATGGAACATTCTAGACTCGCCCGGATTTATACAGAAGTAAAATTCTCAACGATACTGTACTACTAAGTGGAACGAGCTGGATCCTATGTCGCCAATAAGGATTCGGTTGAGATAGAGTGGACGATAAAGAATAGCTACAAGGTTCAATGGTGCCGGGAGGCGAGGACGAAAGGGAAGTTTGTGTTACACGCTCGAACCGACTGAGGCGGTAGTTTGGATCCTGTTCTGAACAGGCTTAGGTGAGGGGAAATGTTATGATCTCGTCTATCGGTTTGCTGGGCAGTTAATTCAGCTTGAGCGAGATATTTATTTTACGAAAGTTGCTCAATTAAAGTTTAAAAACATAATGATATTTTTTCTGAGATTTTTGACATCTAGGTTTTAGTGGTAGCATTAGGATAGTTCTATAACTGATTGGTTGTATAGCAGATTATAGTAGATCGCTTCCTGGCCATATGTTTAAAAGCAATAATGATCTCGGAAGTCAAAAACGTAGTTTTAAAAAAATTTATTTCCGATTTTGGTAGTTTCATACTAAAGCTTTTTCCATAAATTGGAAGATCCCGGAAGAGCGTTTTCGTTTTTTGCACATATTTTGAAAATTATATCATTTACAAAAAATACGATTATAAATTAACAGTTTCTAAATTAATTTTGCAACACAACAATATCGGTTCAGATTGGTTTTCCAAAATTTATGCGGAAATGACGATTTTTCACAACAGACTGTTGTTAAACAAAAATTCATCCTCTGTATAGCCCAGACATAATGATTAATCTCAATGCAACTTCATATTTAAGCTTTTGCCATAAATTTTTAGGTCTCAGTGATGTTTGACCGAAATTATTTCACCGGAAGTGGCAACTTCCATAGGAACGTTTTCGTATTTTGCAAATATTTTGAATAGTACAAAAAGATTGTAAACTAAGTTTCAAATAAAATTTGTTCAGATTATTTTTTTCCAATTTTATCGGATATCACGAATTTTGATAAAAAAAATCTATTTCACCAAAATTCGGTATCAAACTTCATACATAAAATTTTTCCATTATTTGGGAGGTCCTTGCGAAATTTAATGGGATCCGAAATGATGTTGAAAAGTGTAGCATTTGCAAAAAACGAGAGAAAATTTAGAGATTCACATAAATTTAAAGATTAAATTTCCAATAAGGGTTGATCTTGTTGGGTTTCTGTAATTTTAGCAGGAATAATGATTTTTGATTATACAAGAGAGTTTTACCAAAACTCCGGTAAGTTTAATGTTTCGCTTTAGCAATCAAGTATTGTGTCTTCGAGTTCTATGTATACGTTCGTGGTAAAAGACAGTCGTGTTGGTCACAACATATTCACCCTTCGTTTTTTTATGATAGCCGGGATAGGGAGAATTATAATAATCGTAAAAAATTGTTATCGGTTCTAAAAGCGTTATATAAAGTTTATAACAGTCTGAGCAATTATCGCCCCAAAATACAAGAAATAATTATAATAAGAAATAGAAACGAAATCTGAGTGTATGGTTGTGTTTAAACTGTGCTTTCCGAAGTAAATATTTCATCATTGTGCTCAATTTGTACCAGAAACATAAATAAAAACAAATACACTGCTTCAAATGAGCTTCTTATAAGAAACAATAATCGTTCTGTCAATTGGCTATGCTGTGTTGGTCGAGATTCATCTAGCCAGTTTATCATTGAGCACGATGCCTATATCATTGAGAAAATAGGAGGAAAATACGAAAATATCTGCTTTGGAGGTTCTAAAACAAAATTTAACCTCGTTTCAGTTTGACAGTGGTGCACAATTAACAGGAGTCGAAAATCCGGAGCAACGTTTGCAGATTTACAGAGCTAACGTTCAGAAATTTGAAGCGGACAGCGACAAATGCTAAATATAGCCAGCATTACAGTTATTGTTCATCCTAGACTTGCTAGTAAAGTTAGATCGCATGCTAAAACTGAAAAACAAACTTTACAACAAACGTAAATTTCAAAAAATACACAATGACTCTAGGCTTTCTTGGGAAGTAATAGATGCATTTCTTGGTAGAAATTCTGACACAAGGCAAGTAACCAGTGTTGTGCATAACATAGAGAACATAGAGAATGTAGACAAGTGTCGTATTTTTATTATCACCCGGTATGTATATGTGAAATACCGGGAGCAGTGAATTTCTTTAACAAAACGCAAATGCAATTTGCTAGTTACTGGTGCCATGTAATGAGTGTTTTTAAGACTAAACTGCATTTTTATATCCAAAACATCCTTGTATATCCCAAACAAGGAAAAGTAAAGGTAGAAATGTATTTAGCTCTACATATTTATACGGAGCCGCTTTCGGGAGCTCGTTCCTACTTGCTGGGAAATTTAAAAACGAAATTTTTTCTTAATTTAAAAATTGAAAAACAGCAACTGAATTGTTGTTTCTAACGTCATGTCAAAATAAATATTAATTGACATATTTCAGATCATTAAACAATCTGTTTAATTGAATTGAAATTAAAGTTATAAGTTTTTTGAACTTTCCCCAATCTTTAGAAAATGTGTGAATGATATAGAATTTTTTGAACAAAACACAATTTTATTATGTGATGCACTATAGTAGGTACATTACGAAATGCATAGTAAAGATATTTTTAGAGATTACTGATTTTACTGCCGACATGCCTGCTGTAAGCTAGTTTTATATTTTACATGAAATTGGTTTTATACCTTTACCATACGTTTAAATTTTACGTATGAAAAAGTTCTCGCGCATATATTATTGACAGAAAGCTCTTGTTGACGATACGAAATGTTTGGTTGACAGGCAGAAAGGTCTAGATGACAGTTCGAAATGTAACACAATCAAGTGAAGCTAGATGCGCAGTTGTAAACTCATTAGTAAAACGACAATACGCGTAAGAGATAAAGATCGAATAGATAATTTCCCAATCAGCTCTCAATAGCCCGCTCCGGATATGGAACAAAAACACATCAAAGGCCGAAAATTATTGTTTCTGCTAGCAATCAACAAAGCTATATGTTTTCTTGGTTAATTGAACTATTTCAAGATAGAGAGATCCGTTCCTTCCTCAAACTTAAAAAATTGAACCCACGTCTTATATAATAATGTAGCAAATATGTATAAAATATGCTTAACACTTTCGCGGACAAGTCGGCATATACCGATGTTTCAATTGACCTACAGTAACGCGATGGTAATAACTGACCTTGTTTTCATATGATTAATATTGAATGTGGTTTTCTGTGTCCCAGAGGAAGCGTTTCTGTTTTCATTGTGCACTAAATTGTTATTTTTTTGTGATATAATCTGTTATAACCGGTTTGAATAAAATGGTCAAGAATTTAAATTATAGTATGTGTTCCGTAACAAACATCCTTAAATAATTGTGTGTCCACGAAAGGGTTAATAAAGCTCGGAAAACGGAATGATCGAGCAAAATGAATACTTTTTTGTAAGCTTTCGCTGTTTCAGTACAATTTGAAAAAAATTAACAGACATCGAGTACTGTTAAATTTTTAAACCAAACTCAGAGCTGTCAAATGACCATACAAATTTATCGGCTAATAATCTTAACAAAGGGCAAAATATGACCGAAGGCTCATTATAGGCTAGAATATTTCAAGCAATATAACTCCATTAAAAGGACTAGCAAACAATCGTCGATTTATGATCACTTGGTGAATTTCTCGGATACCCGAAACTTCTGGCACCTGAACGCCAGTTCAAGAAAAGATTAATCACAGGTATCAGACAAATTTAATCTAGTAAAACCACACAAAAACAATCTGTTGTGCGCAAACTCGTCATGTGGCCGCCATATCTGTACGCACAAAAAACCGATGTTAAAATTAGTAATGCCATCTACACAATGAATTTCTTTTAAAACATTTAACCTCCTACAGTATTATTATGGTGATCATTAATTGAGCACATGAAATCACATTATATTCCGACATACGGAAACATACGGGTGTAACTCGATTTCAACCAGAACGAAAACTTTTAATTTCTGTAGAGCAAAATTCTTTGAGCATGCTTCTATTTTCCATATTTCTTATCTATCGAAAGATTATAGCGATACCTGTGTAGCATCAATATTACAACTCAGCAAATGTTACAGGATTGTGTGAACGCCTAGAATGAAATTCACGGGAGCTAATTAGCTTAATTTATAAACAAAACAAAATAATTTTATTTCGAGAATGAAACCGCTTATGTACCAATATAGAAAATTTCGATTGTCTAAAGGGCCGGTCGCTGGCCAATAAACGGAATCTGTAGGATAATACAAGTCCGGATATTAAATGAATAAACTTGGGGAATATATTTACTTTAAAATCATTAGATATTGATCGTGATCAGTATTTATACTGAAGAAAAATATACTGAAGAAATTTTCAATAGTGACGATGCTCTTAGTAACCGCTCGCTATCGCTCGATAAAATTTTAATCAAATCAACGGTGATTAATTATTTCAGCTTGTTGCATATTCACATTCAATGTCAGAAATCAATTTTTGATTGAGTAGTGCATTGGGCATTCATTTTAAATTAATGAATTTTTAGGAAACCGAAAGTAATTGATCGTTTTTCATCAATCGATATTTCTGTTTGTTGCACGTGAGAATAGATACTATTAGTAATTTCAATACATAATAAACTTTTTAACAGTTTCGTTTAGACTTTTCAAAATTATCATATTTTCGATAAAAAATTACCAATTTCCACCTACCCAAATGTCTTGTGATATGATATGATATGATATGATAGAGGCGTACAGGCCAGCCATAACGGCGACCCTAGGTACGTTACCATAATCCTGAAATATCAACAATCAAATAATAAATTATATCTGAATGCGAGTAATATTTCAGCATCATGCGGACCCAGGCCTTGCCTGCATCCTTAACAGATAAGGTTAATTAAGAAAGGATGTTAGTCACAGAAACAACTAGGGCGAACCGCAGCAAAGTCATTTTCTAACTACTTAAATATATTAAAATGTTAGTTTCAATTATATTCACGCTCTAGATTAGATTTTGTTAGTTTATTAATTTGGGTTAGTTGTGGTTGAGGTAAAGGATACTAATATTCATCATATGTATACGGCAACAGCCATAATAGACTGGTTAGGTTATTTAATTCACATCTACTGGTCATCGCATCATATACTGCGAGTAACCTTATTTTCCCTAACTTGCCATCCAACATCATCTAACCGAGGGACTTCACGTTCGTAATGACTCGGCAGTAGTATCATACATATGATGACCTAAATGTTCCGTTGATATTGTAAAAAAAAATTTAAATTCGGTATTATCATTCAGCTACCGATATTTAAATTCATCCAACTAAATGCAGGGTTAATTTATATCTAACGTTCACATAACTTCACTAAAACATAACCTGAATTCAACCAGAAGAGTCGTCGAAAAACAACATTTCGTAGCAAAACGTCTTTGGATCGTTAACATATTTGATTGTATTAAGTTTATGCTCAAAGCGTAAGTAATTAAATAGACCCCCTGATCAAGAATGCAATCACAATCTTCCCTGACCTTCCGGTATGTTCAAAAAAAATTTTTTTTTTATTAATAATATTAAAAATAAATTGAATTATATTTGCCGAAAAACAATCAATTATTTGATTGATTGATTGATCAGAATGTACGGCCAAGACCAAGCAGGGATCCCGGATACGCCGGGCTCACCGTACCACATCCTGCACATGCGGAGGAGAAACAAACCCCCAGTCACCCGAGTATAAACTCTGCCCATCCACCCTCAATCCCGACAAACTGCTTTCACCTTCAAATCAATCCTCATTCAGAACTTCACCATTCCCTACTATAACGTCCCTAATCCGATGATCACCGTACAATATACGGAACAAAATTTTTGTATATGTACGCAGAGTGGATGACTTCGAGAAGAAAAACGAACGAAACTCCCACTCCTCATGCATACGACAACCACGCTCTACACACTTTATTTGAGATCACCAAATCAAAGGTGTTATGTATCCAAAGGTATACTCACCACAACTCCGAAAAACATTTGGTGAGTTCAGCACTGTACGGGATTGATTACCGGTATAGCCACATTGGGAATTTTGGCGCTGCCTCAGAATATATATATACGAGAAGATATCGAGTCAGGCAGAGAGATCATATTCTATACTAAAGTGTCGAGTCTAGCTTTACAGATATTGATTAGCTAAACAAAACATTAGATTAATCTCTGAATTACTAAAATAATTTATTGTAATAAATATCAACTTAATATTTTAATAAATAATAAACTAAATAAACTCTTAATTACCCGTCCTTATTTTAAATAAATAAAGTTGTGAATATAAAAAAGGTGAACAGTTGGGTGTTTCAATTTTCGAAAGGACTGTGATATAAAGCCAAAATAATGGACGCCTAACCGAGAAACAGGTCGGATACAACACAAATTTTGGCGCAGCCGGTAGGATACCGAAAAAAAAATCATAAGACTTAGTTAGTAAAGGTGCATAGGCGGAATCCATTTATAATTAGTAATTACATACAAAAATAACCTGTTCAGAATTTAAGAAAGGTGAAAATTGAAATTTAATAATAGTAACGTGATCATAACATAAACATCTAAATTAAAGCGAGGGTACAAGGCTACTTAAATCTGAAAACTCGTACGTACTATAATTTAAAAAAAATGTATTATTAAACTAAGCGAACACATTCTTAAAATCTCATTCATTAATAATAAAAGTGAAATAGTTAAGTGAAATGAAAAGAAACCTAAGTGCAGATTACCAATGTATTAATACAATATTTTGTATAGTAAAAACGATTAAATACACGGTAAAAGTACATAAAACATGTTCAGTGTAAATAATAAAAATAAAAACTGTGAAACTGTGAACAAAAAGTTGACGGCATAAGTATGTTATAAAATAATAGTAGCCGTTAAGTTCATGTGAGTGATACTAAAGACAGTGTAATCATTTAGTTATTGTTAGTCGTGCGCTGAGAACAAAACATAAAACACAAAACAAAATTACAAAAGTGAACAAAAATGTGTACTGTGCTGTGAGGGGAAAATTTTTTTTAAATAAAAAAAAAAATTCTTATCTATCGAAAAAAATGTATAAACTAGAAATACATCTAAAGTGAATTAGAAATTAAAACAAAAAAATCTAAATACATTTAAAGTGCCCATGCAAAATGAATTTAATTCAAAAATTCTTTTCGTAAATCTTAAAACATAAAAAAAAATATGTGCAATGGTGGACATAAACGGCTAACAAATTAGCCTAGTGATAATACAACATGGTGATCAGTGCTTACGTATTACCAGCTAAAACACAAATTGTACACCGTTGTTGACTAAAGTTGATATAAAAAAAAATCTTATGCGGCTTTGCATGCTGATCGTTCTTACAACCTTGGGATTATACAACCGCTGTAACATGGAGTGATGGAAAAATAATAATATCGAGGTAACCTTTTACGTATTAATTATATATCGAGAAAAATTTATTGGTAGCAATATAATCTTAAAAATTTATACTCAATCATATAACATCGTAAAACAAAAACAATCATTAACCAAATAAATCTTTAATTATTTCAATTATAACGACGAATCTTAAATCAAATCATAGTTATATTCTTATTAAAAACTAAACATTTAATTTTTTATTTTCTATTTTTTTATTCTTTTTCAAAATTTTAAATCTAAGTAAATTGTTATGATAATAACTGTAAAGTTCAAATGATTACAATATCTATTAGATTTACGGTAAGCAAAATTTAGTATGACGCGAATTTTTACAGGTATTCGAATTGTTTTAAATGACCGATACTTTTCATATACCATATTATCTTAGAACTCGCACAAATTCGTTATCTTCTCTTAAATCTGACGAATTAGTCGAATTAAAACATAAATCAGTCAAAATGGAATTCGACTATAACCTTGCAGTAAAGCTTATACCTGAGTTTGGTGGAGATTATAAAACCCCATTACACAAATTTATTCATTGTTGCGACAGTTTTAATGAATCATTGGCTAAAGAGTTAAAACAAACATTTTTGAAATTTATTCCCCACAAATTAAACGGACAAGCTTATTCGATATATCGTTTCGGATAGTTTAAAAATTGGAATGAATTAAAACTTGCGTTAAATAATAATTTTAAGAAAATTCGTTCAGTCGAGTGTATTCAATTAGATTTAATCCACGCTATACAACATAAAAATGAATCAGTTCAAGAATTTGCCAACAACATAGAAGCTCTACTTTGCGAACTTAATGAAGCATGTCAAGAATTTCAAAATAAACTCACAGAAGAAGTTCAACAGCTTAACTCGAAAACCGCGCTACGTGCTTTTCAAAACGGTCTTAAGGAACCGATCAATCTTATTATCAATGCTGGAGATTATAGTTCTTTACATAAAGCAATTGCGAAAGCTTTAGAAGAGGAGGTTCATCTAAACTCTAAATTATCTTTACAACCTCACTCTACCATTCAGAACAAACCTCAGTTAAAACAATGTCAGATTTGTCAAAAAAAGGGACATATAGCATCTGCTTGTTTTTCTAGGTACTCCAACCCAGCTAACTCTCGAACAGTTCCATCCCAAAACGTATCTTTAAATCATCGTTCAATCAGGATTATTTCATGTGCCTATTGTAAGAAGCCCGGACATCATATTAACGAATGTTTTAAAAAGAAGAACTCGGATTTGCGTAACCGGATAGACAATCCACATGAAGGGAACGACACTTCTACCATTAACCCAAATACTAATCTAGCAATTAAACCAGAGATACAGGAAAACATACAAGGACTCGGAAGACACAAGGGTACTTTAATATTTTTACAATTCCCAACAATTCAAACCTTTAATATTTTTTTATCAAGCCAAGTAGAAGACAACATTTATGTTCGATTGTGCCTTGACATTGGTAATCCGGATCTCCTCAATTTTCTAATTGATACTGGTGCCGATGTAAGTGTCATTAAACAAGCATGTGTGGTTGATTCTTCTATCTTTTACCCTACTCTAAAATGCCAAATAAAAGGCGTGACAAGTGGTATCGACGAATCTTTGGGATTACTTCCCTCCAACATAATTTTTACGGATAAATTTTGTCTTCCACATAAATTTCAAATAGTAACGGATGATTTTCCAATTCCCTGTAGTGGAATTCTCGGAAAGGATTTTCTTACTCGATATGAATGTAAAATCGATTTTAAAAACCTTACTCTAGAAATACCACCAATCACATTAGATTTGATAACCTCTTCATCCAAAATATGTATTCCCCCAAGAAGCGAAAAAACTACAACTATCTCGTGTAACAACATTGACAACAATACTGAATACTTGTGTATTTCAAAAGAAATAGTACCTGGAGTATTTGTTGCAAACACAATAGTTGAATCTCGTGCTAATTCAATTTCAATTAACTTGATAAATACTAACGAGAAATCTGTGTTAATACCAACCAAAGATTTAGTTTTCGATAAATTGGTTCATTACGAAATTTTTTCTTTAAAAGCTTGGTCAAATACTTGTGCAGATCGATTAAAAACTCTCGAGTCATCAGTTAGCTTGGCGCATCTTAATCATGAAGAACTGGAATCAATTAGAGAAATCATTCGAAAATATAACGATGTCTTTCATTTAGATGGCGATGTATTAACTGTGGCCAAGGGTATGAAGCATAGTATACCAACAATTCCTGAATCTGTTCCCATTTATCAAAAATCTTATCGCATGCCGGATGCGATCAAGACTGAAATAAACCAACAAGTAGACGAAATGCTAAGACAAGGGATAATTGAACCAAGCTCTAGCCCTTGGAATTTTCCGCTCTTAGCCGTCCCAAAAAAAGGTAATGATAGCACGCGTAAATGGCGAGTTGTAGTCGATTTTCGACGCCTAAATGATATAACACTGGACCGTGTGTTTCCTTTACCCAATATTGTGGACATATTGGACCAACTGGGAAGGGCATCTTACTTTAGTAGCTTGGATATGACTAACGGATATCACCAAGTGTTACTTGACGATGAAACAAAGCCAAAAACAGCTTTCAATACTACCAATGGCCATTTCCATTTCAACCGCATGCCTTTTGGGTTAAAAGGTGCTCCTGCAACCTTCCAAAATCTTATGAATACCGTTCTCGCCGGTCTTAATGGTCTTAAATGCCTAGTATATCTTGATGATATCGTCGTATATGGGCAAAACTTATATCAGCATAATCAAAGGCTTCAAGAAGTCCTTGAGTGTCTACGCAAATTCAATTTAAAATTGAATCCTTCAAAATGCCAATTTCTACGCCAAGAGTTGACATATCTGGGACATATAGTTGGACCCGATGGTGTTAAGCCTGATCCAGGTAAAATAAATGCCGTCGTGAACTATCCAGAACCTAAAAGTCAACGAGACGTTCGAGCATTTCTTGGATTTGTAGGTTACTACAGACGCTTTGTTAAAGATTTTTCCAAACTTGCGCTACCTTTAACTACTCTTTTAAAAAAGGACGTACCATTTGTTTGGTCTTCGTTCTGTGATGAAGCGTTTAAAATTCTTAAATCAATAATCATTAAACCACCAATCCTACAATTCCCTAATTACGAGAAACCTTTTATAATTACGACAGACGCAAGCGACATAGCCGTCGGATCTGTACTTTCCCAATATTCTGACTCCCGCGAGCTTCCTGTTGCCTTCGCCAGTCGTACTTTAACTAAAGCTGAAAAAAATTATTCGGTAATTGAGAAAGAATTGTTAGCGGTCGTTTGGTCCATAAAACATTTTCGACCGTACGTGTATGGAAAAAAATTTAAACTTATAAGCGATCATAAGCCATTAATTTGGTTATTTGGTATGTCAAATCAATCATCCCGTCTAATGCGCTGGCGTTTAGAATTAGAGGAATATGATTTCGAAATTTCCTATAAACCTGGTGCACTTAATAAAAATGCCGACGCACTCAGTCGCATTTCAATTGAAAATTCCAAACTTTTAACAAACATTACGGAAAACAAGCCTGATTCTCTTGACGTTCAATCGTTGCATCCTAACTCTTCAAATAAACTGGACTTAGTTACTTTGGCCAAAACACATTCTTCGGTTCATGTTAAAGCTATTACGCGAGCACAAAGCAAACAGCAAACCTCACATCCGTCGGATAACATAAATGATAATTTGTCAAATAACACGGCACAACATAATCCATCCACACATACTGAATCGGCAGAAAATTTAACAGGACAAGCCATTCTTCCAGCAATCAAAAATAACCTTAACGAAAAGACCAGTGTTGTAGAAATCGTTGACGCTCAGGAACAATTAAAACTTATCAAGGAATTCCATGACACTCCCGTCGGTGGTCACCAAGGCATTCAGAGAACGTATAAGAGGATGCGAAGATATTACTACTTCCCGAAAATGTTGGGAATGATCGAAAAATTTATTAAATCTTGCAGCTCATGCCAAAAAAATAAAACTAGTCGTCCAACAAAAATGCGTATGGCTATAACCTCGACATCTACTAAACCCTTCGAAAGAGTTTTTCTTGATATTGTTGGTCCTTTACTACCCAGTTACCAACAAAATAAATACATCTTAACTATCATGGACGACCTTACTAAATATGCCATTGCGGTTCCATTACCAAACCAGGAAGTCGAAACTATTGCCGATGCACTCCTTAAAAATTTTATATGCATCTATGGTTGCCCTCAATCGATCTTGACTGATCAGGGCACCAACTTTATGGGTGTTGTTTTTCAAAACCTTTGCGAGCTCTTAAAAATTAAAAAAATTAACTCTACCGCCTTTCATCCCGAAACTAACGGAGCTTTAGAACGTTCACATCGGACGCTCATTGAATATCTTAGGCACTTCATAGACAAAAATGGTATGGATTGGGACTCGTGGATTAGATATTCTATGTTCGTATACAATACCACGCCCCATTCTTCCACAAAGTTCATGCTTTACGAGTTAGTGTTTGGAAAATTACCAACCTTACCTCTTTCATTTTATAGCGAACCAAATATCGTGTACAATTATGACGACTACCTTATAGATTTTAAACATAAACTGCAAACTACTTATGCTGAAGCACGAAGTAATGCTCTACAATCAAAATTGAATTCCAAGACATACTATGACCGTGATTCAACTAATTCTAATTTTCGCGTTGGTGATCTAGTATGGCTAAAAAACGAGACCAAAAAAACGAAATTATCAGAAAATTGGTTAGGACCATACAAGATAACAGAAATTATAAATCCGGTTAATTCTAATTCATTTCATAGAAATGGGAAGGAAATCAAAGGTCGTGCATAACAACCGTCTAAAACTAAAGATATAGTGATCAATTAAACTAAATTAAATTTAATGTAGTAGTTTTAGTTAAGGAAAACTTAAGAAGTAATTAACAATTTCATTTTCATTAGATTATTGTATATATAAGTATGTACTTAACATTTCATTTCATGATAATCAATAATAATGTTTCAATGATATATATATATTAAAATTTCATTAATTAAGTTTCTCTATTTTGAATTATTTGAAATTATTTAAAATTTATAAAAAAAAAAAAAAAATCTATTCTGTAATTTTTATTAATTATTAATTAAATAACTACCATGAATCTGTATAAAAATTAAAAATAAGATTTAGATCTCAAAAGATGCGTAACATCTTTCTTTAGGGGGAAGGTGTTATGTATCTAAAGGTATACTCACCACAACTCCGAAAAACATTTGGTGAGTTCAGCACTGTACGGGATTGATTACCGGTATAGTCACATTGGGAATTTTGGCGCTGCCTCAGAATATATATATATACGAGAAGAGATCGAGTCAGGCAGAGAGATCATATTCTATACTAAAGTGTCGAGTCTAGCTTTACAGATATTGATTAGCTAAACAAAACATTAGATTAATCTCTGAATTACTAAAATAATTTATTTTTTTTTTTTTTTTTTTTTTTATATTTATTTATTACAACTGATTTACAAATCATCTAGTAATTTATCTTTCATAATTTATATTCTTGTTTGGAGGGTTGTAGCCCTTTGGCTAGTCCCCTTTACAATTTTATTATATTTTTAGTCGATCCTGATTGGATCTTGTAGATCATGCGGTTTCTTCCTTCGCAGCCGTCTTACTAGGTTTGAATCATCCAACATACGACGTATCTCAGCATTTTGGTGTAGACTAATACGTTGCATGTGCTTTCTCGCGTGTTTGCTTATTTCTTCACTAACGAAATCCATCTTCAGATCTCTATGGAGGTTGTCATTTCTTATGTACCACGGTGCATTAACTATTCCACGAAGGACTTTGCTTTGGAATGACTGGATGATATTGACATTGGTTTTCTTTGTACAGCCCCAGAGCTGAATACCGTAAGTCCACACAGGTTTTAGGATTTGCCGGTATAGTAGCAATTTATTATGTAGAGTTAGCTCAGAATTTCTTCCTAAGAGCCAATCCATCTTTCTGTATTTGATGTTTAACTCTTCTTTTTTCTTTTTCACATGCTCTTTCCATTTTAGTTTCGCGTCTAGAGTCATGCCTAGATATTTTGCCGTATTTGCATAGGGAATTTGCTGGGAGTTCAGTTCTACTGGCATCCAGTTGACCTTCTTGTTGGTAAAGTTTACGTGAACAGATGTTGTTTCATTAAGTTTTATTCGCCATCTCTTGGTCCAGGTACTGACAATATTAGTAGCTCTTTGCAATTTGCTTGTAGATTCTTGTATGCAATTAGCAACTGTTAAGATGGCCGTATCATCCGCAAACGTCGCTATGTTAGTATCCTCTATCGTTGGCAGGTCCGAGGTGTACAGAACATATAAAGTTGGTCCCAGAACGCTACCTTGTGGTACCCCTGCTGATATTTTCTTTATTTCTGAGTATTCGCCATCTAATTTAACTCGAAAGTGTCGGTTAGATATGTAAGATTTTAGAATTTCATAAAACTGTTTGGTAAGTCTCTTTGTAATTTATATTCCAAACCTTTATGCCATACTCTGTCAAAGGCCTGTGCTACATCCAAGAAGACGCTTGAACATACTTTCTTTTTTTCAAGTACGTCTTCAATTATGTTTGTAATTCGGTGCACTTGTTCTATTGTTGAATGATTTTCTCTGAAGCCAAATTGATGTGGAGGAACAAGATTTCTTTCTGCTATTATTGGTTTTAGTCTCTTTAGGAGTAGTTTCTCGAATAATTTTGAAATTATTGGGAGTAAGGAAATCGGCCTATACGAATTTTTGTCATTAAGTGGTTTGTTTGGTTTAGGTATCATAATTACTTCTGCTACTTTCCATTGACTTGGAACGTGTTTAAGTCTGAACACTGCATTAATTATTTGGAGTAGTTTACGTAGACCTTTTTCAGGAAGAGCTTTTACTATTTGTCCTGTAATTAAGTCATATCCTGGAGATTTCTTTGTATTTAGGTTGAGATTGATTTCCTCTTTTAATTCTTGTAGTGTGACAGGAGATATATTGCAGTTATCCATTTTATATACTGGTGGTATGTTTTCCTCTGCAGTTTGTCTAGGTAGTGGCTGAAACGTGTTCTCGAGGTGGGTTGCAAACAACGAAGCTTTTTGCTTTGCACTTATAGCCCATGTACCATCTTCATTTTTTACTGGTGGAATTTGTAGTTTAGGTCGTTTTAAACTTTTTGTCGCTTTCCAAAGGGAGTACTCGGTATCTTTTTCCCCAGTAAGGCCACTCAAGTATTTATTAATGGATTCGTTTTTGATTTCTTTAATTAGCAACTTTAGTTTATTGGATAAAAAATTAAGAGTTGTTTTATATTCTGGCGCTCGACTTCTTTGCCAGGCCTTTCTTGCTTTTCGTTTTGCTTCAACCAGTTCCCTAACTTCTAGAGGATAAGTAGCATTTCGGCGCATTTCCTTTGAACTTGACGCGGTACTACTCCACGCCGCTTCTTGTATACTGTTGTTGAGTTGTTCTAGTTCTTCTTCTAGCTCTATCGGGTTTTTAATTGGCACCTGAAGATCAATATTATCCTCAATAAGTTTCTGGAATTTCTCCCAGCAGGTTTTTTTTGTTCGTTAGCGAAGGTGGACTAGTTTTTTTAATAATCGTTGCACTGATTGTCATAATAACAGGCGTATGATCCGACATAATCCCCTCGCTGCTTTCTAGGTATATGTAGTTTTCGTCTATACCTTTGGTGATAAAGAAGTCAATGATATCGGGTATTTTGTTTCTATCCGTAGGCCAATAAGTTGGTTGATCTCCAGAATGAAAATCACAATTGCATAGTCTTCCTGCTGCAAACAGCTCTCTTCCTTTTTTAGAGGTTACTCTTGATCCCCAGTAGGTGTTTTTTGCATTAAAATCACCTCCGATTATGAAACTTGATCCAAGTGATTTAAATAACGTGCAATAGTCTTGTTTAATTAAATTATATCTTGGGGGGCAATATATTGACGATACACTATATTCTTTGTTGTTATTTATAAATACTTTTAAGGTGACTACTTGCATAAATTCCTCTTCAATTTGAAGATCTATAAAGTGTTTGATGTTTTCTTTTATAACCACCGACGATCCTCCCCTTGCCCTTCCTGCTGGATGAATGGCGTGGTAACAATTGTATCCATATATTTTAAGATATGAAGTTGAAGTAAAATGGGTTTCCGATACTAGGCATATATCTATTTTTTCAGTATTTAGGAAAATTTCTAATTCTTGAATATGTTGCATTAGCCCATTTGCATTCCAGGTTACTATTCTTAATGTTTTATTTGTTGTTGTTTGCATCATTTTAATAGAGCATGGATTTCATTTCATTTAGAGAGTCTTGCTTATCTAACCTGTTGCTTAGAGCTTGAAGGCATTTCTCTTGTTTAGCTAGACGAATGTTAAGAGCTTCCATGCTTCTTAGTATCTTTTGGAGCACTGCTGTACCTTCAGTAGTGTCCTCCGAAATAATTGGTTTTGTTATGACTACTTGCGAGGAAGTTTGATAATTTTTTACCGATACTCCTGGACTTTGTTTTCGCGTTTTATTTCTTATTCTTTGCAGCTCCTTAGCTATTTCACATCCCCGGTAGTTTGCGGGATGTGACTTATTGCAATTGACATATTTTGCAGCAATATTTTTACTAACCGGGCATACCTGGGCATGATGCTTTCCGGCACATTTCACGCATCTAATTTCTCTTTGGCAATATTTCTGCGTATGATTAAAACCTTGACATTTTTTGCACTGCGGTATTAATCCGTTATTCTTTTTCAATGGCTCTATTTTAACTCTCATGCTAAGTATTGCCTTGATATTATACACATCTTCCACTTTTTGTTTGTTATTAAAAGTGAGCATAAATAGTGGAAGCCCTCTTTTGTTAACTTGAACTCCTTGTTCAGTTTCGATTTTTTCTTTCTTAATTATGTTTACGGCATTTTCTATTTGATAACCCTTTTGCTTGAGATCCTCAATAATTTCCTCTTCTGCACAGGTTGGGTGAAGACCTCTAGCCATAACTTTAATTGGGCGATCATTCTTATCCTCATAGGTAAACCACTGATGCCCCTCGGAATTAAGCTTTGTAGCCAAAGCTCTATAAGTTTCAGAGTCTACAACATTAATTTTCCAGACGCCGTTGTTTAGAGATACGAGTTTGTACTCGGCTATCGTAATCGATTTCATAATCGATTGTATAGTGGAGAAATTTGATATCCCGACGACATTTATTGGTGGAGGTGATTTTTCTTTCGGTTTAGCTGGTTGTTGTTCTAGAGCTAGTTGTTTCTTGATGATTAACTGATTTCTGGCAACCTCTTTTGAAGTTGATGGTAAAGTCTCCGCCATTTCTGGTGAGTGTTGCGCTTTCCTTTTCTTACTTGGTCTTTTATTCCGGTTCAACATCCAATTTGTTTCTCTTTCTAATTCTTCTTCATCCGTATGGAATGAATTAATGCCATCATCGACTGTTGGGCTAGGTGTCGTCCCAAGTTCTGCACGTGTTTCAACTGCTTTTTTGAGTTCTTCATTTTCTTTCTTTAAAATTGTAAATTCTTCTTTCAATTTAGTAGTAAATTCTTTTATTTCTCTTAGTTGTTCACGGAGTTCGGCATTTTCCTTCTCGTACTGAAATATATTTCCAGTTGAAGATCTTGGTAATCTTGATAATTTGGAACTTCGTCCAAATGGGTTAAACAATGATTGGCCCACCCCAGAATCTGTTGGGCCTGCCTCCGAAGAGTGTGGATTTGGCAGCATATCTGCTGCTGTACCACCTGGGGTATTACATTCCGTATTTGTTGTATTCATTGTTTGTTTTAGCCAATTTATACCACTGGCATTTGGTCCCCGGTAGCACTTTGCTACTGTCGAAGCAGTACCCGCCCCCCGCGACGAGGACGCGGCTACCTTGGTGTTACCTAGGTGTACAGAGAGACAGCCGAAGCCCTCTGAGTACCCTAGGCTGAGGGGCCTAAATAATTTATTGTAATAAATATCAACTTAATATTTTAATAAATAATAAACTAAATAAACTCTTAATTACCCGTCCTTATTTTAAATAAATAAAGTTGTGAATATAAAAAAGGTGAACAGTTGGGTGTTTCAATTTTCGAAAGGACTGTGATATAAAGCCAAAATAATGGACGCCTAACCGAGAAACAGGTCGGATACAACAAAGGCATCACCGCTGAAAATTATTTTAAACCTACTAATCTCACCTATTTGATTAGTAAAAATTAAATTTTAACTTAAAAATATTGATAAACTCAAATGTATACTGGAAAACTATAAGAAGGCGACCTCGTTATGAAAAAATAATGTCAACACAATCAAAATAATCAATAATCTACATTTTCTACAAATTGTCTACATACTCTACAAATTTTCGACATTGTCTACACAAAAATCACCAACATGTAGACAATTCCGAAATACGAAATACAAATAAAATACAAATTTCTAAACATAAGACAGACTACGTTTTCATAACTACTAATCCCATCACGTATGAATTCAACAATATTTCATCTGATTTGGTTTCACATTTAGTAATGCTTCCCCAAGTTGGAGTGAATATAATATATATAGCTTTGGACCTTTTGTGAATATCAGTTCTTCTTGCTTCTTCGAATCGGTAAAAAACAGAAGTTCCACCCTCATTGTTGAATGATGGACCCACTGTTGTTTCTAGCATACTTCAATTCCACTTTTCACATTGGCCTGCCACGTTACAGCATTTGCTGATGATTTAGCGTTAAGCTACCTAGGCTCGTAAAAATATTTCTTCAGAACATTACATTCTTGAAAGTACTTGCTAAATCTTAGTAAATGGTTCCACTATAATCGCCTTGTGTTAAGTGACAAATCCGTAATTATGAATTTTGATGTGTACCATGATCACGCACGCAGGACATTTTCAGTTGGGCGGAATCTATTTTGCTAGCATTGCTGATCATTTAATTGTTCAAAAAAGAATTGTCAAACTAATGTATTATCGTCCTAGAACTACTCCAACAATCCCATTGTTTCGACAATTAAACCTGCTACCTCTCAGATATCTATCTTTATATAGGGTATCTCAGCAAGAGCGCCGGATTTAAATTTGCCGCCATTTTGTTAATACGAATTGTACGGTGATTTTTTTTGATAGTTGTCACGTACAGACCACGCGATTTAAGAATATGAAGAAGTATTCAAACCAACAACGTTTAATTATTGTAAAAAACTCATTACAAAAATGGTGAAAGTTTTGCGAAAACAGTTCGCCAATTACGTCAAGTTTTCGGTCGCAATAATACGCCAAATGAATCGACAGTGAGGCGTTTAATTGCAAAATTTGAGATCAAATTTACGCTGGACACAGTAAGAGAATCTGTGGCCGAGAATCCAGGAACTTGAGAGTACGATATCGCGAAATGTTCCGATCAGGCCGTGTCATTTCTCGATTTGGCGATCAACATTGGCCACCAATATCATGCGATCTAACACCGATGGGATTTTTCTTTGGGGCTATGTGAAGGAAAAGGTGTATACGAATAAGCCTGAAACAGTTGAACATCTTAAAAAGGAAATGCGGCGCATTATTGGTGAAATACAGCCACATTTATGTGAAAAATTAAATGTTGTTGGTTTGAATACTTCTCTATATTCTTAAATCGCGTGGTCTGTACGTGACAACTGTCAAAAGAAAATCTACAACTCGTATTAACAAAATGGCGGCAAATTTAAATCCGGCGCTCTTGCTGAGACATCCTTTATATATATACTTCTTCCGTATGTGTAAGATTTTTCGCATATCAGAACATATAACTCTAAAATTTCACCCCTCCGGGGGTGAATGTATTCGTGGACGAGGGGGAAATATTGGTCGACGTACACGGACTTCACAAATAGTCCACACCCGTCAGTCAAATAGAATGGCAGAAGATCAATACTTCGCCCGTCGTTCTGACTATCAACATCGTTCAGGGTCATAATAATTGAAAATAAAATAAATAAAAATTAAATATATAGAAAGAAAACAAAGTTGAGTGATTAGTTTAATAAATTCTATTTATTCTAGAAGAAAACGCTTAACTACAATAATAATAATTAATAATAAATTTAATAATTAATAGCAAATTTAAGTTTTTGTTGTGACGTATTTCTTGGCGCGAATTCTAAATGAGTTCCAATTGTGAGAAGTGTTTCAAGGGAATCTCCAAAGCACGGTTTCCTGGTGTTAAATGACGTCCCTTAAGCTAGCAGAACCCATACAGCAGAACATTACAAGATAGTATATTATAGGCTAATTAAATGCTCTACTAAAAAATTTTGGGCTCCACACCTTCCAACAAAAACGATGGGTTCTGCTAGCTTTAGAAAAAGTTAGCAGAACCCATATCAAAAAATATTTTAAAAACAATTGGAAAATTAAACGTAAATTTTAGGCTAATTAAATGCCCTATGTAAATTTTATTATTCTGCTCATTCTAGAAAAGGAATAAGGCTTTATCATTTCAAACATAGCTGAACCCAAAACGAAGATCGGACCAAAGCCGAAATTGGAACCCAAATCGAGATCAATTAACATATAAATAATTTTAGGCTCATTATGGCCTAATCAAATGCCCCATTAAAAAATTTTGGGCTCCACTAGTTCTTGACCAAACTTCAGGTCATTTAATCTAAAGCTAGCAGAACCCAAATCGAAAATCGGACCAAAACCGAAATTAGAACCCAAAACAAGATCAATTAACATACAAATAATTTTATTCACATTATCACCTAATCAAATGCTTCATTAAAAAATTTTGGGCTCCACTAGTTCTTGACCAAACTTCAGGTCATTTAATCTAAAGCTAGCAGAACCCAAATCGAGAATTGTACCAAAACCGAAATTAGAACCCAAAACAAGATCAATTAACATACAAATAATTTTAGGCTCATTATGGCCTATTCAAATGCCCCATTAAAAAATTTTGTACTCCATTAGTTCTTGTCCAAACTTCAGGTCATTTAACCTAAAGCTAGCAGAATCCAAATCGAAAATCGGACCAAAACCGAAATTAGAACCCAAAACAAGATCAATTAACATACAAATAATTTTAGGCTTATTATGGCCTAATCAAAAGCTTCATTAAACAATTTTGGGCTCCACTAGTTCTTGACCAAACTTCAGGTCATTTAATCTAAAGCTAGCAGAACCCAAATCGAAAGTGGGACCAAAACCGAAATTAGAACCCAAAACAAGATCAATTAACATACAAATAATTTTAGGCTCATTATGGCCTAATCAAATGCCCCATTAAAAAATTGGGCTCTACTAGTTCTTGAACAAACTTCAGGTCATTTAATCTAAAGCTAGCAGAGCCCAAATCGAAAATCGGACCAAAACCGAAATTAGAACCCAAAACAAGATCAATTAACATACAAACAATTTTAGGCTCATTATGGCCTAATCAAAAGCTTCATTAAACAATTTTGGGCTCCACTAGTTCTTGACCAAACTTCAGGTCATTTAATCTATAGCTAGCAGAACCCAAATCGAAAATCGGACCAAAACCGAAATTAGAACCCAAAACAAGATCAATTAACATACAAATAATTTTAGGCTCATTATGGCCTAATCAAATGTCCCATTAAACAATTTTGGGCTCCACTAGTTCTTGACCAAACTTCAGGTCATTTAATCTAAAGCTAGCAGAACCCAAATCGAAAATCGGACCAAACCCGAAATTAGAACCCAGAAACAAGATCAATTAACATACAAATAATTTTAGGCTCATTATGGCCCAATCAAAAGCTTAATTATAAAATGTTGGGATTCACTAGTTCTTGACCAAACTTCAGGTCATTTAATCTAAAGCTAGCAGAACCCAAATCGAAAATCGAACCAAAACCGAAATTAGAACCCAAAACAAGATCAATTAACATACAAACAATTTGAGGCTCCACTAGTTCTTAACCAAACTTCAGGTCATTTAATCTAAGGCTAGCAGAACCTAAATCGAAAATCGGACCAAAACCGAAATTAGAACTCAAAACAAGATCAATTAACATACAAGTAATTTTAGGCTTATTGTGGTCTAATCAAGTGCCCCATTAAAAAAAATTGGGCTCCACTAGTTCTTGACCAAACTTCAGGTCATTTAATCTAAGGCTAGCAGAACCCAAATCGAAAATGGGACCAAAACCGAAATTAGAACCCAAAACAAGATCAATTAACATACAAATAATTTTAGGCTCATTATGGCCTATTCAAATGCTTCATTAAACAATTTTGGGCTCCACTAGTTCTTGACCAAACTTCAGGTCATTTAATCTAAAGCTAGCAGAACCCAAATCGAAAATCGGACCAAAACCGAAATTAGAACCCAAAACAAGATCAATTAACATACAAATAATTTTAGGCTCATTATGGCCTAATCAAGAGATTTATTAAAAAATTTTGGGCTCCACTAGTTCTTGACCAAACTTCAGGTCATTTAATCTAAGGCTAGCAGAACCCAAATCGAAAATCGAACCAACACCGAAATTAGAACCCAAAACAATATCCATTAACATACAAATAATTTTAGGCTCATTATGGCCTAATCAAATGCCCCATTCAAAATTTTGGGCTCCACTAGTTCTTGACCAAACTTTAGGTCATTTAATCTAAAGCTAGCAGAACCCAAATCGAAAATCGGACCAAAACCGAAATTAGAACCCAAAACAAGATCAATTAACATACAAATAATTTTAGGCTCATTATGGCCTAATCAAAAGCTTCATTAAAACATTTTGGGCTCCCCTAGTTCTTGACGAAACTTCAGGTCATTTAATCTAAAGCTAGCAGAACCCCAAATCGAAAATCGAACCAAAACCGAAATTAGAACCCAAAACAAGATCAATTAACATACAAACAATTTTAGGCTCATTATGGCCTAATCAAAAGCTTCATTAAAAAATTTTGGGCTCCACTAGTTCTTGACGAAGCTGCAGGTCATTTAATCTAAAGCTAGCAGAACCTAAATCGAAAATGGGACCAAAACCGAAATTAGAACCCAAAACAAGATCAATTAACATACAAATAATTTTAGGCTTATTAGGGCCTATTCAAAAGCTTCATTAAACAATTTTGGGCTCCACTAGTTCTTGACCAAACTGTAGGTCATTCAATCTAAAGCTAGCAGAACCCAAATTGAAAATGGGACCAAAACCGAAATTAGAACCTAAAATAAGATCAATTAACATACAAATAATTTTAGGCTCATTATGGCCTAATCAAAAGCTTTATTAAACAATTTTGGGCTCCACTAGTTCTTGACCAAACTTCAGGTCATTTAATCTAAAGCTAGCAGAACCCAAGTCGAAAATGGGACCAAAACCGAAATTAGAACCCGAAACAAGATCAATTAACATACAAATAATTTTAGGCTTATTATGGCCTAATCAAAAGCTTTATTAAACAATTTTGGGCTCCACTAGTTCTTGACCAAACTTCAGGTCATTTAATCCAAAGCTAGCAGAACCCAAATCGAAAATCGAACCAAAACCGAAATTAGAACCCAAAACAAGATCAATTAACATACAAATAATTTTAGACTCCACTAGTTCTTAACCAAACTTCAGGTCATTTAATCTAAGGCTAGCAGAACCTAAATCGAAAATCGGACCAAAACCGAAATTAGAACTCAAAACAAGATCAATTAACATACAAATAATTTTAGGCTTATTGTGGCCTAATCAACTGCCCCATTAAAATTTTTGGGCTCCACTAGTTCTTGACCAAACTTCAGGTCATTTAATCTAAAGCTAGCAGAACCCAAGTCGAAAATGGGACGAGAACCGAAATTAAAACCCAAAACAAGATCAATTAACATACAAATAATTTTAGGCTCATTATGGCCTAATCAAAAGCTTCATTAAGAAATTTTGGGCTCCACTAGTTCTTGACCAAACTTCAGGTCATTTAGAACCCAAAACAAGATCATTTAAATGACCTGAAGTTTGGTCAAGAACTAGTGGAGCCCATTTTTTTTATTGAAGCTTTTGATTGGGCCATAATGAGTCTAAAATTATTTGTATGTTAATTGATCTCGATTTGGGTTCTAATTTCTGTTTTGGTCCGATTTTCAATTTGGGTTCTGCTAACTTTAGATTAAATAACCTGAAGTTTGGTCAAGAACTAGTTGAGCCCAAAATTTTTTAATAAAGCTTTTGGTTAGGCCATAATGAGCCTAAACTTATTTGTATGCTAGTTGATCTTGTTTTGGGTTCTAATTTCGGTTTTGGTCCGATTTTCGATTTGGGTTCTGCTAGCTTTAGATTAAATGACCTGAAGTTTGGTCAAGAACTAGTGGAGCCCAAAATTGTCTAATGAAGCTTTTGGATAGGCCATAATGAGCCTAAAATTATTTGTATGTTAATTGATCTTGTTGTGGGTTCTAATTTCGGTTTTGGTCCCATTTTCGATTTGGGTTCTGCTAGCTTTAGATTAAATGACCTGAAGTTTGGTCAAGAACTAGTGGAGCCCAAAATTTTTAATGGGGCATTTGATTAGACCATAATGAGCCTAAAATTATTTGTATGTTAATTGATCTTGTTTTGTGTTCTAGTTTCGGTTTTGGTCCGATTTTCGATTTGGGTTCTGCTAGCTTTATATTAAATGACCTGAAGTTTGGTCAAGAACTAGTGGAGCCCAAAATTTTTTAATGAGGCATTTGATTAGGCCATAATGAGCCTAAAATTATTTGTATGTTAATTGATCTCGATTTGGGTTCCAATTTCGGCTTTGGTCCGATCTTCGTTTTGGGTTCTGCTATGTTTGAAATGATAAAGCCTTATTCCTTTTCTAGAATGAGCAGAATAATAAAATGTTCATAGGGCCTAAAATTTTCCTTTAATTTTCCAATTGTTTTTAAAATATTTTTTGATATGGGTTCTGCTAACTTTTTCTAAAGCTAGCAGAACCCATCGTTTTTGTTGGAAGGGGTAGAGCCCAAAATTTTTTAGTAGAGCGTAACGTATATGCTAGTAGAATGATACACTTTCTATGTGGTTTTCTATAATTGAGTTGAACAGTCAATAATGCTATAAACATATTAGCCTGGAAAAATGACATTTAGCTTAGAAGTGTTGCCATATATTGTCTAATAGCGAAAGTATTGAGATCCCAACATATTAAATTTACTTAAAATGTTGCCAATAGTTGGAGGATCTGAAAGTGCCCATTGTCTTTTAAGTTATAATTGGTTTTACGTCATTTAAGTCTGTTGTAAGAATCACATAAATGTCGGAATTTTATCATGTATCATTAGCTTCTAGTTTTTTTTGCTTGTGTGTGACATCTTTGGTGTTTTTCAAAAATTTTGAAATTTATCCAATCATTATAATGCCTACTATTTTTTTTAAATTTTTGACTCATACGAGTAGATGGAAAATTTGTAAGAATCTCAACAATCAGTTTCTCATCAGGTCGCGACTTTTTTTAAACGATAATAACGACCAAAACACAAACTTACGCGATAACGAAAACTCGTTAACTAGAGGACGTTTGTTCGGCTTCGCACTGATTTGCAATAAACGTCATTTCGTGGAATCGTGATTGGATTCATCGTAAACCGAGGTTTACCTGTATTTGTATCATATACTACGATATATTTATTATGGAAGTTCAGTCATTTTTAGCAAATATGCATAATCAGTAGTTGTTTTATTGCTTAAAAATGTTAAACTGTTTTAAAAAATATAAGCGTTTTTATAAAAAATACGGATGCGATTCGATGCATTTTTACTTCGACAATCGTGAAGTTGACGACAGCTGCTGACTCATATATACTTTACAACTGCGTGATCATATATACTTTACGACTTAATATTGATGATGGCTTGCCATACAGATATGTCAATTTGTACTTTGTAAGTTAATTGTAAGATAACTCGAATGCCGTTGTTGCCACCGACATTACTTTTTAGAAAAGTAGAAAATTTATTTGGTGATTTAATCTAAAAAAGGAATAATGTTATCACCCCATGAGCGTTCGGTTACTTTGCTCTCGTCGTACAAATTTAATTACTCAACACATTTGGATTTGTGTTATTGGAATTTCAAATAGTTTAAATCAGTTGCTCAATATGTTACAATTGACAGATATTACAAAGAACCACGTCTTACAGTTTTTGTAATGGGTGCAGTATTCAAAAAATGGTTATTGGTACATATAATTTATTGGCTAATGAATGGGGCAGTCTTACCGAAAACGCGTTAAAAATTGATGTAGAAAATATAAGAAATCTGAAGATGAGAGTTCTGAAGAT
The DNA here is from genome assembly GCA_963691935.1 of Nephrotoma guestfalica. Classification (NCBI taxonomy): domain Eukaryota; kingdom Metazoa; phylum Arthropoda; class Insecta; order Diptera; family Tipulidae; genus Nephrotoma; species Nephrotoma guestfalica. The sequence continues at coordinate 10,420,973 of OY829916.1, read as the reverse complement.
GATCTGAAATTCGCAATCAAAGATTGCACATAATCGTACAGAAATTTTCGACTGGATTGGTGAGGCATTCTTAAGTGAGCCCAATCCACTTTCCTCAGATGGGGAAAGTATTTCATCTATAAACATTTCAAAATAATGTTTCTAGGAAAGAACTGATGGCGCTTCAAAAACTTTAAATAAGACTTTTCTTCAAATTTGTTAGTTTAAAATAAACAACACTCTCCCAATTTTTCAAGCCTCAGTAACTTTTGAAAACATTTAATTAGTTTATGTGAGGTAGTAGAATTTTTACTAGGCATTAAAATTTGTAATATTAACTATTTTTGTTCTCTTTAGGACTAAATTGTTCCGCTGATAATAATTTTTAGCTTAAGGTTTCATTTAAACATAAAATCAGTTCTATAGACCTGTTCGATAATTACATATGGGAAATCTGAATGGTTTTCTTAAAATTTCTAAAACTAAAAAATGAATCAAAAATAATTTTCGTAAAAATAACGTCTTTTAACTATTTTTTCATTATTCATTTTTAAAATGACTTAAACAAGTTATTTTTTATTTAATTTTTTAGCACACAAGAATGAATTAAAAAGGAATACCTTGTTTAATATAAACTGTCAAATTCGGTTGGGCACACATGCATCTGGGTAAAACCATAATCAAAGATAAAAAAACAGAACCCTTAGATTTCTTTATAATATTAATTTATTTATTACATTTTGAATCCGGGCTGCTTATGTAAGCACTACGAGTACGAATTTCGACTCAAACTAATTTTCTAATTTTTTTGTGTCTCGAATTTATAAATGTGTACGAGTAAAAGAACAACAAAAATACCCAATATGCTTTAAATAAAAAAGGCTTTTGACGTGATTTGTAAGTCGAAAATCGTAATGATACATAATCCAGTCCCTGCATAAATTGTCAGTTTATCCACTAGAGCCAATTTTCTTATAAAATGAATAACAAATCACAGAAAAATAGGGGGCTTGTTTTAATAGTTTTAGATTTCTTTAAATTTTAAAAGCTAAAAATAATTCTCGGATTGATCCAAATTGTACAAACTGTGCCAAACTGTGGTTTTGTAAATTAAAATACTGATAACGCATTTTTCGCGTTCTAAAAGACCTCTTTCAAATGATATGGTTCATGATTATATGAGACTGAGAAAAATGTAACTACTTAAAGTACCACAACGATAACTTTCAGTACTAAGGGGTTTCTGCTAAATTTGTGGCATTTTTAAAGACCTTTTCAATAATTTGCGACACTTAAATGTTCTATAATAAATTAATAGTTCGCGCCATTGTCGCCAAAACTTGGGATCTGTAAATTGAATTGCTAATAATATAATTTTTGATAGGTCGTAAACCTTTCAATGCTAGATACGATTAAATGGGGATAAGAAAAATGTATCTGTCCCACCGCTAAAGCGGTAGATTTTAGTACTAATTTCCAGGGCTAAATGTGTGGCATTCTTCAGAACCATATTCTATAAAAAATTAATTAGCTACCAGCGCCAAATCGGTGGATTTGAGAAGTAAATTGTTGATAACCAGAATTGTTTTCTGAAAAGATTTTAAACGATATGCCGCACGATTATACGGGAATGTGAAAAATGTAACGGTTTCCAGCGCCACAATGGTAGTTATGGGTACTAAGCTACTTCAGCTAACTTTGTAGAATTTTTGAAGACCTTTCAACGATATACGGCAAGCCAAAGATTGTAAAGCCATATCGTGATGTTGGGTGATTACCTACAGCAGATTCCCATGACATTTAACGTACAGGACCCAAAAGCTTTACAATTCTCCGATAACTAGATAAAATGAAGAAGATTGGTGAAAAAAATCAAATTGCACAAGTTATTATTGAAATTTAATCGGTACAGACATCCAGACGGATAAATTATGGTTATTTTTTATTTTTGGTCTCAGGGACCTTCAAAACGTCGAGAAAAATGGTTTGCAAACCTAGGTCATTTTATTTCTTTTTATCAGGATGTCAGTAAGTTTGATTAAATCGTTTAGTTCTCTTTTTATTTGCATTTACAACACAAATCAATCCCGAATAAATATTAAGTTAAAAGTAGCATTTCTATTGTATTATTAATAATTATAAATAAAACAACACAATTGAAAAAGTTCTTTATTGTATTTATTTTTGTATTCCAGATGAACAAAGTGGAACTCTTCAACCATCAACATTATGTGACACATACCATTACGGCCTATCAAGTCCTTCAAACGGTAGTATCGAGGGACTAGGCACCGAACATCTATATTGGAATATCGAAGGAACGCTATCATGTTCCCATCATTTTGTTCCGGGCGCAAATCAAAGTGTTACTTTGGCGATAGACATGCTTAACCGATTGGGTACGGTGAATGAATGTCAAACAGTATGTGGTGATAGTGGTTGTTTATGCCAAACTAATAACAATCCACTATCAACGGTCGATCATTTAATAATTGTCGACGAAGATGGGCGCGAATTAAATTGCCTGTGCGGATTATTCCAAACCGAATATCTTCCAGTATCGGTACGAACGTGGACCTCAGTAAATTTAATTTATAACGTGGCTCACTATACATGGAGTACAAAAGGTTTTAGCTTTAAAGCGGCATATATGTTTAATAATGATGCAATGTGTGGCCAAAAAACGTTTACAACCCATTCGGGTGAATTAAAATCGGATAAATTAGAAAATACAATTGGATCGTTTAACTCATTTTATTATCAACAATGCACATGGATTTTGGACTCGAATGTCGAGCGAGTACTTACGATTGATATTGAAACAGTTCAGTCGAGATCGTGTAATGCATGGAATATCACTTTAAATGAATTTTCACCATCGGAATCAGATCGAAATCATGTAGGACAGCAGTTACATTTGTTTTGTCCGCGTGATAAAAAAAAAACGTTCACGATGCCCTGGAAAATGAATACAGTAGTTGTGCGGTAAGTGTTGAAACATAATTTTATAATTTAAACTGTAATTTTGTCTCTAATTACGTTGTATACGTATTGTTAGCGTATGTATTTATATTTACTGCTGCTGAAAACAAACGCACTCACGAATGATTAATTTGTGAAATTCAATAGTTCTTAGCGAAATAATTCCCATTTGGAATGCAGGAATGAATACGCAAGACAAAGGATAATAGACATAAAATCAATTGCTCTCTTTATAATGGCCTCACACTACTCTCATTTTTGGTACATGCCGTCAATTTATATCTAAAGCCTGATCCATACTTGAAACAACAAGAATGATAAATTGAACAAACTGAACGAAAATAAAATTTCTTTATTTATTTTTGACGTTTTGGCCATAGATAACTTAAAATATTAAGTTCATTAAAATATGTTTTGTGGGATTTTTTTGATATAATTCCTAAAGTCCGAATGAAACTACAGTAGTTTTGTGTATTATATATAAATATATCAACAAATATGTTTTTAAGAATATACAAATTAAATGAAAATAAATTATTTTTAGGTTAGGTTTTACATTGTAGAAAAATACGATTCTATATTGTATTGATAATTATTTTTGATTTTATATTTTTGTGATTTTTAGCTAGTTTATTCAACGTGATAAAAATTCTTTAGTTTTTGTCGTTGTTTTCCTTATTTTCTTATATTATGTATGCAAATTTTAGCTCGTTTATTTTTTGTAAGTGACAGCAGAATTGGACGAATATTGAACGAAATATCTGTTATTGCGCTTTCTTACCTTATTTTTGTTAAGCCTGAACCGTACTTGAAACAACAAGAATAATAAATTTAACAAATTCAACGAAAATTAGTTTTTCTATCCTTTTTTGACGTTTTGGTACTAGATAAATTAAAATATTAAGTTTATTGAAATACGTTTCTAATATTTTTTAAATATATTTCCTTAAATCGAATGAAACTACGGTAGTTTTGAGTATTATACATAGTGAAACAGTTTAACCTCAACTTATGCTGAAGGCCGAACTGGATCATAGAATTTTGCCTTAGCTCGTGGTTGCACCCCGATGCGGCTTAGGTACCCGCAGCTCAGTCAAGTAGAGGTACATTGGTCGTGGGTGATGGGGTGCACGAGCAGTGGCCTAGATTACCGCACGTAAAAAGAGAAAAAAGATGAGACGGCCTAGACTGTACCGTCAAAACGAGGAAATTCAGTGAATTGGGCATCGGACCCAAATTGGCGAGATTCATGCTTCACATAGCTGGCATGCCCACCGTGGTTGTTTTAAAAAAGATTTACGGTAACATAATTACTCTAAGCATGATAAAATAGAAATAAAATAAGAATTGAGATTTAAATATTTTGGCTTAAGGCCTTAAAAGTTAGTAAGTAGTTTTTATTTGGTAATGAGTTCCAGCTGAAGGAAACCCGTGTGCTGACGCACTGGCGAGATTTCCGCTTCTAATGAAGCAGCTGGTGGACCCGTTTACCAAATGGGCCCGTTTAGTTAGTAGGCTGACTGTAAATTTTTTTTATAGCCATACTTACCAGATCAGGTTTTTTTTCTTGAACCACAAAAAAACTTATTTATTTACTTAACACACTTATTTATTTAAAAAAAAAAAACTAATTACTATTATTTTAAACCTAACTTCTAAAACTATAATTGGTTACCACGGCTTAAGCTCAGTGCGTATACCAATTATCCCTTCCAAAACTTAACTATAATTGGTTTACCACGGCTAAAGCTCAGTGCGTAAACCAATTATCTCTTGGTAGCTCAACGTGGGGAACCCCCACACCCTGAGATGGCCTCCTACTCTGCCGACTGAGCTAGCCGGACACTAAATACTTATTAAATTAATTATTATTCGCTAAATTAAATACTATAGGTTATTGTCTAAATTAATATACCTTTATAATACTAAGCTTAATCTTAATACTCACAAGTTCCCTTCTCCCTTTTTTTTACTTTTTCTTAGGTACACGGGATACTTGTCGCTAACTAAATTATTAGCTAATACTAAATTATTACCTATTACCTACCTAATACTAGTTAACCTAGTTTTCTTATTATATTACAATAAATCCTATCTACAAGATAACTACTTAATTTAAACTAAGTTTTTCTGATGGGTCCTGGGTGGGTTTCTTCTGGGCTCTGGATGTGGTACTGCCCCAAAGTTTACGAGCTGAACGTCGAGTAAGGAACAGAAGCGTCGACATTTACATTACCGGTAATTGGCTCCATCCTTCTGCTTAGCAATCGCGTAAACTGGTGGTAACGTACCGCTATCTTAGTTCTGGCTTAGTTTGGTCGCTAGAGATAACTTGATGATAAAAAAATGTGGTTTACTTGCCAGTTTATTGTAGAATGTTGCTTGTCATGCATATTCATCCCTGCTGTTCGGTGATACATAATTGTTTTGTTTTCAATTACGGTTTGGATGGTAAGACCTCGAGACGAACTATGTTAGATGAATCTCATAACCCAATGTATCATATCGATGATATATTTACATTCATCCTCTAACTTCACGAAGAAGTGGCCCCTCTATCTGGTTCAGAAATATGGCAGGTAATGGTTGAATGTTAAACCCTCCCATGATGATTTCGTACTACGCTTATTACTTATTCTAGATGCGTATGTAACTTTTACGCTCTAGTTATCGCAAATGGTTTTTCATTTTAATGTTCCATAGTTACTGGGTAGTATTTTCAGTTTAAGGAACTAGGGTCCAGGTATAGCTGAATTGTACCGTCGGAAATCAAAACGTATTTGTTATCTGTTACATGGTATGAGTGCAGCCAAGTTTCCGCAGAATGTGATGTTCCACATGGTAAATAATGATTTAATTGTAGCGTGATTTGTGCTCTGGACTCTCGTATTACTTTGATGGGGCAAGCGATATAAATAACTATTAGTGATGTCTTTTGATTTTTGGTCAATGAGTGCGACATCATTTGCTAATTCTTAGATTCAGGTTTGATTCACTGAATATGCAGTTTGGTGTTATTAACAGCTTTTCGTTTTCCTTACCCCAACGCCAGATTAATAAACACAGCGCAGCTTCATCTCAGAATCTCTTTTCAATAATAATTCTACTCCATGACGATTTTAACAGTTTACACGAAGATCCAAGTGGCTATGTTATTTGCTTTATGCCAGATTGTAAATTGTGTTTAAAGACAAACCACAACAGTACTGTGGCATGCGCTGACGGTGACATTTAACGACTTCGGCTTCTTGTAAAATGTAACGTACGAAACTGTTCCTATTTTTGCTGAGCGTTGAACATATATATATTTAGTAGCCTACTCCTTTGTCCTGTCCTACACTGCATCACATTATTTTTACCGTTTTCGTTCTAATACTAATTCAATTTAGACATTAATTTCATTTTTTTATCTTTAATTTTATTTTTACTTTTCTTAATTTTCGTAATCCCTAACTTAACCTACCACTATATAATGTATTATTGTAGATGGCGCTACCTCAAACCCACTTAGCTAAATAAACTGAATGGGGTTGAGCCAACCTCATCCTTTCTTTAAACTAAACTGTCTTAACTAGTGTCGCTGGTATATTCATAATATACCAGCCTTCACTTTACCATTACATCACCTACATATGTAAATGCCCGCCTATACATAGATGGTCTAATGGGAAAGTGGAAGATGTACGCGTTCGCGTTTTCTACGGCGGCGCTTCCAATTTCGATGGAGAGTCATCGCTAGGATCTTCCGGTTAAAACACACTTTATACATGTATGTAAGAGTTAAATACCTTACGAACTCCCTCTCTATCTTGCAATATATTATGTTGGTGTCAATATATTGTATTATGAATCGCCCCGAGGTCTGTACGATTCTAAATTGCCTCTTGCGGTCTCTATATAACAATGGTTTGTGATTTTTACACTTCTTCTTCTTTCTGCGAGGTGAGCGGTGAGCTTTTCTTGTTTCTAGAGACTATCATTCTGTTTTTATTACCTAATTTGATAGGTAGCTTCCTAAAGTTAGATTCCAAAGTCTTGTTATTTGGTAAAGGTGCTAGACTTGATGATTTATCTTTCGGAGGGAACGTATCAACAAGCCAATGATTATCTACACGCTTTTCCTTACTGTTCGTGATCATCTCTTGCAGTGTATCACTATGATCTAATTCTGTGTCATTAGCAATTTCTTGCTGTGATGTCGGCAGTGACACAAATTCGGAATTTTGAGATGATATTTCATCAGGTAATCGATGTACCGTTTGCTGTTCACCAACTTGGTCAACTACACCTTCCGAGAGATTTTCATCGTCTTCTAATAGGATGCAGGTTGACGGTGAGCTATTTGATGTTATGTCAGTCCCACTACATACGCCATTTAAATTTAACGTTGTTTGTGATGCTTGTGGCGAAGGTCTAGTGCTATCTATACTTAGCACTGTCTGATAATCATTTATTACATCCGTGTGTTTCGGTAATGATCTTTCTGATGTTGTTTTAGCCGCACTATTTACATCGGCCGAATGAGGTATACTTGGTGCTGGCGAAGAACTTGGTTTATTTGGCAGGCCTCGCTTCTTGTGCAATTTTCGCAATAACCTGCGATGTTGTTGCTGCACGTGCTCATTTGTATAATACGCACATGATGCTGAATCAGTTAACATATTATTGGATGGCATCAGCACACTCGTCTGCTGGTGTTGCGCATCATCACTAATTCCCTGGAGAACTCTGGCTTCGTGTGACACCACCACTAATTTTTTTAGCTGATTATCGGCCTCTTGCAGCGTAATATTGTAATCTATTAGGGACCACCCGATATTCCTTAGTTTATACCAGCTTTGTTTCATCTCACCAATATGAAATAGTTTGGTGTAGAAAACTGGTTTCAGCTCATCTTTGGTTAAACCACCCCATATCCAGGTTCTCAGCAATTTTCGAACCTCCTCCAACTTCTTAAAACAAGTTATTGCCTCTTGGAGTGGACATTCTTGAGCTGCCTTATGTGCAACTAGCAGGGCACACAAAAGGTAGTCTTTTCGCTCTCGTTTAAAGGCTTCCTCAAGGGCGATTATCGCTTGCTGACGATCCTCCGTGTGAATTCCTCTTAATTCACATTCTACCAGCAATTCATCTCTACTTAATTGACTCGGATATATCATTATTAAAAAAAAATTCTAACCTAAACAGACCTAATCTAAACTAAAAAATTAATTTTAAAACTAAATAAAACAAAAACAACCACAGCTTCTTCACTTGAATTGAATTTAAATTGAATTTTGATGAACCTGTTCTCTTGTTCCTCATCTCGAAGCAGTTGTCTTAACCCAGAATGCAAGGTGATGCTTGCTGTTATGGTGAACATGAAAACAGATAACACTAATGGTACCCAATAGGCCATGGCAAACTTCTTCCCCCCCGTATCCGCAGTTGGTAGTCTTACTCTGACTTCAGAGGAGCTCACCTACGTGGGTGACAAAAATGTTACCATGTAAGTCAACTGTTGTTGATGAGACCTTTACAGGCCTCTAGCAACAGCTGCTATTGCTGTCTACTGGGGATGATAACTCGCCGGTTATCACCAAGGATTTCTGCAGTGTGTGGTATAATAGTATTTAACTTATGTCCGAAACCCTCATCAATATCCGTTCACTGATAGAAAACCTAATTGGACAGCTAAACACATTATACCCTGGACGCGCCTATAACTAACAATGAGAGGACTGGCAACCCCATCCCGGAGGATGAAGAATTTAAATTAAACAAAAAAGCGGAATTTACGCAATAACCTAACTATACACTGACTTAGAAATCCATATTTTAAAATAAATAAACTTATCCTATGGCTCGTGGTTATTTCTTACCGATAGCCATAAGAATTTAACTGAGGAAAATACAATTTTGGGGCAGTTCGGCTTTACGAACCTGGATACTAAATGGCATGCTTGATAACCTAAGAATGAGCAAAACTGTTGATTGTACATGGTATCGAAAACCGCACAATCCGATGAGTGAATTAATAAATAATCTGTAATTAAACATAGTTAAAATGGCTCATCGAATCCCAGATGCTACCATGAATATCAGTTCATTCCCCGGAGTGCGAGTTGGGATGAACTAATAACAAATGAACTAATAAGACGAGAATCCAGCATTGGAACTCGATAATTGCAAAACGTTTCCCGTGTGTGTGTGACCCAACAATGCATCTGGTCAGGCATGCCACTAAGCCATGACTGCAGCCACACTCACACCAAAAAAGTTTTTCCACTATTCTATATTTAACATCCGATTACTATTTGAAAAGTATTTGTATAGAACACCACTTGAAACAGTGATGCTCATATAATTTTAATTAATTCTTGGAACTGGTGTTATGTCCCAAGATTGGGCGCCACTTGAAACTGTTTAACCTCAGCTTATGCTGAAGGCCGAACTGGATCATAGAATTTTGCCTTAGCTCGTGGTTGCACCCCGATGCGGCTTAGGTACCCGCAGCTCAGTCAAGTAGAGATACATTGGTCGTTGGTGATGGGGTGCACGAGCAGTGGCCTAGATTACCGCACGTAAAAAGAAAAAAAGATCAGACGGCCTAGACTGTGCCGTCAAAACGAGGAAATTGAGTGAATTGGGCATCGGACCCAAATTGGCGAGATTCATGCCTCACATAGCTGGCATGCCCACCGTGGTTGGTTTAAAAAAGATTTACGGTAACATAATTACTCTAAGCATGATAAAATAGAAATAAAATAAGGCCTTAAAGGTCTTAAGGCCTTAAAAGTTAGTAAGTAGTTTTTATTTGGTAATGAGTTCCAGCTGAAAAAACCCGCGGGCTGACGTACTGGCGAGATTTCCGCTTCTAATGAAGCAGCTGGTGCACCCGTTTACCAAATGGGCCCGTTTAGTTAGTAGGCTGATTGTAGTAGTAAGTTGATTGTTTAGTAAGTTTAGTATTATTATTCGAATATATTTGCTCCTGCTGACAGTAATAGGTATTCTCCAATGTTTGACATGGGTTTGAAATTATCATATGTATTTTAGGTTTGGATAAAATGTAATTGTAGGTTGTAGGAATTTGGAAGTTGTTTAGGGTATATGTTTTAATTGTAATATTGAATAAGCTTGCTCCTGCGAGTTCAATTTAATATTACTTTTGTCTAATTCGTTAAGAATAGAATCCATTTCTGTATTATCAAGAATGAATCTTGAGATCACATTTATTTTTGTAAAGGTTATAATTTCGTGAATTTCTAGTACTTGGTCCGATAGAGTGGATATATTATCCTCGCTTGTGAAATACATGTGGTTGAATAGTTTTTCAATTTCCTGTTCGTTTTTGACGTTTCATCACGTTTTAAGGAATTCATTTATTTTAGCCGTAGTGTTATTTATGGTTTCTGATATTTCTTCAAACCTATTGATAATTTTCTCATTAATTTGTATTTGATTATTTAGTCGATCGGCGAGTACATATTGTCCTTCTTGTGTTAATTTGATTTGATTTTGAAGGGTTTCGTAGTCATCCTGATCGAGATTGCCGGTAAATGGATTTTCTTAAGGTTCCGAGAGGATTTATTAATCCTCGTTTGCTTCGGTATTTTGGTGTTGGATAATGTCGGCATTACGTTATCGATTGATCGTTTTCGTTTTAAGTTATTCAATTTACGTTTGATGACATTCAGTCGCTGTGTGTTATTATATTTCCAATAAACCATTTTATTTTCGGTGTGTTTAACCGATTCCTCTATTGATTGAAAATTTCGTAGTAAATCGTCCAGTTCCATGATATGAAATAGTTTCACATATGATGTTATTATTTTAGCCTCACCCAGGTTTATGCCAACCAGTCCTTTGTTATTTTGTAGGTCATACATTTCTAATCCCTTTGGCTGGGTTGACCTGTGAATGATATAAGGTCTAGATTTGAAATTTGTCACGTGTAGTGGTTTTTTCAAAGATTTCTTCCCCTGGGATAAATATGTATGAGTTATCCCTTGTAGTGTTTAATTTATTTATTATTTTAGCTTTAGACAGGTTATTCAGTTTTGCTATGTGTTCGGCAATGACTGAATATTGGCGTCTAATGCGTGATAGATAGTCATCTTCCACTTCTGATAGATCGGTAGGTATATTTTTGATTACAATATGACCTTTATACAACTCAAATGTAGCCTCCCTATTGGCGAATTTCCATTCGACACCCATCATATTAGTAAAATCTGTAAAGAGCTGGGATGTAAATTCAGTTGCGGAATCCAATACTAGTGTTTTTGGAACTCCTTCTCTACTGAAATATGTCATACATTTATTTATGATAGTTGTTGTTTTTCTATCAGGGATTTCGAAAGCTGTAGCATATTTTGAAAATTTATCAATGTTACGAAAGTTTTTCCTGATAGAGCGAATGTATACCCATGAATTGTTTCCATTGGTCCATTCGGTGTTTGCGAAAGTTTAAATTTTACATGAGCAGGCTGTCTTTCATATTTGTTTTGGTTGCAAATATCACAGTTCCCTATATATTTCGATATTTTTTTCTCATGTTGGGAAAGTAGAAATTTCGCTTTAGTTTTTCATAATTTTCGTGAGTACCACGATGGTAAGGCATGTGTTCATTAGCGATAATATTCTTTTGTTCATCGTCTAATTCAACATCCGTTTTTATCGTATACGCTCGAATTATTTTGTAAGGTGTTTCCTTACAAATTTCCTCAATTAGTTGAAATATTTGATCGGCCGTATGAAGAGCTGTTATTTTCTTCTGATTGACGTAACTATTGAGTATTATTTGAAGATCGGTTTTCGAAAATTCTGCCTTCTTGATGGTAATGCGCAGGGTCCTATTAAAAATTACTCGAGCGTCTTCTTCCATCTCACCGCAATCTTTGTTTTTTGCTATGATGAGTTGGTTTTGGAATTCATTCCGGCTTGAGCTTGAGACTGAGACTCCAATATTTTTTGTTGATATTCAATTGTCGTCACACTGGATATCTATATTATTTAAATGAATTATTTCATCATTTAATATTTTATTTGAACTATGCGCATTTATGTTATCTTGAGATTTCTGCAGTTTCCCAAGTAACTTTATATTTTCGGGTTGAGAATCATTATTGTTATATGTAAAATGTTTAGTTTATAGAGAGCATCAGCGTTTGAGTTAGCTGTGCCTTTTTTATATATGATGGTGTAATCGTACTCTTCGAGTGCCAACCTCCATCGAATTAATTTAGATGTTGGATCCTTGGCATTGAATAGCCATAATAGGGGTTTGTGATCTGTGACGATCAAAAATTTTCTTCCATATAAATATGGTCGGAAATATTTTGTTCCCCACACTATTGCCAAACATTCCTTTTCAATAGAGGAGTAGTTGCTTTCTGTTTTTGAAAGTGTGCGTGAAGCGTACGCAATTGGTAGATCGCTACCGTCGAAATTTTGACTTAGAACTGCTCCCAAAGCGTAGTTGGATGTATCGATTGTCAATGTGAAATCCTTGTTGAAATCGGGATATTTTAGTATTGGTTCTTTTGTTAACATGTCCTTACATGTTTCAAAGCAACTCACGAATTCTTTATCGTGATATATTATTGCTCCCTTCGATAAACACGATGTGAGGGGTTTCGTTATTTTGGAATGATTTAATTTCTTTTGGAGTTGATGGTATCTTAAATTGTTTAATTGCTTCTATCTTTTTAGGGCCTGGCTTTACGCCTTCCGTAGTAATTATATGGCCCAGAAATCCTATTGGTTTTTTCAATTTGAATTTTTAGATTTGCGTTGTGTAACTTTTGGAATACCTGTGTTAAATCGTGGAAATGTTCCTGCAGGCTTGTACTGTATACTATAATGTCGTCCATATAGCATAATACATTCTTGCCTTGTAAGTCTCCAAAAACGTTGTCCATCACGCGTTGAAACGACCACATGGCATACGAGTAAACTCGAAATGTCCATTAGGAATGGAAAATCCAGTTTTTGGTATATCGGAATTTCTGATTTCAATTTGGTGAAATCCTGCCGCCATATCTATTGTAGAGAAATAAATTGCTCGTCCCATTTTATCGAGAATATTTTCGATGTTGGGTAGAGGATATTTATCGTCTATCGTTTATTGGTTTGTGAATTAAGTTGTCGAAAGTCTACGACAAGTCTCCATTTTTTGTTCCCATTTTCGTCCGGCTTCTTTGGTACCATCCATATAGGCGAAGACCAGGGACTGAATGATGGTCTAATGCTTTTATTTTTAAGAAGTTTATCGATTTCGTTTTTGTAAAGCTTAATTTTTTATTCTCGTCGTAGAATAAACTTTGGAATTTTTTACATAAACGTAATATTTGTTGTCGTTCTTCCGGATTTAAATTATCTGTCCGAATTTTTGATTCTATGTCAACTTTTTGTGTATGCTGATTAGCAATATGAAAGTTGGTTTTGTTATAATGTCTGGTAAATTCGTTTACGTTAATGGTACTCAATAATTTAAAGGTTTCGTCCTCCTGATCGGTATTAATTATTTCTACAATTGCCTTGTAGGGCGAACAAGTGGAGTAAATTCCTTCCTGTATATTAATGTTTGGTGAAAGTATGCTGCTCTGCACATAAAAGTTTCCTTTAGGTAATAGATACTGGGATTTTCACCAATCTCTTAGAATTTTGAGATACTTTTGTATCAGGTATAATTGATAAGCATTCGTCCACAATTGGAAGATTAAACTGTGGGGTGTCCATCATATTGTCAATGGTATTTACTTTTGCGTTCAGCTTTTGTAAGTTTTCATGTCGCATGAGTCCATCAAATAATGTATGGAATTTGAATATGAAGAATGACAATTTTATTGGGATTTCTTTGAACTGAATTTCCACTTTTTGTGTTATTTCCGTTGAGGAAAACACAGATTTTACTTTAAATTGTACATCAACTATTTTTGAAAAGAGTTTGATAAATTTCGGGTCGATATATGAGCTATCGGCTCCCGTAACAATTAAAATTGTTAAAGCTTGGTTGTTTATTGTTAATAGAACGAATTTTGTTTGATGCCTAAAAAACCTCATCATCGGCAATTTGTTCGATATTATTAATATTTGATTCCTGCTTTATATGATTTTTAGGGATGAATCTTTTATTTTGACTTTGGTACGGCTGCTTATAATGTGGGCTGTAAGTTTTTTACTGTTGCCAATATTTAATATTTAATAATTTTTGAACCTATCCTCATCATTTTTGGAGGCTAATGGAAAATGTCTCACATATTTGTTGAATTTATGTTTTTGTGGTTGAACATTTTTTAATCGTTGTATACTTTGCTCATCTTGAACAAAGCTGTGCGCAGCCCGCAAATTTGTTTGGTTGCGAAGCACTAAGAGCACTACCCAGTGATTTTGGCAGACTTGCCATGAAAATTGTTAAAGCAGTGGATTGATGTTGTGATATTAAAGCGTCTCTTGTGACTTGCTCTAAATTATCCATTTGCACTTTATTCGATAGCAATGTAAGAATTGACTGAATCTTATTAACGAGTTTATGAGGCTCTAAATTGGATTTTATTAATGAGAACATTTCTAGTTGAAGGTTCGCAGTACTTCTTGTGTCTGCATATGTAGAAATAAGGTGTGCGTGGATGGCTGTCTAATCCGTAGCAATATTGTGTGTGGTGAGGGATTGACTAGCACTGTCAATAATTTTACTTCTAAGATTTAGAATTATTATTTGATAGCTAGGTAATTGTTTAATTGGTTTACACAGTTTTATGATTTGATCCACTGAATTACAAAAGTGGTATAATTCATCTTTTTGTCCCCCAAATGCGGGTAGATCTTTAGTGATTATATTGACTTTAAAAGATTCAAGAATGGAAGTTTGTTCCTGGAGTAATTTATACATTCTTAATTTTTCTAATTTAAGTTTTATGGCAGGTTTAGATTTACCTTCGATGTATTTGTCGAACTTTTCGGAATCGATAGTAAAAAGGTTTTCTCTTAGTTTTGTTTTTATGGTGCTTGGTCCTGCATTTGGTTCAACCAGGTTATCGATATTTTCGGTTTTTTCGGTCATTAATTTACGAATTTACAAATTTTGTGTCCTCGATGACACTTTATTAAGCGTAGATGTCCCGATTTTAGGTTCCACTCGGTTAGAAGAAAATGTCCCAATTTTAGGTTCAAATTCTTGCTTTACTTTCGGTAGTTTAAATTAAATTAAATTAAATTCGCAAGTACATAGATTATTCAATATTTTTCAAGATTTATTCTTGGGTTCACACAATTTTTTCACGACCCGAGTTAGTACTAATGATATGATGATGTATGGAGGTATATGGAATACAAATAAAAATTTCTTACCTATGCTAGGCTATGGATTTTGCCCTTGCGCGTGGTCGAATGTTATGCGATGATAACATAACGTGGAGCGATATCATGATATGATTGAAAACTTTTTAACGCCACAACTGCATACTTTGGGCTTGATTAATATGTGGTATCAATAAGACGGTGCCACATCGCATACAGCCAGGATTACAATGGAATTACTGCGAGAACTCTTTCCACAACAAGTTATTTCAAAAAATGGTGATGTTGATTGGCCTCCACGGTCGCCTGATTTGACTGCTCCGGACTTCTTTTTGTGGGGATATCTAAAAAGCAAGGCTTATGCAAACAAACCAGAAACGCTTGAGCAACTCAAGCAAAATATTCGTGATGAAATTAATGAAATACCGCGTGAAATGTGTGAGAATGTAATGAAAAATGTGCTCAAAAGGGCTCGCATTTGTGAGGCTAACAGAGGCGGACATTTATCTGATATTGTATTCCATACATAATTGCCGACATTAAATAAAACATTTATCAATATAAGATCCATTCTCTTTCATTTAATCAAAAATCATAAACAAACAAAGTAGTATACCTTCCCGGCGGACACCCTGTACATATAACTACAAATATATAAATTAATTATAAATAAAAAACTAGTTTTGCCTTTTGACTTTATAAAATATTTATCTTGCCTTCTTTATAGTGATTTTATTTTAGTTTTGAACGGTTTAAGCACCTTTCTAAAACATTAAATTTAAATCAAATTCACCCATAATCTAGAAGCATCGACTAATATTGTTCTTCGTACATCACAAAAATACCTAACTATGTAAACCATTAAATTTATTTTCACGATTTCTACACCAGTTGTAGCCAGTTGATGATGGAGAAAACTATGGATCTAATGATGCAGCATATGAACACGCTGATGCAGATAGTTATTAAAAATCAAAAATGACTCCTCAAAATAGCAATATGGAATGCAAACGGCCTAGCGCAGCATAGGGCGGAGGTTCAAGCATTCCTCATTGAGCACAATATTGACAATATTGTTAATATCTGAAACACGCTTCGCCAGCAAGAACTACTTCAAAATTAATGGGTGCTCTATTTATGGCACTAAGCATCCGGATGGCAAAGCGCCCGGTGGCACTGCTGTATTAATTAAGAGAAGACTAAAACATTATGAACTTATGAAATATGAGAAACATCATATCCAATCAACGAGCACATCTGTCTGCAGGAATGGTCTGGAAATTGTGTGATATCAGCAGTGCACTGCCCTCCAAAGCACACTATAAAAAATTACAGTTTATTGATTATTTTGGTCAGCTGGGTAATAAATTTCTCGCGGGGGGTGATTACAACGCCAAACATACTCAATGGGGTTCAAGACTAACAAAGTCTAAAGGCAAGCAACTTTATGAAGCTATAGAGGAACAGTCCCTGGATTTTTTATCTACCGGTCATCCTACTTAATGGCCCACGGATAAAAAGAAAGTACCTGATCGCGCGTACGTATGTTAAGGCCACCGATTGCTATGATCTGTCGTCTTATCATTCACCGATAATAGTAACAATGAGTACTGTTGTCTTAAAATCACAATCAGCGAAACGTCTGACAAACAAACGAACTGATTGGTATCAATATAGGAGACTAGTCGAACAAAATTGTCATCTTGATATCCCGCTATAAACACCAGTAGATATTGATATGGCTACAGAAAAGCTAACAGAGGCACTGGAAATATCAGCTGAAAAGGTTTCATTAATCATCAACAATTCTGAAAAAAATAATAAATTATCACATAATATTCAGTCACTAATCCAGGAAAGGCGGAAAATTCGACGGCTATCAAAACCCTGAAATTTGCACTGCAGGAAGAAGAAAACCAATGTGTCCAGAATTATTTAAGTGAACTCTCGGCAACAGAGAAGACTGATTATTTCTTGTGGAAGGCAACAAAAAACCTAAAAAGGCCTTCAAAGTCGAATCCACCGATTAGACTAGCAACTGGAAATTGGGCGAGAAGCGATGAAGAAAAAGCCAATGGTGAAGATGTTTTCACCACACGAAGGAACTAATAATATCGTGCTGCCTCACCAGATGGACGATGATTCATCCTTTAAACCTATAAAGTTTGAATGGAAGAAAGTTAAGAACACAATCAAAACTTGCATTAGCCCGAAAAAGGCGCCATGCTATGACCTTATTACTGGAAAAATGATAAGGGAATTACCAGTCAAATGCATAAAACTAATAACCTACATTTTTAATGCAATCATGCGAACTAGTAATATTCCTCAAACGTGGAAGATATCTTTGATCACAATGATACATAAGCCTGGGAAAAACGAAACACAAATCTCGTCTTATCGTCCAATAAGTATGCTTCCCAAAATCTCAAAGCTGTTTGAAAAAATGTTAATAACAAAACTGAAACCAGTATTACAAGAAAGGCAAATCATTCCAGACCATCAATTTGGGTTCCGAAATCAACATGGTACCATAGAGCAAGTGCATAGAATTGTAAATGCAATCAGACAGACCTTTGAGGTAAATCAATACTGTTCTGCTGTCTTCATGGTTGTAGCACAAGCATTTGATAAAGTTTGGCACGATGGACTAATATATAAACTCAAAGCGCTCCTGCCGAAGAATATTCACTCAGTTCTGACAAACTGTCTCCTCCAAAGGCAGTACATGATCCAACAAAATGGTGCAACAACTTCCATAAGCGCAGGAGTCCCACAAGGAAGCGTTCTGGGACCTATTTTATACTTGTTGTACACGGCAGACTTACCTGTTACCGACAATGTAATAATATCAACATTTGCTGATGATACAGCCATCCTGGTATCACACGAAAACGCGCAAACAGCCTCAAGAGAAGTGCAAAGTCATCTGAGCAAGCTTGAGGATTGGATCAAGATCTGGCGAATAAAAGTAAACGAAAAAAATGAATTCAGGTCACATTCACGCTGAACAAACGCTCCTGCTCACCAGAACAATTAACCGGGTATATATATTACTCAACAAACCAAGGTCAAATACCTAGGCTTACACCTGGATAGACGGCTAACGTGGAAAGAACATATTGAAGCCAAGCACAACCAAATAAAAATAAAATTTTCCAAAATGTATTGGTTAATAGGAAGAAAATCCAAGTTATCATTAGACAATAAGGTCTTACTATACAAAGCGGTAATCAGGCCACTATGAACATATGGTATTCAGTTATGGGGATCCACCAGTGCATCAAATAGAGAACTCCTGCAACGAACTCAAGCGAAAATACATTTCAATATATTGCTAATGCTCCATGGTATATCCGAAATACTAACATACACGATGGTCTTGGTATTAAAATCGTTAAAGAAACATTCAAGGAATTCAGTTCGAAATATTACTCAAAACTTCAGGACATCTCAACGAATTGGCCCGGGATATACTAAAACAGCCGAGATTTAAACGACTGAGAAGAGCAGATCCACTCGTACTATTGATCTTGTAAAATCATTAAATGTGTAGATAACGCTTATAAGTAGGATCTATATTAAATTGCGGACACTAAGTATTACCATTGGTTAAAACTTAAAAAATTAAGAAGAAGTTAAGATTTGAACACTTCTTGTTAGTTTCTTATGTAGAAAGATTCAAGAATAAAGCCATCGGCAATTTAAAAAAAAAGTTGTAACCTGCTCATCTATATTTGCAATAGAGGTAAATATCAGCATGCGTACCAACCGCATGCAAAAATATAAACGCTTTGAGCGTTTAAAAAACAAACGGCGAGCATAAGGTAGTATGTTGGAAATGGGAACAGTGTTAATATCTCCACATTTTTGATTGTTTAGTTCAAAAGCAATCAAAAGTGCAAAAAAATTGTTCGTCCCTTTGGATGTTTGTACTAATGATATCTCAAGAACAACTTGGATGATTTGAATTTTGTTTCGTTAATCTTGTTCCACTTTCGAATCGGAGAATTGAAAACGTTTTCATTAAAAAGCACTCCATTACCACGGTATTGCTTTACATTATTCAAATATATTTGTGTTGTATCGAAAGGTTTTGAACCAGCAAACAATTTTACCACACAGTACAACAACAGTACCACATTAATTTATAAATTCGAGGTTTTAGCGGTTTTGGTAAATTATCGGTTTATTATAGAATATTTACGAGTCGAATATCGTTGAAAAATTATGAAGAATGCTAAAAATTTAGCTGAAGCACACTCTTCCTCTCTAGCTTTCACATCCCATGAAAGGGTTCTGCCATCTTATCCGTGATGGTCTTCCTTGGTTAGTTGTTGGTGGAACACCAATCATCCATTTAGTGATCATCCGTTGTTGTGGAAACCTTGCAATGTGGCCGAGCCATCAAACTCGATTGGATTTGATGAATCCGATGATATCACTATCTACGAGAAGTTGCTTTATTTCGTGGTTCATGCGAATCCGATATTTGTTGTTCGCACCTTTAATCGAACCAAAGATTGAACGAATTACTTTCCTTTCGAAGGTACAGTGCTGGGAAAAACAAATTGGGCAAACATATTTTGTTGCAAATTGGAGTCTTTTTTTGCTAAAATTACAAAACTTTTGAAAGCAATTGGCTTATTGTTTCATTTTAAATACATGTATGACGTAATTTCTTGAACAAAATATTTAGCTGCAATTTAGGGGCAAAACCCCGGAAAATGCCGAAATATTCATAATACGTTGATTGGAGTTAAAGTCACGGAATAAATTAAATTAAAATATTTTCAATGAGATTTAAGTCTGGACTATGCTCAACCCATCGATACTTCTTTCTTCGAAGTACTTTTTTACCTTTAAATGAAGAGATATGAAAAAAAAACAAGTTTTTAACAAATTATTTAAGTTTATCTGAAACGCAATTTTTCTATCTACAATTCAAAATTAATAACTCACAACTTCGGCGGCATGGAACGGAGCATTGTCCTGTTGAAAAATAAATTTGCAAGTCTCGCCAAAAAGCGCCTTCTGTTGAAAAATAAATTTGAGCCTTCTGTATTAAACGAAGGCTCAAATTCGTTGTGTAGGACCTGCAGATAAACAGCTGCTGTAATGCTGGAACTAAGGAAACACAATCGACCGGCTTCATTTCCAGATCCCCAGACCCTAACTCCTTCACTTTTCGATGGAAGTCTTAAAATACATTAGTTGGTAAGATTCTCGCCCGGTTTTCTTCTTACGAGAATTCTTCCATCTCCAACATGCAGCTTGAATTTTGATTCATCAGAGAAAATCACATCATTCCACATCTCTGGAGTCCAAGAAATATGCTCCTGGGCCCATAGCAAGCGTTTTTTCACTAGTAATGTGAACTCAGGCTTCTGGACTGCTTTAAGTGCTCTCAAACCAGCTTTAAGTCTTTTTCTCACTAAGCTGGTTCAAATTTGTTTTCCCGTTGCTCGCTCAACATCCCGTCTTATGTCCGATGAAGTTTTAAAATGGTTCCGACAACATTGTAATATTATGAAACGATCTTCCACTGGCGTTGTCTGTCCAGAGCCTTCCTTTCTTTGTGTACTACCCATCGCTTGCATTTTTTTAATATTCCACGCGATAGTACTTTTAGGAATGTTTAATCTTTCTGCTATTTCACGCGTGGTTAAATTTTCTCGCGCCAAAATCAACAAATCATATTGCTTTTACACTGCTCACTAACTTTTCCCATTTTTTTAAACTCAAATTGCACTTTATTCTTTATTTGACTAGGATCACTTACAGAATAATTTAATCTTACAAAATATGCACTATTTATACTCAAAAAAAAAATTATAGGCACAAAAACATCTGCATCCTAATGACGGCCAAGAACGCGGTAGGCGTAAAATAAAATAATTGCTTCACCAATTTTTTTGCACATCAGTTGCGGAGTTGTAAAATAAAAACAAAAGGCGGTCC
Source organism: Nephrotoma guestfalica (assembly GCA_963691935.1). Taxonomy (NCBI): domain Eukaryota; kingdom Metazoa; phylum Arthropoda; class Insecta; order Diptera; family Tipulidae; genus Nephrotoma; species Nephrotoma guestfalica. Next base: position 10,399,766 of record OY829916.1, on the reverse strand, counting down.
AACAAAATATTAATATTAAAGATAGAACTTTTGTAATTTTAGCAAAAAGAGACTCCAATTTGCAATAAAATATGTTTGCTCAATTTTTATTCCCAGCACTGTATATAACAATCTACAATCGTTGGCGGTCATCGTCCAGCTCTCGCTTCCGAAAGCCAGCACAGGCCTTAAGAGTGTTTTATGAAGTACGAGCTTGCACGACTGCGATAGATGTTTAGATCGCAATAATTTTGATTGGGCGCAGGAAACTCGTTGTCCTGCAGCGATTCGGGCTTTTATTTCTGCCTGCATATCATTCAACGATGTTATAACTGACTCGGGGTATTTAAAGTTTTCGACGCTATCAAAATTATATTATTATTATTTTAGCTGAAGCACGTTAGTCCTCAAAACTACCTCTATGGCGCTGAAAGCAGTTGCATTTTGTTTAATAATAAAACAATGTAATCGTTTTGAAGGGCTTGGAAAAATTAACAATTTTGTTACAAGCCCTTTAGTTTCAAATCCATCCAGTGCTTCATAAAAACAGGCGTTTTGTCGCTGGAATATAAGTCTCACAATTCAATGAAAGAGTTTTGAAGAACGTCACCAATTTAGCTGAAGCACCAGTACTTCAGTAAAACTGCCGTTCTAGCGCTGGAAACAGTTACATTTCTGTTGTGGCATTTAGTTCACAAATCCATCGTTTTACGTTTTTATAGTCGCTTTCATGCGCGCCACTCCTCTACCGAAGTGGAGTTGATAATTCGGTCTTATATTTTTTCACATGAACCAAATTATACATAAGCGATAGTGGCACCTCTAGTGTTATAAGCTTGAAACATTGGTTCTCAGTGATTTATTAATTGTTTACAAGAAGATCACTCAACTAAAATTTTCTAATATATGAATCCCATTTAAATGAAATAATAATAATATAATTAAATTCTAATTCTGTTGTAAATTTGGGATTTTCTGTCATTTTTTTTACATGATAATTTACTAGTGTAGTAAAGTAAAAAATGCCAAATTTTAAAGGGTCGTTGATATTTCACTGCCGAATTTAATATTCTGCATGTTGTGTGTAAAATCGATTACAATCAAGTAAGTAAATTTTTTTTAAACAGAAAAATCATGAATTACGAGTATAGGGATTGAATCACATATTTTCACTACATAGTTTTAGTAAAGAATGCTCGGCACTGGTTGTTTTAACCAAGAGCTTACTTATTAATTATACATAAAAAATAATTTTTTTTTTTCAATTTCTGCATTTCAGGGTTCAAGCAATGACACGCACTGCACCATTATATGTAGTACGATGGAAATCTCAACACGCTCGTGTAAATCCTAGATCGGGGGCTCCCACGCCAGCACCAAATACTGTATCAAAATCATCATCATTGGCATCAATAAACAATATAATTTTTCTTAAATTTTTAGTAATATTGTTTAAGAAAACTTAAAACTTTTAACAGAACTGTATGTTTATACAAAAAAAAAAAAATAGGGAATTAAAAATTAAGGAATGAGGTTGATTGAATTTATATAAAACCAGAATCTACCAATACTTAAATCTATATACATGTATATTTATATATATATATATATATATAGTTGATTTTAATGTTTTAATTTTTTAAAAATTTATTATTAATTAATTTTACCTAATTTACATATTATTATTATGTAAGTTCCATTGAATAGTTTTTAGAATTTGAGCGATCATGCTCCGTCCATATATAAGTTTTTTAAATCACACAACACATGATGACACAAACAAGAAAGAAACATAGATAAACAACAAATTAGAGCACAACATTCCTAGTGCCCATTCCACTAAAAGACGAGGATTATAATAGGAATGTGAGCGACATTATGTCATCACAATCTTTTACTCAATTAATTGAATTACCTCATTCTCATGAATTATTACTATTGAATGTGTTTGATTATAAAGAAAATTACATAATTTGTGTAATTATGTCGTACCTTTATTATAGTTTAGGCTCTAAAATATTATATTTAGTGCGTTACGCTATGTGATTCCGTGTGCAGTTTAATGCTTACGTACATGGACCACTGCCTTTTTATTCTGGTGAGTATGTTGTACGCAAAAATGTGAAATCGAACAGATCAGAAGCACGATGAAAGGAGAGACCCTAAAATGTACAGTGGATCAAAAATAAAGTCGGACACCTACCATTTAATTCTTTATCACAGAATAAATAGTAAAATAGAAGCTTTTTTAAAAAAGTCCCATACTTTGTTTAAAAGCTCTATTCATAACCTTACAAAAACACCAAAATAAAAAACAAAATTTTATTTCATTATAACAAAAAAAATCAATAATATAAAAAAAGTAAAAAAAAAAACTCAAAAAATAGCTCGGACAGTGTTATAATTTAATTCATTTAAGTTAAGACTATGTCTTGAAATGTTTTCATGTATGCATAATTCAATATTTTGTTGATAAACCCTTGTTTTTGGTCACCGCCAGAAGCCTCCTAGGCATGGATTCTACTAAATTTCGACATACCGAAGGATCAATTTTGGCCCATTCCTCCTTGAGAATAAGTTTCAGCTGTTCTTTATACGAAATCACGTGCTTTTTTAATTTATTTTCTAAAACAGCCCATAAATGTTCAATCACATTAAGATCCGGTGATTGTGGAGGCGTGTCTATATCATGTGGGCAATTGTAAAGCAACCAAAGTCGAACATTTTGAGCTTTGTGCTTTGGGTCGTTATCCTGGTACAAATAAAAGTTTTCTTTTATTCCCAATTGCTCAGCGCTCTGCACTAAATTTTACTTCAAAATGTTCAAATATTTCGTTTGATCCATGATGCCATCAATAATGCATAATTCTCCTGGGTCAGCAGCTGACATACACCCCCACACCATCACCGGACCACCACCATGTTTAACAGTAGCTTGTAAGTTTTTTTTTCGTAGTTCTTCGTTTGGTTGTCTCCATATATAACATTGGCCATCTGATCGGAATAAATTAAATTTACTTTCTTCTAAATAAATTACTTTGTTCCATAATTCTAAATTGGCACTTTTATATGTTTTTGCAAATTGTAAACGTTTTTTGCGGTTTCGCTTACTAATGAAAGGTTTTTTACGAGGTACTCTTCCATGAAAGTTTTGCCTCCTCAGTACTAATCTTATCGTTTCTAGGTTTACACTTTTTCCCAGCTCCATGGAAACTTGTTTGGTAAGCTTCGGAGCACTACGTTTCGGCTCATCTGCTGACGAAAATATTTTGGGTCTACCAGATTTTGGTTTATTTTCCAGAGATTTCGATAAATTAAATCGTCGAATTATGTCATGAACCGTTGAGTGTGGCCTATTTATTATTTTTGCTATTTCTCTAACAGATTTTTGGTCGTTGTAGTATTTAATAACCAGTTCTCTAATTTCTACAGATGTTTGGCCACGTTGTCTTCCCATATTCATTTTACTAGTCAAAATGCAACTGCTCGGCGTTGATATCACAATATGACTAAATATTTTCTTCGAATTGTAGATACATATTTTCATTGCATGTTGATTTTGGGGATTTCCACTTTTTGTTTTATCAAAATTGCTATGAACATAGTAGGTATTGTCATCTGTCCGAGTTCTGTTTTACTTTTTTTGTTTAAAATTTTGTTTTTTATTTTGGTGTTTTTGTAAGGTAATGAATAGAGCTTTTAAACAAAGTATTGGACTTTTATAAAAAAGCTTCTATTTTACTAATTATTCTGTGATAAAGAATTAAATGGTAGGTGTCCGACTTTATTTTTGATCCACTGTATAGGGGTACCTACACGTAATGTGATTTTTATTTTAAGTTTGATATATTATGATCATCTAAAAACTGAACAAACAATTTTGCAAATCAACACCCAACTTTCGTATATCACGATTGCGTTACCTTAGTCGCTTATAAAACACGTTATTACTTTATACAAACTTTGTCGGGAAGAAAGCAATTCTGTTGATTTACAACACTTTATTGTCATTTCGTTTTCTTAAATTCAGTTTATCCATGATTTATTAACAACGCAAGAAAAGAAAGAAGATCTCTCAAACATGCAAAAGCTTCTTAACTTAATTACTGTAAAAATTTGGCCAGTTCTGCTTTTCTAAAATTTAGTAGGAAATGCAAATACAAAATTTCTACCTGATCTATTTTTCTGGCTCAGCAGACGGTTGTACTATGTTCCAAAATTTTAATAAAGATAATTATTTAAACTTTTACGAAAAACGAATACATTTCTATAGAATCATGGTGGAATTATGTCTGGCCAGCAAAACTCTGGGAAATTTTGTTTCACTGCTACTAGGAATTTTGGTGGGTTAGTAATATTAAACGAAATTGTTTAAATCGCGCCTTAAGCTGTTATGACTGGCCGCTTTAAATCTTATATTAAATATAAAACTGGCAGTTTGTTTAGGGCCCTGTGCCACGGCAATGTTCGCATATGTCATACCACACAATATTATTTTTAGTGTCAGCATAAGAAAACTCTACACGCTTTTGTGGTGACTGTAGTCATTCCTGTTACTGTACGTTCTGATTATATTCACCATTTCATAACTGTCCATCTATTCTACTTATGCATTAAACTGCACTATGGAAGACATTTGGAAAAATAACTGGATCATTTGTATTTTCCATATATTCTACGGTAAAACCAAAAGTTTGAATGTTAGCAAGGAAGAACAGAAAGAAAAAAAAGTCAAATATTGCTTATCGCTTCTGCCCTAGGCACTCTTTATGACCTGCTAGTACAGTTTTAAGCTTCTATCTTACTCTATATTAATGAGTTAGAAACTAAATATATTACGATGGACCTCGACGGATGAGTATGCAATATCGGTTTTGATATTCGAGAACATGTACTCCAATTCTTGCTTAACTTGGTTAATTCGTTCCTGGAAAACACCGCGTAAAGTGAAACCGCTTAAACACATTAATGTGTTTACTAATTAATCCGAAAAATATTCAAAATTTGTTCAGAACATTGAACAAAACACATATGACGAATTTGTAGATCCCATTTCTATGCTGGCAGTGGTTAATCCAACCTATGAAGGAATCTGTTTAAAATATTGGTCAATTCTTGTTTGTTTAGCAGCCAACTAAATACTTGCTCGACCGTTCTTATTATTGCTGCGCTTGGGTGCTTGGTTCTAGTTGAGGATCAAGTTCCACCATTTCCGCCAAGACAGCATCCAAAGCTTAAGGATTTCAGCATTTTTGTTTTGTTGCAAACCCCTCCGATCATGGACAAAATTGGTCCGTAAACTAGCTCTCGAAGACGTCTCCGGTTACCTAAGCTTTCCTGTTGCTTTTCCATACAACTGGCAAATAAGTTTTACTGAAACCCTTAAGAGCCCTAGGATTATCCGAGTGGTAAATGAGAAGAGGTTTTAACTTAAAATCTTCTGAGGCATTTCCACATAATAATAATGTTATGCGATCTTTCGAAATTGTTGAATCCAGGAAAGTGTTTTTCGTTGACTGTAATGTAACGCCTATTGGACATGTGCTTCCAATATAAACCCGTTTCATCAACGTTGAATATTTGCTGCGGTGTGTACCCGTTTAGACTGGATAATTCCCATGCTTAATGGACTACGACGGTGTACTTGCTCCTCAACCCAAGTGATTAGCAATTGAAGTGTTTCATGCCCACCATAATTATAAATCTGGTTCTGGTAATATTGTTGTTCGAGTTTGCTTAATTTTTTCTGAATCTTTTATTATTGTTCTGACGGTAGGCTCTGATAAATTTAACGAATTTTTAACGTTTATTTGCCTCTCTTCTGATTCTAGGCGTTGCAAAACTTTAAGTTTCAAACCTGAAAACTGCTATCAGTATTCGATGTTCATTTTGGACCCTTACTGGTAAGTGTGTTTAACAAAACACTACGATTTTCAAAGAAACACCAATCAAATAAAACTATCACTAATTAAAAACTGTGTATGTACAATATGACATCCAAACTCAAATTAAAATGTATGATTTGATTGTACATTGGATAATTGCACCAAGTTAATCAAAAAATGATTAACCATTAATTAAATTTTGTACACGTGTGCTATTACAAACCCTCCTCTCTACCAATTTAGTTTTCTCATTCTTTATGTTTATTTTACAAGCAGCAATTTCAACGATATCGTTATTGTCGAAGAATGTCAGAAGCAAGTAGAGCAATTTTATGGTTTGATTATAGATGTAGCACTGTTTTGTAAATATACTCGTAGTACAGAATAATATATTGGATATTGCAAAATAAAATAAATATAAAGAATTAGAAGAAAAAAATAGTAAAATTACGAGTATTTATAAAATAATCGAAATCGCCTTAAACGAAACCGCGTTAAGCGAGAGTTTACTTCGGACTAAAACCTGACGAAACAATCCACGAGTATGCTGGGATCGGTCCTGTACTATGCAGCGATCTCTAAAGAGTGGGTAATCGTACTGTATGCGCAGAGGTTACTCATTGTCGGGGGCAATAGTCCTCTATATATTTAGATACCGATTTGGCGACTTCTAGTTATCTACTACAGTATGACAAGTAATATTAAACTGATAATTTTGTGCATGGATAGATAATATTATTTAATGTTTTTTGGATTTGATTTATTAAACGGTTGTAAAGTGCAAAGCTCACTAATGAATCACGATTCATTGAAATAATAATTTATTTGTTATATGTGATTGCGATTATTAATACCCGATATAGCGAATTTTCGTGGATTTTATATATAAAAAAAAGTGAGATACTAATTTAGAAACGTTTCGAATTTGTTTAAGCCAAAAGCAGCGATATTTAAAATTTTTTCAGAGGTTTATGTATTTCTAGTGAAATTACTTCATAAAACTGTTTGTTGCATCAATTGGCCATGGCTTATGTTGTTTAAAACAACCAAATAAACTTTTGATCATTTAGTACCGGTAGCCAAAATACAGTAAAAATATAAATAGGTAAAATTTTAAAAATGAGAGACAGCAAAGTTTGGCAAAAAACGCACTAAATGGAAATGTTAACACTTATTATTGTTTACATCAAAATACAGTTTGCGAAATGGCAGCAAAAGTTCAAATCCGCTAATGTTTCTCACGCAACTCAGGTGATGAAGACAAAATTAAATTTATCTATTTATTAAAACGTATAATGACACGTTGAATCGTTTCACACTATTGTAACGGTGGTAAGAGAACATCGATCCTCAACAATAATCCTTGCCATTTATATTATTTAAGAAATGTCACATAGTATCCCTGCCACAATTTAACTGAAAAAAGAAACAAGGAAAATGTTCTGTATTTCAAAAAAAACTTATTTGGAAAATTGGTTGTTATATACCAGTACCATTGTAGGTGATCTTCCGATGCCTTGAACTTAATGTACCGAACAAAAGTTAGCTCAGCCTTTTTAACCATTCTGATGTCGTCGCAAAATTTTCAAATTCGAAGGATAACATTTATGCTTTAAAAAGCAAAATATTTAGTAAAATGTGGATAGTTAATCTCATGTCACAATTAACCAGATAAAATTGTAGCATAGTTCTAGAAAGAACAACTGGAAGCAAGGTTTGATAGCTGGATAAATTAAAATTTAATGTTTTGAATATAAACTTACATAATTTTTGTTTAAATTTTTCAATTTCAGAATGGATTTATAATATTTCAATATTAGATCTTAAGTTTACATTTAGTCCATCATTCTGTTCTACCTGTTTGCACTATTCTATACCGACCAATTGGCCAAAAACTTTGTTCTGAAAAAAGTTTCAGTTGCTACCTAATGATTACAATGAAGTAACAACTCTTACCTGATCTAATTTTCACATAAAAACTTTTTGCCATCTTATGTAAAATATACTACAGATTATTACGATTAAGTAGCGATCAACAAAAGCTAAATAAACTATACCATAGAACTCTGATCAACGAAAATCAATGACTCATTCCAAAACATATAAAACATACACAAAATTCGGGCTACAAACTGATCAACTTCTATGGCAATACCTATGTACTACTTTACTATATAAGGCAGTGCCCATGCCTCTTAGGATAGAAAATTACAATAGACAATGTATTTATGTTTAATAAAAAAATAAAATTTAAAAAAAATAAAAAAAAAAAATGAAAAATTTCTGTAAAATTAACTTTGTAAAAGTATTAAAAATGTTATATAATTTTGTATTACATAATCTACTGTTACGTTTCCTATATACATATCGCCATCTTGTCCATAAAACATAATATTAATGAAATCCCATCTCCCGATGTTCATAATTCTTCCATACTCCATTACATCATCAAATCCATATTTTATGACAATAACCTATAATGCTTTATCATAATACCATAAAATGGTGATCAAACAATAAACTGTCAAATTTATTTAAAACTTATTTTAATTTTACAGTCCGTCATTTTATGTAAACTATTATTGTTGAATTAATTTATTTAAAACGTAAATAAATATATAAATTTGTTACAGATTAAAAACCCCACACATCATTTTATATATATACCATACATTTATTAATTAATTCACATACAAACACGTTTTCACGTCAATTAAGTACGAGATTAAATATATAAAAATTAAATAAAATGGCGCTGATAGTAATGCGTCACTGTTTTGAGTTTTTGGTTTTGTTTCCTGAGTTCGCCATTTTATATTTAACTTTTTTTATAAAAGAAAAACTAAAGATACTATTATAATAAATAAATAAAAACCTAAAAACGCTTAATAGAATTATAAAAAGTAAAAAAGAGAAAAAATAATTTTAAGCAATAGAATTGTTTTTTAACCAAAAACAAAAGAAGGAAAAGAACCGTTGTGTAACTGAACAAATTGACTTACTATTATAAAATAAACACGTTTTTATACGTCATTACGTTTTCAGTTTATTCAATAAATATGTTTTATTTTTAAAATTTTTGTTTTGTTTTTCAAATGTTTTATTTAAACATAAGTTTTGTTTTTTCTTATAAATAGAAAATAAAGAAAATTGTATGAAAAATTATATATAAAATAACAAAAAAAAAAAAAAAGAGTTTTATTTTTTATCCAAGATTTTAGCAACATTCATGTGTAATTGCTTATTCTGGGTGCACCGCCGTGGGTTCGCTCAAAAGAAATACATTTTGTTTTATGTACAGTGTGTTTATTTTATTCTGATAAATTACAATATCTCGAACAATATGCGTCTTATGCAAAAAATTATTAAAGGCAAAATGGGACAAAAGATGGCGCTTGATTTATTGGAAATAATAAAGATATGATCGGTTAAAGAACAGTTTTTTCTAAATAGTAACAATATTTTTTATGAATATGATTCTACATTAGATTAGACATTAGACTCACTTCCCAGAAGTTATAAGTATTCGAGTTGTTATTCCTTATAATGGCAAAATCATAATGTAATAATATTTACTTTCAAATGATGAACTTTAGCACCAAAGCAAGAAAATCCAATAAAAAAAATTCTTCTGAAAGCAAATGTTCCTTATGTCCTTGGAGTTGGTGCGGTGTCAATATCTGGGTCTAGACATCTTTGATGAACTTCTGTGATTGTGGAGGATTGAAATGTGCAAAGTTCATCAGGAAACGCTATGTTCTGCAGAATATTAGTGAATCTCTCATTTTCGATTGGTTTCCTCGTAATTTTGTTTAATTCAGGTGATTCCAATATCGACATGCGTTGTTGTATTAATTTCTCGAAATATTGTTTCAAAAAAATAAACAAAAAAGAAACAAAACAAAACAAAAATTACGAAAAAATATAACAGAACAAACCAAACAAAAAAACCAAAGCCAAGTCTTACTGGATGTGGATGAATGAGTGTTGGGATTTCAATCGGAGCGGACGTGTTTTTGTGTCGCTCCTCATTTTAAAATAAAATTTTTGTTTTGTGTAATAAATAATGTGTAGTGTATTATATATTGTAGTGGTAATTTGCACATAGCTTTTTTTAAATATTAATTTGCATAGGATGCACGTGCAAATGTTTAGAATGTATACGTAATTTATATTAATATTTTCGTATATAATCTGATACCGTTGCCTGAATGCATTCGTGTCCAGTTTATTTGTAAATTAAATGTACATAGCATATACAAAGTGTCATGGACCAATATTCCAACATAAATACATTGTATTGTACGACTGTACAAATAAATACATTGTATTAATTAAATGTGCTGTTAATGCACAACGTGATTTCTAAATGAAATCAAATACGAAACATACATATACAGGCTAATGACCACACAACAAAATATAATTTGTATTAAGAATGTGAGTGATCATCATTTTTCATGTTGATCGAACATGAACAAAAATATGATAAGAATAAAGGCAATAATAGAAACCGAACCGAAGAACACAGACGTGTTTTATTTTATTCTTTGCACACGTTGCGTGGCGTACAATAAACGAATATTACATGGCGATCTTGCCATGCAACGTTTTTAAACGTTGAAAAAGAATTATTCGGTTGTGTAATAAATTGTGTAATAAATTGTGTAATAAATTGTGTAATAAATTGTGTAATAATGTTGTGTGAAAATTAATCAACAAATAAAGTAAAAAAAAAAAAAAAAAAAGTGAATACGTTGGGTGCCCGTCGCATCAACGGAAACAAAAAAAAATATATATGACGAGAGTGGAGCCCACCACTTAAAAATAAATAAAAATTTAACTAATTAATTAAATTTTTAATGGGAAAACCTTTTAAAGAAAAAACACAATGGGAAACACAAATGTGAAGGAAGAGCAACACAATCTAGTGTTACCACAAACAGCCAACGAAATGCTAAAGGAAAAACTACAAACGAATTTAAGGGCAGAGGCAATTCTACAGGACATCTGGACGACAAGTAAGGTGGCGGACATCTTACTAATGGCAATTATTATCATAATGTTGTTGGTGATATTGAGAAACTTCATCAACAAGTCAATACAACATACAGCCGAAGTGATGAGAACATCGAATTAAGGTAAACGTTTTGTTTTAACTTTAAAAAATAAAAATATATACATAGAATAAAATTAAAATAATATGAAAAGTTAAATTATAAAATATGTAAGAGTGCATTCGTAGAATATAATAATTAATGTGGTAGAAAAAAAAAAAAATTTCAAGTTCATACGGTTGATTGTAATTGTTCGAATCTTTTTTGTCTTGTTGTGTGTGTTTTTCCTCTCTATTAACAATAAATACCTAAGATTTCGCAAATGAAAAGAAATTTAAACGAAATTAATTTGAATATATTAAAGTGGAAGAAAAGAAAAATTGTATTTAATTAGTTTGTGTCATTTATTTATGCCAACAAAATTTAGAAAATCTATTTTGTTAAACATCGGTAAACCTAAAATAAGATTAAAACGTTACGAAATGGCTGCATTAGCATCGGATAAAGTAATTGATATCGTGGCAAAAATAATGCCAAACGATTACGATGGCTGCCCATTAATATTAGGTAATGTTACCGATAAATTAGAAATATTAAGGGATTCGGTTAGTCACATAGATAATCAGAAGCTCTTAATTTCTCTAATAAAATCGAAATTAACAAGTAAAGCGCGAGAGGCGATAAACGAAAACGCAAATAGCGTGGATGACATAATAAATGCCTTAAAGAAAGGTTGCAAAGGCCAAAGTTCGTGGCAAATCGCTACAACAATAGAGGGTATGCGAGCAGGCAATCGGCTTAAGTATATATCAGATATTAATGATATAACTAATAGGCTAAAGCATGCATATGTATCAGAGGGTACATCAAAAGAAGCTGCTAATCAGTATACGATCAATGCCGTCACAAAAAATATTCGTGCCAACTTTTCGACCAATCCAGTCATGGTCAGCGCTATGACTGGCGAATTTAATGATATCAACGAAGTAATTCATAAATTCGAGGCAATCCAAATTGAAAAAGAGGCAAGCGTATTAATGATCAAAGGGTCAGGAAATAATCATAAAAATTTTAGTAGAAATCCAAATAGTTATCGTACTGGTAACTATAATAACAACAATTTTAATAATTATAATAATTTCAATAAAAAGAAAAATTATAATCGAAGATATAATCAAAATCATAACAATTATGTTACTCAGCAAAACACAAATTTCTCTAATCGACCAGTTGCTGCAGGTCAATATAGAAAAAGCTATGTAAATGGTGGAAACATGAGGATAATAAACTGTACGGGAAACGATCTGGGCCCGGAAAGCACGGGCCACACCCAAGTAAACAGTGCGCGTCGATTCCAGGACAGCGAATAAATAATAAAAATGAAACAAATACAACTAAAATATTTAGTTTTAATTTAAATCTCTCAAACTTTATTAATTTTAAAATTAGTAACAAATTCAATACATTCTTAATCGATACAGGGGCCGATATATCTATAATAAAACGTAGTAGGGTAACAGAAATAAATGAAACAGGGTTAATTAAAATAACAGGAATCACAAAAGGGTCAGAGAATACTCTTGGAACCGCTAGGGTAACATTGTATCACAATCATTGCGAATTTGACAAAACATTTCATGTAGTATCAGATGATTTTCCTATTCCGACGGACGGACTATTAGGAATGGACTTCTTTAAAAAATTTTCCGCAGTAATAAATTATGATAATTTTACATTATCGTTAAACAATCAGAACAATATTACAAGTATACCAATAAATAATCATATGGATCATGATACGATCATAATCCCACCTCGCTCTGAAGTATACAGGATTATACCGAATTTAGTCTTAACGGAAGACGCAGTAGTTTTTAACGAAGAAATAGCAAACGGAGTTTTTGTAGCCGGTGCAATAATAAATAAAGATTTCCCAGTAGTTCGTTTATTAAATATCAATACAGAATCAGTAAATTTAAATAATATAAATCTAAAACACAAACCATTAAGTGAATTCAATATAGAAAGAAATACCAGCAAAGCTAACAGTAGTGAATTAAATAAACTCATTACTAAAAACGCTTCTCATGTACCGGATAATATAAAAAACAAGCTGATGAAATTAATAACGGAATATGCTGATGTTTTTCACGATCCTTCAAACAAGGGTCCGTTGACAGTAAATAATTTCTACAAGCAGGACTTGAGACTTAACGATCCAACTCCAGTGTATATAAGAAATTACAAACTACCGCATACACAGAAAGCAGAAATTCAGAGGCAAGTTGAGAAACTTAAAAATGATAGCATAATTGAGGAGAGTTATTCCAATTATAACTCACCAATTATACTAGTTCCAAAGAAACCAGCACCCGGATCTAATGAGAAAAGATGGCGCTTGGTGGTAGATTTCCGTCAATTGAACAAAAAATTAATTAGTGACGTATTTCCTATACCTAGAATAGATGACATTTTAGATCAACTAGGAAGGGCGAAATGGTTCTCAGTCTTAGATTTGCAAGCGGGATTTCACCAAATAGAATTAAATAGTTCATCTAGAGATTATACATCATTCAGTACTAACCTGGGTAGTTATAGATTTACCAGAGTACCTTTTGGACTTAAAGTAGCTCCAAATTCATTTGCGCGAATGATGCAAATGGCATTTTCGGGATTGTCACCCGATACCGCTTTTCTGTACATGGACGATATTATTGTTATCGGATGTTCTGATAATCATCATTTAGAAAATTTAGAAAATGTTTTTAAAACAGCTAGAAAAAGGAATCTTAAACTAAATCCGGAAAAATGCGTATTTTTTAAGCAGGAAGTTACCTACCTTGGACACAAATGTACTAACAAAGGGATTCAAGTTGACGATACGAAATACCAAATCATCAAAGAATACCCTATTCCAAAAGATGCAAACGAGGTAAAACGCTTCGTAGCTTTTTGCAATTATTATAGACGTTTTGTTAAAAATTTTTCCGAAATCTCCAATTGTTTAAATAAACTGACCAAGAAAAATCAAGCATTTATATGGACAAGTGACTGCCAAGAGGCATTTGAAAAATTAAAATATTCTCTGATTAACCCACCTATACTACAATACCCCAATTTTGAAATACCTTTTATTTTAAGCACTGATGCATCTGATAAGGCGTGCGGTGCAGTCCTTAGTCAGAATTACGATGGTATAGATCTACCTATTGCATATGCGTCAAAAGGATTTACTACGGGAGAAAGTAAAAAATCTACTATCGAAAAAGAGCTAACAGCAATACACTGGGCCATGAATTACTTTCGTCCTTATTTATATGGTCATAAATTTATAGTTAAAACTGACCATAAACCACTTGTTTATTTGTATTCTCTCAGAAATCCATCTTCAAAACTTACTAGAATGCGTCTAGATTTAGATGAATATGACTATGACATAGAATACATTAAAGGTAAGGATAACGTCGGGGCGGACGCGCTCTCTCGTATTTCACCTTCTGTAACAAATATGTCTAGTAAAGATTTAAAACAAATGTTTGAAGATGTTACCACAGTAATGTTACGTGTAGAAACCAGGGCAAGTAAAAAGAAATTAAGTAGCACTACTCCAATTACTCCAACTACTCCAATAACTAACACTTGCGTAGAAATTCTAAAGTTTATGAAGCGTTATGTAACGCAGATTTATCACGAATTCCATTTGTGAAATTCGCCAAAATAGGACGTCGCCTAAGAGCAACGTTCATGAAAAAAAGTAAAAATTTGGCCAACACTGAAATTGAAGCTTACAATTCAGAAGGCATACTGGCTCTAGAGCAAGTACTAGCCGAATTGGAAAAAATAGCTAAACAATTGAAAATCAGTGAAGTAAAAATAAACCTCGAGGAAATATTGTTTGAAAATAGTGAAACCGTACGGAAATTTAAAGAAATAGGATTGCAAAAATTAAAAAATTTAAGTATTATTCTTAGTAAACCACTCATACACATATCATGTGAGCAGGAAAAAAGTAACATTATATTAAAATTTCATGACGAACCCCTAATGGGAGGTCATTCAGGTATCAAAAGAACGTTGAGCAAAATTAGAAGCTCATATAAGTGGAAAAATATGCGAAAAGATGTATTGAATCACATAAAAAATTGTCAGGATTGTAAATTAAATAAACCAGATAAAAGCACTAAAACCCCTTTAGTTCATACAGAAACACCTCAAAATGCATTTGACGTAGTACAAATAGACACTATTGGACCATTGTGCAGAACTGAAAGTAGTTTTAATTATGCTGTCACAATGCAGTGTCAGTTAACCAAATACGTTGTAACTGTTCCAGTACCAAATAAAGAAGCTAAAACAATAGCTAGGGCAATAGTTGAAAATTTCATTTTAATATATGGTCCCATGAAACAATTAATATCAGATCGAGGTACTGAATACGTAAACAAAATAGTTGATGAGTTATCTGACACATTAAAAATTGAACGGCGTATATCGACACCCTATCATCACGAAACTGTAGGAGCTATAGAACGTAACCATAGGGATCTGAATGTATTCTTCAGAATATATTTAGGTAGTGAAATGGAAGAATGGCATAAATGGTTACCAATCTATACATTCTGCTACAATACAACTCCTCATACAACGCATGGTTTTACGCCTTACGAATTAGTATATGGAAAGAAAGTTAATCTTCCTAACTCGTTATGTTCGCAGGTCGATCCTTTATATAATATAGAAAACTACGCAAACGAAATTAAATACAGGTTGCAATTAGCTCACGCGAGAGCAAGGAAATACATTGAGCAAGCGAAAGTTGAACAAACAAAACTTAGTAATGAACAATACAAGGGAATTAATTTGAAAATCGGGGATAGTGTAAAAATAATAAACCCAGATAGAAAAAAGATGGATCCATACTATTTAGGACCATTTATAGTATTAGAAATATTAGATAATAATAATGTTAAGATAAAAGATATTTACAATAAAGAAAAATTTTTACACAGAAATAGAATTTTAAAATTTTAGAAAATTAAGTCTTTTCTGAATAAAAAATGTATGAATGTTATGTTATATTATTAAAACAAATCCATGGTAGTTTTATATTAGTATAATAATGTTTATTAGTTTTATATACAATATTATGTTTATTAATTTTATATTACTTTATGAATAATAATGTTTTTGACTATTGTTTAAATAAAAAAAAAAAAAAAAAAAAAAAAAAAAAAAAAAAAACTAGAAATAATTACTAATTTTAAGACATATATTATATCAATAAAGAATAAATAAAATAATTAAATAATTAAGATTAATTTAAAGAAAGTGGTCATTGGTAAATCTGTATATTACTTTATCATGTTTTTTAAGAATAACATATACCTGTATAGTATATGTCATTCTCCCAAAAATGGAGGTGTCATGGACCAATATTCCAACATAAATACATTGTATTGTACGACTGTACAAATAAATACATTGCATTAATTAAATGTGCTGTTAATGCACAACGTGATTTCTAAATGAAATCAAATACGAGACATACATATACAGGCTAATGACCACACAACAAAATATAATTTGTATTAAGAATGTGAGTGATCATCATTTTTCATGTTGATCGAACATGAACAAAAATATGATAAGAATAAAGGCAATAATAGAAACCGAACCGAAGAACACAGACGTGTTTTATTTTATTCTTTGCACACGTTGCGTGGCGTACAATAAACGAATATTACAAAAGTTTGCACGTGAAACTAACGGATTCGAAAGAGAAGTGTGTTTTATTTTATTTTAATTTTTATATTTTATATATTATTATTATATATTTCCTTGCGAATGCTTATATACTAACATAGTATATAAGCAATACACAATATACATACCACAAACCTGGATGGATATACGACATGTTTGTCTGAATGTAAACGTGGTGTTATGTAAAGTTGGAATGAGAGGACGTGTGTCTGTTGTTTAATTTGATTTTGCTTTGCGTTCTCTTCAATTTTATACGATCACAAATTTAGTTGTTGTATTTTGCATGGGGTAAAATAATTTGAGAAACAGCAATCGATCTTAACGTTCTCTATTCTCAGAATATTGATGTTGCGATAGTTTCCAATTTCAAATGCAATAATTTGTTTTGTATACGTACGTGTATGGTAACAGGGAGCTTATTTCGCATCAAGACACGATGGAGTACCCTTTATCCACAATATTTGCAAAACTGCGAGTTTTGTGGGATTTTTCTTTGTATTTGGAAGAAATCACCGTCGAATAGTTTATTTATCGTAAAACGTTTAACTTTATTTTCACTATTAAACCTAATAGTTCTCGTGTGTGCTGTTCGTGTCAGATTGTAAACCAATAAGGAGGTTTTTTTGTTTAATTTTTTTATTTCGGACGACTATCACGCTCCGGTGTTGGGAATTTGTGTCTTCTCACATATTTCGACGATTTGTCTTTTGACAGTAAGTGCATCCGGTTATATACACGTTTGTTAGCGGGTATTTTGATGCAGTCACAGTACCCCACCCCTAGTGAATGGTATGAACGATTATCTGAACCGGGCGGGCCGCCTGACATCGCGCACTGTGCGCGTAGTTGTTTGTGTTTCTAGCACCTTTGTATTGTCCGGTTCGAAAGTTACCCGTTATTTATTTGTTTACTTTTTACTTTTTTGAGTAATGGCGTTGGTTGTGATGTTGGTTGTTGATCAAACAAGGTTTGATCCGATGTATAGAGACATTTGACTCGACTCCTTTGACTAAAAGAGTGAAGTAATTCTCAGTACGACGTACTACCCTAGAAAACTCACAAGTTGTTTTCAATTCTTACAAGCTAATTAAACGAGAAACATTTTTAAGTCTTAACCTATGCTAATTCTTAATATTAATATACACTATTTTTAAGGCGCTGTTATCTAGGCCTCCATAATATTTTCCGAGCTAATGTGTTGGGATGTTGTTCTAACTAACTTTGGTATTTTCTGCTGTACTGCTGTATTGTATCTGCCACTGTTTCGATGTTGAGACCACGGTGTATGTTTGTGTTACGTATGTATCAAGATGCGTCTACCATTCTTCGTATTATTTTTGATTGTACACGTTGCAATTTTATTATATTTGAGGCACAGGCTGAGCCCCACAATTGTATTCCGTAAGTCCAGATTGGTTTTAGTACCATTTTATACAACAGGGCAGGTTTGTTTACGGAGAGTGAATGTAATGTGTGCTGATTTCTGCTCGTTTGCTTTTATTTTCCATTTTGTAAGTCACTTAGCGATTTCTTCTATGTGTAGAAATTGTTATATAGTTTGAAGTAGGAAGGTCCGCTGTGTAAATTAGATATACAACTGGACTCAGTACACTGCCTTGTGGAACCTTCCGGTTTAGTGATGTCTAAAAATGCTGCAGAGCAGAACTTTTCTTGTTTAAATGAGTTTCTGATTTCTGATACGTTCCTATGCAGTTGTTCTATGGTGCCATGATTTTCTCTAAATCCAAACTGGTGATTCGGTATAATACTTTGCTCTTGCAGAATTGGTTTAAGCTTTTTAAGAAGCATTTTTTCAAAAAGCTTTGACAGAGTTGGCAGTAAACTGATTGGACGATACGAGTCTACTTTTGTTTCATCTTTACCTGGTTTATGTATCATTATGGTTAGTGAGATTTTCCAAGTTTATGGAAAGTACCCAGTTTGGATTACATCACTGAAAATGTATGTTAATATATTGATACATATATCTGGAAGTTCTGGAAGTGTATCCGCCACCACGTTGGCCTTACCGGAGATGTATATCGGTTGTATATTGTGCTATCATATCAAGATGTCTGTGCTGAGAGGTTTGTGGTCGGTGTAAAGTAAAACTCACGACGGTCGATGAAATGTTTGAAGTGCTTAATTGCTGCATATGCCGCCGGCAGCTCCCTGTTTTACGTACCGTATCGCTTGCTCTGTGTCCGTGAGTTGTCGCGAAAAGAAGCTCAGTGGTTACCATCCTTCTGTTGCGAGTTGCTGCACCACTGCTCCGAGTCACTGATTTGAGGCGTACCATGATAGCAATTTTTTGATTAATCGTCGGGTGAGCTAACTGAGTTGCTTCTGCCAAATGACTTTTACAATGCCCGAATGCTTGGTTTGACTGCTCACAGCAAGTGATTTTGCTATTGTCGTTTTTTTAGGAATTTATACGATAAGCTGTTCTATAGGTTGATCGATGCGACTAGGATATCGTCGATGTATGGAAACGCAAATTTGATGTCGCGAAGTATAAAATGAATGAGTCTTTGGAGTGTTGGACCTGCAATCCGTAGCCGGTTTTCGATATCCGCCTCATCTATCGGGATCTGGTGGTAGGCCCGATGAGGTCAATTTTTGAAAAGATATTGCAGCCGTGTTGACTGATGGCTGAAATCGGTGACGAATGGTATTGGATATCGATCGGGTTTTGTTTTGACCCAATTTGATGGTCGACATATGCCTTGCCGTAACCAGAGGTCGATTTATTTTTTGGCGATTTGCATCTTCTCTGTATTAACTCGTCGAACTTTCGCAGAACACGGTTGTCCCTCTGTTTCGATTTTGATTGTGACTTTGTGCTTGACCGTATTGATTGTTGCAGAACTGAAACTGAAATTTTGCAGTAGTCGTTCATATCCCAAATATTGATTTGAAGTATATTTAAATTAATAGAATTTGAACGTGATACATCAATATTTGCAATATGTATATAGCATTAGTGCCGAACTTAAAATGATACCTGCAATTTGGGAATGTTTTTTCTTGTTTATCGGATCGCGATCTGCTGCGCGGTCCCCGGTCTCCATTAGCTGTCGATTGATGTACATCTCGCGAATTTCTTTCGTTGCAGATCCAATTATCGATGCGGTTTGTTAAAGCGTCAATGCGCGCTGACAATGGATGTTCGTTATCATTTGCCGTATATTGGAACGGATTCGAAATGTTATAAATGCCGGAGGGCCTGTGCATTTCCATGGTTTTGTCCGCTGATGCGGCGACCTTTTCCAAATCGAACCCTTCCATACAGGAGGATTCACTAAACGTTTAACTTTATTTTCACTATTAAAACTTAATTGATTTGAACAATTATTATTGACCGATTCTTTTTCACGTAATTTTAATTTCCACTCACTTGTTCTCGTGTGTGCTGTTCGTGTCAGATTGTAAACCAATAAGGAGTTTTTTTTTGTTTATTTTTTTTATTTCGGACGACTATCATGCTCCGGTGTCGGGCATTTGCGTCTTCTCACATATTTCGACGATTTGTTTTTTGACAGCGAGTGCGTCCGGTTATATATACGTTTGTCAGCGGGTATGTTGATGCAGCCACATATGTACGTACGTTCTACTCACAAACAAGGGTCAGCCATATGAGTGTTTTTCTGTATGTTTAATTTTTTTAATTCTTTCATTATCGACTCGTTTTTCCCGTCAGCTTGTTTTCGTGAACATTAGCTAGTGATGAGAATTTTATAAATCTATTTTTAAGTCAAGTTGTAGTTGTTGAGTTAAGTTGTAGTTGTCTTCAGGTTAACTCGTGGTTGTTTTTTTATTGTTTATTTTGGAGAGTAATCTTTGGATCGAGTCCAGACAGAGTTAGGAATATCTGGATGGATGCAATTAGTTTTCGGGAAGGCTTAGTAAATTGACTTAACATCTGCTTTCGTATTTGGATACCACTGTTCGTACAAAGGGGTTAAAGCTAATAATTTCGGTTTGTTTTCTTTTGTTTTAGTTTTGTTTTTATTGTTGTTTTTCGACTCGACCCCGTTTGTATTGGAATTTTTTAAACGGACTTGACTCCACCTAAGAAGTTTTTTGGATTGAGTCGAGTTAACTACAAATTGGAGCTCTTGCTGATTACAAACAGTATAATAGTTTGTTGAAATAATTTTGTGCAAGAAAGCAATAATTAAAAAAATTTGGAAATTTAATCGAATGTAGTCATTTGGATCGGTCTGCAGATCGGATGTACATATATTGAAGCAATGTCATTAAAAAGTTTGTGATTTCAACGTTCGGAATAACGAGGTAATTGTATTGGTTTGTTACCACGTTTCCAATCTTTATGATTTTTTCAATACAAATTAACAAATCAAATACCTACTGTAATAGAATGTTGTTCACTCTGTCCTTTCCAAATCGATTTATATTATAATTTTTCTAAATATGAATAAATCTTACTTGTACCAGACAATACTGTTTCAAATTAGATGAACGAATGAATATTTTAGGTGCTCTACGATACATTAACGAGATTATTTGACCACAAGGAATACATAATTTTTTTGTATAAATATATGCTGCTAGGTCTTCACGAACATACATCCCTCGGGTTAAATGATGTTGGATTAGATTCGAGAGCGGAAAAATAATACAGCATAAGATGAGATGACTGCTAGATGCAAATTGAAATAATTATGCTAGTCGTACTATGTATCACTGATGACGATAAATACATATGATGAAACTTAAAAGTTCCTATACCGTTTACCGATTAACACAAACTAATAAACTAGCAAATTATCTTCCAAGGTGTAATATTTATTATAACTAACTTAACTATCCTATTATTGTAGTTATACAATAACTTGGCTGCGGTTATAGCGCTGGTTATTTCTGTGAATAATATCCTATCCCTATAAACCATTTATGTCGAGGATGCAGGCAGGGCCTAGGCCCGCATAATTTTAGAATATAATTAGATGTATGATTTTAAAACTGTATCGCGTATATTCCAGGAATGTGTTATACGTACCTAGGATCACCATTATGGTTGGCCTGTAAGTCTCTATCATATCATATCATATCATAAAATCCCTGATGGCCTTACTGATTTTGAATGGATACAATGTATTGTCACTGATTTCGTATGTTTCGGTTATTTTGAGTTAGTGATGTAATTTTGAGCTGAGCTGAGTTTAAGTTGTTCCAATGTATCGTCTTAATCTAAATTGTTTTGTCATTGTAAGCATTACCGGCACGTTGATCAAGTACGCTGGATAACTTGTTGGCAATCGTACCAATAAAAATCAAAGTGATCCTTTTTGCGCGTGTTTATGTTTTTTTGCTTAAAGCGTTTATTATGTTATTGGACTCCTTTAAATCGAGTTAAGATGCTTTTATTACGGACGCAATAGTTTCGCAGTGTTTCAAAGTATCCTTGACTGCTGGAGCTATTAGCGTCCCGTTTGTGTGTACCATGTCCAGCTGACGGGTACAGTGGTCTAAATAGTATAGCTCTGCCCAATATAGTTATAACCTTCCACCAACAGTCAAAGTACGTTATAACCTTCCATTCACCATTGTTAGATTAGCTTCGCCAATTTTATCAAAATAGATTCCAGGATTAGAGGTAATTCGTGATATGTTGTCCTTTATTGTTGTTCGTGTTACTACTGCTCCCAACATGCAGGTTATTGACAGCGTGTGAAGTAATAGCCGTGAGTTGGGGTTTGCTCTTGTCACTCGTCTATGTTGTTCCTGTTGATTATTTTCAGTGTCATCAGCATTGTCTGTTATTGGTGATTCTTCTTTTGGCAAAACCGATATTTTTATGAAGCTCTTTTGTAGAGAGAATTTCCTATAAGCCACGTACTGGAGCGTCTCATACGTCCCCATCCTTTCCTTGATGAGTTTCAACTATTCTAAATCACACCCATTTAGAAGAAGGTAAATGGTCTTCTATTAGAAGGACGAAATTCATAATTTTTAGCGTTGTAGTAGTCTTCAAAGACTATACTATTCACTGCTTGATCTCTTCCAAAAATCCTGTTTTTGTTTTTCCAACAACTGCCATATTGACCAACATTTGAAGTTGTTAGAGCTTTTTCGGGTACTGGCTGATGAGCCTGTCAGGATATACAATTATATAGGTCAATTATATAATTGGATATTGGGCATAACAGTCTAGAATTTAACACTGCCTCTGTTTGGGTTAGAACTGTTATTAACTCTTCGTAGGTCAGTGTGATGTTTCCCACGATTTTCTTTATGCCATCTTTCCATTTCTTGACTTTACGTCATCTTTCCATAATCCACCAAAATGAGATGGTGCTAGTGGTTAAAATGACTTGTTATCTGTTCCGACACGATTTTACTAAAATCCGCTGCCGGGTATTTTTGCATTTGTTTTAGATAGTTCTTGGCTCCACAGAAGTTTGTTGCATTGTCACTGAATATGTCACTGCACAATTCTCGTATTGAGCTAAATCTTGAATACTTCTGTAGTAACATCTGTTATTACCTCTTTGCGGTTTGTATTGGTGGTAAGACAGATGACCGACGGTTTCCCATCAGCTAGTTACATCGTTGATTAGCTCTAAATTTGTGCCAAATGAAATATTTTGAAACCGCCATTGTAATTCATGAGTTCTTTTGTTGTTAATCCACGACTCGCGAAATCAGCTGGGTTATGTCGATATGTCAAAGGTCTTGTTGTAATTTTGGGCCTACTTGCATAATGTCATTTAGAGCCCGACCACTCGTTGGTGCCCAACTTTGAAAGTGATCGGACTTAACGGTTTAAAGACGGAATGATATGGCGTATAGTATGTGATTTTAGCCGTTGAAGCATTAACAACCTTGTGTATATACCCGAGTTGTTCGTATTCGAGACTTTCTCGGGCTATAATCGCAGGACATCTACTACGAATTCAAACGACTATAGCGGTGCTCTCAATCATTGATTTTGTTGCCACTTTATTATTTAAATAGACCAATCCTCGAACTACAAAACCTAAATAATCCGATTTCTGTTAATAGACATCTACTACGAATTCAAGAGACTATAGCGGAGCTCTATATTGTTACTGTTATTTAAATAGGCAAATCTCTGATGCTGCGTACATGACATCGGAAATAAAAAGCATCACACTCGCTCCCGCACTCAACACCAATCAAATTTTGTGAAACGCTTTTTGCCCTGCCTATACTAGTTCCGCACTCGAGTTGAAATATTTTTAACTTTGTGTTGTTTTAATACATTCAGTACGATACCATGGTATTTTTCCCGAATTAACTCCCGATGTCATGTACGCAGTCTGAACCTTTATAGTCCTGTTTCTAGTAATGGATATCTGCTACGAATTTACACTATAGTCGTCGGAGCTCTAAATTATAGAATTTTCTTGCCACTTGTTAATTAAGCATTTACCACTAATTCAGACGAAGATAGCGGAACTCTAAATCATACAATTTTTTTGCCGCTTGTATAATTATTTTGTTTTTTCTATCTGTAATTGATTTTCCCATTTCATCAACTTTATAGGTATATCATTACATGATTTTCTTTTCGGTGTCATACACATTCTTTTTGCTCTCGAAAATAATTTCTTATCTTGTTCGGAAATGTGTTCGAGTTATAAGACCTTTCATTATTGTGACATAATTCTTTCCGGGTAAACACCAATTTATCAATACAAACTGTTTATAAATATTTTTGAGTTGATATTGTAAAAAAATGTCGTGACCTATTTTTTCCGGGATGCCATTCAAAAATAACGCAATATAAATATTTTTTCGATGTCATTTCGTTCGCATTTTTGCGGAATCGTTTCCGGGTTTCATTCACAGACATACAAAGTGAAAAATAAGTTACAATTGAAATGTTGTTAGTCAATATATAGACTAGATAAATTGTAATAATTTTTTATGAAAAAAAAATTACCAAAAGTAATGAGATGAGATTGTAAGGGGACTAAACGTTCTTAGTTCTTCATCTCCCGCTGCGGAGAGTTAAGACTTTAGGCATATATTAAATACATATAATAACGTAAACCATAGTTTTTTGGCAATACCCCAAAAATAGTTTCTATATATGCCGATAGGTGGCTTTAAATTTAAAAAAAAATTCGTTTTGTTTGTTCAATTTTTTAAAAGTGTAAAAATAAATTCTCTCTCATCAAATTTTCATGTCAAATCATGTCAAATTTTCTATGTTGTCCGAACTTTTTTACGTTGTTGAATGGCTCCGGACCGTCTTAGGCACCTGAATTTACCTATGAATATACTATGACATCGTTTTATTCAATCGTCCGAGATAGTCATCTGGGATAAAAACACCTTAATCAGTACCTCGATTCCATGTTTTCCGCAATATTTTCATCGCTTGACGATAATTTCATTATATGTGCGGGATATCGTTATGCACTAAGGATTTATGATTCGCATGAAACCTCAAACAAAACGAGTGATATACTCGAAAGAAAGAATTAAACCAACAACGGGCGGTGAAGGTATCGCTATAAAATGGGCGGCTCAAACGGACACGTTAAATTCTAGTAAGCGTAAACTCGAAAGAACTACAGTTGGTGATTAAGAAAATTACTATCGTGAGGCCTGGATTGTTGGCAAATTTTACAAGGAATCGGATGATCTATGCCTAGCTGGAATTTTTTGTAGATATTTTGTAGGATCTGCGGTGCTGTAAGTGATTTGGCATCGTGTTCTCCACTTATGCTTTAATCGTAAAATTTAGGTTTTTTAGGAACGTATTTTAGATGTGATGGACATACTTAAAATAACGTTATAAATTTTTTAGTTATTGAATTACTGTTAATTAGAATATGTAATTGAATTTTTAAATGCTGAAGACTGCATTTTAATTCATATTTAGCGTAACTTTAATCAGAAAATGGTTTTGTCCTAACCACTGTTCTATGGTGGCCGAAATTAATATCCGTATTACAAGCAATGCGAAAGACTTTACGACTGCCATTTTTGATTCTCAGTTGTAATACAGAAGCACCTTATGAGAACAGACGGCATTTTAGCTTTGTCGTAACCTACTTTTCAAGATGCATAATGCGTAACATTAGAAACCATAAACACCTTTACCACAGAATATAATAACTAACGTTATTTTTGTTTCCTTTTATTGCTATAATGACAGTCAAAGTAACATTTGAAAATGAAAGAGGCAATTGAGAGGGTATTTTAGTTGTACACTGCGAAGATTTTATAATCGATTTTAATTTTTTGAAAATTACTAGCGCCATCAGCCGTTACCACCCCAATTTTAAATGTGGAAGATCAAATATGCGAGTCGAAAGAAATTCATACAAAAATGAAGTTATGTCGCTTCTGTATTATATTCTGTGCTTTAGATTAATTTATATCTATTTTATTGTGAATAAATGAGAATTTTGTTCTTTTCTTAAAATAAAAACAACATTTTCATTTATTCAAAAAATAAATATAAAAAAAGTGCACAACATGGAAACCATCGAAACTAATAATTTATATCGCAAGTTCGCAACTCCAAAGCTGGATGCTAAAATTGAATATTCAACCTTCGATAAATGTTTATAAGCGAATGAATGTTTGGCAAGCAACGAGTTAAAATAATCAATTCAAGACCACACTTCAAGATCACCAACGTATATTCTAAAGCACGCTGCATCGGCAGTAACGTGTGCGTTCTGTGGTAAAGACTACAAATAAATTGTTTATGATGATTTTCTCACTTTAGATATTCTGCAGCGTAGAAAATTCATCAGGAAAAATTCTAAATGATTTAATTGTTTAAACATAACAAAACACTTAGAAACCTTTACAAACATGAGGAATATTCAGATGCAGGAGATGTGCTTAAACACATCGCAGTAGTAAAGTATTCCAGAAGTCGACAGAGCATCTCGACACATATTGGTCGTTGTGTTAACGAAACCCTGGATGGTTGAATTGTAAATTATGCAGTAGCACGCTTCACAACTAATTATCCCATCAACCAAGTGCAATGTTGAATAAACGGTTTCGCAAACATAACAGTGAAAGACCCGGATTTTTTCCAGGTAATCCGGAAATGGTTAATTTTGATTGTATATCAGACAACCTTAACAATATTTTTTGATAACTATTCATTGTCGAGGAATAGGAATAAAGTTGGTTACGAATACTTTGAATACTTTGAACGCAGCTCGTGTAATTTTGCAAAAATATGTAAAATCGAAAAAACTAGTTTACTTTGACCAAAACTATTAAGTTACCTCCCGCCACTAGTATAAACTCAAAAACCAAAACAAAACACGATTCCCCCAATGAACTGATTTGTTTTGCTTGATTTTACTTAATTCAATCATGTGCAAGTCGTTGGTGAGAGAATAACGTAAACGCGTATTATTTGTAATTGAAATTTTGTACTCACATTAATCACATAATTGTCGTGTATTGCATAAAGACGTAAAATGAAAGTTTTGCTACTAATTTTACTTTTCACAGTAATACATTTTCATTTGATTGCATCACTTTCACCTTTTCAAGGTGTAAAGTACTTTTCACATCCAAAACCAAGACCTCCGATCGTTCCACAGCTGCGAGAAACACAAAATGCTTTAGAAATTGTGTACCAATGGAAAATATTGGATTTTCGTTTTCCAACCAGAGAGCTTCGTGATGAGGCTTTACAATTAGGGTAAGTTTAATCTTTATATGGAATACAGTTACCTTTTCTATTAATATCGAGTATGTATATCATCGTCCGCAGGGAATACATTCCGCAGAATAATTTGCCATTAGGTTTGGATGTTTGGCGAGATCGTTTATTTATTACAACACCCCGATGGAAAAGTGGAGTTCCTGCCTCATTATCGTGGCTTCCGCTACCCAGCGATCCAAATAACAAGTCACCTTCGCTGCTTCCATATCCTAACTGGGCCGCACATTCTACAATTAGTCAACCAAATTGTCGTAAATTGCTGTCGGTCTATCGCATTTTCATTGATGAATGTCAAAGATTATGGGTCCTCGATGCAGGCATTGTGAACGCAACAATTTTACCAAATCAACTTTGCTTACCAAAAATTGTGGTTTATGATTTAAATACGGATCAAGAGTTAGGCCAATACGAACTACCTAGTGCTCAAGTGAAAGAAGATTCTTTACATTCCAATATTATTGTGGATATCCGTAGCGGGCAGTGTAACAATGCTCATGCGTATATCACCGATGTATGGCGTAACGGTATTGTCGTGTACAGTTTAGCTAAAAACCGAAGTTGGCGTACCACATCACATCTATATTTGCCTTCACCTGAAGCCAGTGATTACACACTACATGGTTTGAATTTCCAGTGGACAGATGGCGTTTTTGGAACCACCTTGTCGCCAGTCGATCAATTCGGCGATCGCACACTATACTATCATCCAATGTCTAGTTTTACGGAATATACGGTACTTACTTCGGTACTACAAAATGAAACACTATGGACCGTTGACAATGGATTAGCATCTGCATTCCAGGTCATTGGAATGCGCGGGCCAAATGGACAATCATCAACTTCTGGCATCGACCGTAATAATGTAATGTTCTATAATTTAGTTTTACAAGACGCAGTTGGCTGCTGGGACACTCGTAAACCATATGCTCCCGAGCAATTAGGAATCGTTGAAAGGAATTTGACTACGCTCGTATTTCCAAATGACATGAAAGTTGATCATGAAGATGATCAAGGATTATGGGTGCTTAGCAACCGATTACCGATGTATCTGTATTCGCAACTAAATTTCAACGATATAAATTTTCGAATTCAACGTGTTGGCGTCTTAGATGCGGTACAAGGAACAATTTGCGATCCGCGTGTAGCTCCAGTTTTACCACCCGGTAAAAATTGCTATTCATACTTATCTTACAAATAAAGGTTGAGCATGTTACGGATAAAATTTGTTTAACTAGGTGAATTTGCTCAATCGCAGTGAAAGTACGTTTTTTTAATTTATATCTAAGAACATGTATTTCATAATATGTATTTAATCTAGTTAATTAGACCACCAATTTATATTGTGTATGTCTTATATCAAGAATTTCGATCAATTAAAACAAAAACAGTGACAATGCCAAGTTCAAATATAATTTAATTAGGAAGTTTATCTTTAACATTTATCTGGTTATGTTTTTCGTGGAATTTGAAAGCAATAAAAGTGAAAACATGATCACCTTGATTTTTTTCTTCTAATAAGTCCAATTTAGACAACGTCGTGAACCTATACTGTCCATAATTAATTTAAACCAGAATGATACATCGACCCATGCTTGTTTGGCCTTCGGGCGGTTAGTGGTAATTTTAGAAACACGATGAACTTCGAAAATAATAATTAAATATACAGTAAAATGGTAATAATTTAGCGATCGATGATCGGTTCTAAGGTCAACTATTTAAATAACAATTTTAAATTTTGCTGATCATTGGGTTGAATTGGATTATGCGGATAAATTTTATAAAATTATCTGGATGTTTAATTTTTTAGTAATTCAACATTATTACAGTAAATTTTTTACCAGTGCCACTTACTATACAATTGTTATTGCGTTGCTGAAATAACTGTTATGATCCGAAAATTCACGTGTCAGCAAAACGTTGCTCAATGTTTGAGTATGACGCAAATTTAGATTACGATCTTCAAAACAAGTTCAAATTTTTATTGTGAAAGTGTTTGGTTGTAAGTTATTGGATTGTCAAAATATGATTTAATGATCGCGGGATTGTGTGGTTACTAACTTGTGTACGGTAACTATAAAACAGAACCCAAAATGGGTGACGGCTGTTTTATCGTAAACAATTGATAGTGTTTCAATTTATCGTGAACATTTAACAGTAGAACAATGTACAAGATACCCTTGTGGGTCCTGATCTTATTTGTCTTCGGGAAAATGTAAAACACATGTCCGAAACAACAAAGAGGGACCTTTTATTAGAGCTGCAAAATATCGGTATAACCAGTAAATGACCTTGGAATACCGAGCCAAGCTTGATACTATACCTAATTGGTCAGGTAGCTAGTAGCAAGCAAGTAGTTTATGTTTTTGATACAACTAAATCTTAATCAGTGTGAAGCGGCACAAGACCTGCTTCGCCAGAATGCGCGATAAATAAGAGGAGACGTCACTAGTGTACAAGAACAATTACGAAACCAAGTGGAAGCTATTTTGACAAAGGGCGTTTGTTGTAGGTCTTGCAATGGGGTTTTCAGTCAATGGGTATTCCACAGCACTAGCTGGAACACTCCCTCGGCTTCATAAGAGTGAAAATCAAATCGACGGTATTTATATATACAGTTGCCACGCTCAGCTAAGCGCATCATCAAGGGTTTTAAAAGTTTGTTAGATCGACTGGTGAAAGACGCTTGAGGTCGTCATCCTGTGCTTATTGTAGGGGATTTTAATGCTTGATCTACTGAATTGTGCAGCAGAGTATCAAACGTTCTAGGAGACGCTTTATTGAAAGCTTTGTTCACATTACAGTTGGTTCTGTTAATTGGCAACTTACCAACATTCCGCAGAGGTAATGCCATATCAATTATGATATTGATTAGTGATTAGCAGCGTTTCTAGTATAGTAGTTTCGTGGAAAGTGAGTGAGCGATACACATATAGCGACCACCAAATTATAATTTTCGATCGTCGCGCTGTTACTCCTAATAGAAGGCAATCGAACTATATCAAACATGTTTTCGGAACGGCTTAAAATAAGGCATCGCAAATTAAAAGGTTATCACAAATGCATGTTGGAGCAATACCGAGCAGGGTAGATTACAGTCGTCGTAATGCTGTTTTTTGATGGAATGCGGAAATCGCGGCTGTACGTCAAAAATGCAGCAACGCAAGGAGAAAGTAGACGTACTGAAATTTTCGATAAGCTTACTGCAGTGCTAGATTGGAGTTCGAATCGACTATAAAGTTGTGCAAACAGAAATGTTTTAGTGAGCTGTGCGAAGCTTTAGAGAGTCGCGGGGTCGAAATAACCAAATGGTAATGAAATAGATGAAAGACAGTAATTTAAACCCTCCTAATTTCCCAGATAGTGCCCAGTTGCACCAGGCCTGACAATATACCGAATTTCGCGCCGACGTAGCATTTCGAACAAAACTCAAACTATTTGCAAATGTGTTTGATTACTGCTTAAGAAAAGGTGTATTTCCCGAGATCAAGAATCAAAAGTTATACTGTATTTACCAAAACACAAAGGACCATCTAAAGATCTATCGTCGTTCAGACCTTTGTGGTTGCTCGACACTACAAGAAGGATATTGGAGCAATTAATCTCTAGTAGAGGGTCGAGTGACCGAGAACACTCAACCATCGATGCCGTAAACTTTGTCAAAGAAATTGCACAAATTACGATTGCCAGAAGTAGGTGGAAGGAAGATAAAACTAAATATTGTAAAATTGTTACCTTGGATGTAAGGAATGCTTTTAACATGGCACGATTGAATTGCATTCTTGATGTGCTAGATATACCTGTTAGACATTTTCGAGGATTACTTCTGTACTACGATGCTATGAAACAGACGACGGTACAGTGGAGTATGCTATTACAGGTGGTGTTCCACAAGGTTCTGTGTGTTGAGCGTTACTGTGGAATATTATGTATAATGTCGTGTTAAGGCTTCAATCGGTAATCCTATTCTGTAAAGAAACAATTCACACGATCTACTGCTGGTTGCAGTCAGTGGGTTTATAATTGGCTGATCAAAAGACGGTAGCTGTGCTAATCTCTAGCAGAAACATAAATAGAACATTACCAACTCACAACCAGTGATTAAAAGTATCAAGGTATCACCGTTGATAGTATATTAGGCTTTAAGAAGTATGTGGATGCAATTGAAAGGAGCTTTCATTTGGGTTCACATGCTTTAACCGTCGAAAGGCATACAAATGCAGCTTGTACTAGACTCTTGCCCCGCGACGTAATATCTAACGATAGTTCCGCGGGGCTGTATGATATTGGATACTGGAGTGAGGTTTTAGTTGGTAAAAAATCCAGCAGTCTAACATGTCAGTTAATGTTTCACATTTAATTCTTTACATGATCTCCGCCCGCCTTTAAAACTACTTTATTTGACATCGGCATAAATCATTTTCTCGACTTCGGCGATATAGCGAATATTAAATCTGCAAAAATCTTTGAAATGACCATAGTGGATGTTGGGATATTTTAAAATTCAAAATCTCAATGGTTCTTTGAACCCCCGCTGTGGCGTTAGATCTACTGTAACGAATTTTTCGCTACAATTTGTTCATAGGCTGCCCAGCACAGATTTTAATTTCACATTGATCGTTTCGCAGGTTTATGTAAATGTGTATTTGTTTTGTCTCGAGCACTTGTCACAAATGAGAGAGTAGTGATGTTCTAACGGGGTTTTGCATTGGTATAAAAACGAAAATCTGATACGACGCGGGGAGTTGATTGTTTGAAGTGTTGTGAAAAATATCTTGTAGCGTAGACTAAACAAGTCAAGTTAAAATAACGTTCCAACATAAATTATATTAAATTATATAACATACATATTTTATTATAAATTCTAAAACTATATAATATATAATAAATTATAAAAAAAAAAAAAAATATTAAATTTAAATCTATTAAAGCTAAGTTTGTGATCCATATAATATTTTTTTTTTAAATATTTCTTTTGTATGAGTGCTATGAAAGTAAAAGCAACGCATGGTCGGGTTACAAATTAGTGTTAACTTTTGTGATGCGGTAAATATACAATCCGCGTACCGAACATTCGATATATATATATATATATATATATATATATATATATATATATATATATATTTTTAAGTGGCCGAATTATTTGTAGTGTATAAACTTTTTTTTTTGATGTGACATTTTATATCTATATAAATATAACAAATTATTGGCCCAAACATAAAATATTAAAAGATGATATACAAAGTTTAGGCTAAACTATTAAAGCCGGTTGTGTTAATAGGGTTAATATTACCTCTATACTAAATCAGATAATAATAATAATATAATAGTGAAATAATAAAAATTAAACATAAAAATATCTATATAAATCAAAGTGTTACAAATTAATAGTTAATGTGAATTAATGAGACTGTTATTCCGTCATTGCTAAGTATATTGTAGTGAAGCTTGGTGAAAGACTGTTAAAATTCCGTAAAGGAAGCTAATTCCGTGAACTGTACCGTATATTATAGTTATGAATATTTAAGGACTAATTAAACGTGAATTAATCTGTGGAGAAAGTGGGCATTTTTGCCGTTATAATATTGTCGCAAACGTTATATTTTGCGGAAAAAAGAAACATATTACGGCCGCCATTAAACCGTAGTTTATTCATCGCACTATGGTGTATTAAAACATGAATTTGCAAATTCCTCGATTCAACCTGTAAGTGATTGATTTTTTTTTTATTATATGTACATATTACCATCGATCTTAACGAAACCAATCTTCGATAACTTATGCATAACGTCGTATTAACTATAATGGCCATTTTGACATCAACTGGATAAAAAAATATTTTTTTTCCTTTTTATAATTATAATTGCTGTTAAATATTCATTTAATTAAATTTACCAATGTATTAGTAGTTTTCATGATTTTCTAATTTTATATAAAATCGTAAATTCCATTTCGTTTAGCAAATTATTTTCAATAAATTGACCTTGTTTTTTTAAATTCATTTCTTGTCTCAATTATCATCATCATTTTTAGTGATAATTAAGTTCCGTCTTGAAAATGGTCTGCTAAATTTAATTTTTTTTCCTAGATTTAAGTACTAACAAACTAAATTTTATCATTATACTATATATATTTGATTTGTTTATTCTTATACATAAAAATTTTGGTTCATTTACTAAATAAATTAATTATATTATGTTTCTGTTAATTAAAACCAAATTCAGCTCGTATTTGATTTTCACATAATTTTTCTTTTTGATCGAAATTATTTTCATGGTTCGTCAGTTTCTTTCTCTCTCATTTGTGATCATAGTGAAGTGTAGTGAAAGTTAAAATCATGAGATAACCTGTAAATTTTTTTGGTGGATGTGATGAAATGTGAGGGTAAGTGATGTCGCGTGAGTATATTTATATCATTGCCTAAGTTAGTCTTCCATTCCGTTTTATTCCCTTCCTTGGCGGTAAAGCACGATTACTTACGCTTCAACAAAGCCCACC
Organism: Nephrotoma guestfalica; assembly: GCA_963691935.1. Classification (NCBI taxonomy): domain Eukaryota; kingdom Metazoa; phylum Arthropoda; class Insecta; order Diptera; family Tipulidae; genus Nephrotoma; species Nephrotoma guestfalica. The sequence goes on along the minus strand of OY829916.1, from coordinate 10,365,882 downwards.
CCATTTCCACTGAGCATTAGCTGGCAACATGCCACCGCCGTTGAAGCCTCTGAGTAAAGAACTAACCATTCATTTCTGTCAACGATCGAGTATTATTTTGGAAGGTTCTCTGTAAGCCAGACCCACTCATACTACCAGACGATCGTTACACTACGTAACCTAGTTATCACTGCATATCTATCGAGATTTTTTACTTAATGGTTTGTGTTTGTACCATACACTTAAATAGTCTAAGAAAATTCTTTCCGATTTATTTGTATCTACGTATTTAATTATTGGCCAAATGTAGATACAAAATGTAAGTATACACAAAACCATGTAGGGGATGATTGTGGGCCAATAACTGGCCATCGTAGGTATGTTCTCCGTTTCTGAGTATGCCATCACATTATTAGGCCTTTAATAGGTAAAATGAAGTGATTTTTATATTATTGCTATCCTCAATTAACCGGAGATCTTATAAATGCGCACTACAGGTCATTGTAAAGAATGCCCTCCTTTTCTGCATTAGGAAATTTTCATCAACAGATTACGATCTGTGATTAAAAGAAACACAGCTACGACTCTCTATCGGCGTGCAAAACTCATGGCTCGACCCATCTTCCATGTCCAGTACTATAGGCTGGCATGGAGCTATGCAATGCGCAGATGGTAACTTAAATCGGCCATATAGCCGTAAATCTTCGATTTGGCACGAATTGCGTAAAGTAAGACGGGAAAATAAACCGCGAATTAGCAGGGAGTGCTTCGGCACCAGAAAAAAAATTAACGAGTTGTAAGTATCCTGAAGAAACATACTCGTACATTCAGATTGTTTGTTTAAACAATCCGAAGTTTGTCGACTTCGTTTTATATGTATCATTTCTAAAACTTGTCGTGTTCGGTAATTTGTTTCTTGTCCTACAACTTCTATATTTTAAATAAAAACCGAATGGTTTGGTTCAAGGAGTTGAGTAGACAAACTACTCGGGTTTGCAGTATTTCGGTCAATTACAATTTTATTAAGTCGTATTGCGTCCTTTTTAGGTTGACAAAAACGAGAGCATAAACGTTGTTTAGTCTGGCCAATATGTAAGTACAAGTAACTTTAAATACATACAACTTCTTTTTTATTTTTTAAAGTTGTGGGATTTTTTGCACAAAATAGAATTAAGTTTCAAAGCAAGGTATGATTTAAAAATTTTTTAACTAAGTTAATCATATAAATATAAACCACAACAATTTTATTAACAATGTTGACGTAGACAATATAAATCATTCATCAAACATAACAAATGTAAATAATTTTATAGTTAACGATAACACTGACATTTCATTCATTCGTAGTCAACATTTCCGGAAAAATTTTCGTCAATTCTTATACCTAGACATGTACATTCCGTTTTACCGGTCACTATTGTACACTGTTCCGTTCTTTTACGACGTTGATCAGTTCAGCACAATAAGGCTGAAACTTCGAGAGTAAATCGTTGCTTAGTAATATAGGCAGTGGTAATTCATGTATGTTCATGGTACCAAGCCACTTATGTTTTAGTGACATAACCGTCACCTCGTTAATTCGAAAAGTAGGTGCTTAACGTCTTCTACTTCCGATCCGCATGAACATTGACACTGTTTCGTTATCTTAAATCTCTGCAAGTATGCTTTGCCATGTCCAGAGATAACATGGCACATCGAGCTCGTCAGTGGTAATTTAATTTTTAGTGTTTCTTTTATATTTGGAATGAAGCCAAATGTATGCCTTCCATTGGCTGATTCATTCCACCTTCGTTGACAAAGGTCCATCGCTTCGATTTCATTTTTATTATTATATTGATCCTGCCTACTATCAGCAGCATGCACATATTCGCCTATATTATTTTGGCCACGCCTTTTTAGGTGGTACAAGTTCACTCGTTTTTTGATTAGAATATCAACCGGGAGAACGCCGGCCAGAACCACTACAGCATCTTTAGATACCGTTCGGTAAGCTTTTGTTACTCCTAGCAGGATATTCCTCTGAGCACTTTCTAGTGATCTGATATGGTGACAGTTTAACCTATCATACCAACCAGCCACCGTATACGCGAAAAGCGCCTCCACCACACCTTTGTATATTAACTTCAGTGTTTTGTGTTTAAGTCCCCATTCTTCTCTTGACACTCTCGCCAAAGAGTGGAATATCTCAGACTCTAAGAACGTGGGATGGTCCGCCCATTCGTTCATCAAGGTCAACACCTAGACATCTAACGCACTTGGCCATTTTCATGTTTTTACCGTTTAGTGATATCGTTGGTGGTCGACTAGAATCAAATTTGCCCTTTAGTTGCAGCATCACTGTTTTTTCTGCTGATAGTGACGTCTTATTTACTTCACACCATTGGATCATTTTATTTAGTGCGATTTGACCCTGGCGCTGAAGTTCGAGTCTCACGTTGCCATGTACCAGAATGACTTAGACGTCTGCGAAAGCAATTTCCTCAAAGTCGTTGATCATGCTTGTGTTAAACACGATATTCCAGACTAGAGGACCCAAAATAGAGCCCTGAGGACATCCTTTTGTAATTTGCTTTGAAACAGAACCATACATGTCTTTGATTACTGCGTATCGATTGCTGAAGTAGCTCCTAAAAACATTCATCGTGTTTCTAGGGAGATTGTAGACCGATAAACTTGCAATGACACTAGGCCACGTAAGATTATCAAATGCTCAGGCAATGTCCAAGAATATACCCATAACATATTTAGAACTTTGGGTTTTGATGCATGCTACATGCTACGTCGAAATCCGAATTGCTTGTCCGAGAACAGTCCGCTCTGTTCAACTCGCGGTATAGTGTAGTGGCAAGCAACCTTTCTAGGAGCTTCCCCATAACTGGTAGTAACATTATGGCTCTATAAGATTTCGAACATAGTGGATCTCTATCGCCAGGTTTCCTGATTATGATTCCACACCTTGAGGAAGTAAGTAAGTTTCGTCTGGCGTTTCGTCCGGAAGAAGTAAGTTGAGTAACTCCAAGCGTGTGTCATTCCACGTATCAGTGACGACTCCATTTGCCTTCCTGATGGTGTTCAAAACTTTTGGAGGTCTTGCTTTTGCAGCAGCAAATTTGGATACAAATCCCCATGGGTCTTTATTACCATGTTCCGTGACGTACCGTTGGAAACTATTTTGTTTTGCAATAAATACTTCATGGAAGTATTTATTTCTTGCTACTCTAAAGCGAGACAATTTTAACTCTTTTGCTATTTGGTTCCGTTCCGCTTGGTAGGCTCTTCTAAACTTGTGCATGGTACATCTAAGTTTCCTTAGATTAGAGTTCCACCAACTGTTCTCTTTCTTTGCAACTCTCTTCTTAGGAATTCAGTTGTTGCAGACACTGGCTCACTGTGCTGAGATCAGCTCCACGCGAGCATCAATTTCATCTATCGAATCTATTTCCGGAAGTGCTTCTACACTGTCCCAAGAGCCAACCAAGTGTCTAGCAAATAGACCCCAGTTGGCTATCTTAATGGCGAATCTCGGAGTTTTGCTACTTGCAAGTGGACTGCTCTGAGGCGAGTTTGATAAATTAAACGTAATGACTCTATGGTCACTAGATGCCAAATTTTCTCTGACATACCACCCAATTATCGAGCCCAGCAAGGCTCCATTGACTATGGTTAAGTCGATATTGGAGTTCCCATTAGACGAGAACGTCGTTGGGTGTCCCTGCAAGTTCATCATGAAGAGGTCACTCTTAGACACGAAGTCCTCTACTTTTCTTCCGTTTTCATCGGTTAAACGGTCAATATTGAAAATAGGTAGAGTGAACCAACTTCCGATGATATTTCAACACATGTGCAGTGGCTATCGCAGAACTGACTTAGTTTCCTCATGCTCATGCCAGCATTGTGAATACTAATTGAAGTTTTGGGATTCTCAGAGCAGCCTGTAACTACTCTGGTTGTAGAAGGCATGCCACTGATTTGACCATTGACCGAGTGTGGTTCTTGCATACATAGTATATCTGTGTCATGAGTGGAGATGCGTTCACATATCTCTGATCCGATTATTTTAGCGCCCTGCATGTTGAGGTGGGCGAAACGTAGGTTACTGTTATAATGTCTTTGATTATGACTAATCATCATGTTTAGTTCTTAATTTCAAACGTTGCACAGCACTTTTGTATGCGTTACACGAAATACTTGGTGGTCATGAGGTTTTTGCAGTTCCTTGCAGCTTGCGCAACTGGCTGGTTTGTCTTTATTGGGACATACCTTGTAGCCACGACCATGATGTGCACAGTGAGAGCAGGTCCCTGCGCGCGCCCTATAATTCTTTGCAATGTGACCATATCGCTGGCACCTAAAGCACCTAGTTGGAGTCACAAACTCTCTCACACGGCATCGTACTCAGTCCACGTGCAGTCTTCCACACTTTAGCAACATGTTTTTGGTTGCTGGTTCGACTTCTACCACTCAGTGAGCGGTCTCTTACGGTTCTATACAGAACTTTAAAATCTTTTGATCTAGGCAGTTTTGGTTTATTAGGCAGTTTTTAACCATGTCGCCATCAAGCTCAGAGCTTACATCAAAGATGTTCACTTTAGGTAATAATATCTTAACAGGTTCTGGTTCGGTGGCTTTTAGACTCACGCCTTCCAACTTGGTATTTTCCGTGAAAACCTTCAAATCCCGGGGAAGAATCAACAGTAACTGCAACACCATTATAGGTCCAGCGTTTGTTACATAGTGAATCTTTATGTTAGATTCACTAGGACGTATGATTTCCTTGATTTTCGTGGTAATCTCGGTAGTCGAAAGGCTGGAATCATTATCTCTAGATGAGATAATTATCCGTTTTGTTTTCGTCTTATTCTGCCAACGCTTTCTGTTTCTCCGTTTCTTACGTTTCTTACCGACCGTTTGCCATTCATTTTCTTTTTGGTTAGTTACTACTTTTCTTGTGTTTTTTGGGTAGGCACTTGGAACTGAATCCTGTGCAGCCATCTCTGGTGTCTTTTCCACAGTAACCAATTGCTTTGGTTTTTGGCTGCAAGTGAACTTATGGTTGCGTGCTTCCTCCAGTTTTCCAACAACCAGATTAGTTTCCGCAACCACCTCTAGAATTTGAATCTTGATATTCTTAATGTGATTTTTTAATTCCCGAAACTTAGGGTCAATAAGTTTCGTGTTTTTAGTATGCCCGATCATCGTTTCAAAAGAAACGATTCTTGCGAAGACTGATCCGGTTCACGCCTGGAACCCTTACCCATATCTCTGGGTAATTCACTAAAAAGAAAATTAGCTTATGCTTGTTTGAAATATTTAATTGATTAAATATTTAAAATCGCACTGACTCCCCTCCCAACACTTATTGTGCCACTGCACTGTGTTTAGCCGGGCAGTAGATTTTTATTACACCTTAGATAACACTGACAATCAAAAATGCCTAGTTAATTTGACGAACAATGAAATTCCCGAAATAGTAACCAATATTTTAAAACTCTGTACCGTACACTAATATATCTGTACCGTACACAAAGATTATAGCCAATATAGAAAGTGAACTTTTAGACATCCTGGATGAAAGTATTGATAAAGCTCGTTTACGAAATGAACTTGTCAACATTTTAACAAATTTCAAAACCCAAAGCAGACATAGAAAACGATTATCTTAGGCTGATTTTAAAATAGTAAATGATGTTTTGTATACAAACAATTTTATTAAACCAAATTCAGATATTTTAGTAACTCGAGTTGATAAAGGCAATATTACAGTTTTAATAAATAATCAGACTACTACAATAAAATAAAATCAATGCTTGATGATACGAACACATCAATTAATTCCAAAAGATATTTTAAATGCGGTACAAATAAAATAAAATATTATGGTCAAAAAAAACTTAAGAGCTACCATGGTGTCGCGGCAAAGTTGTACGGTTTGCTAAAAATTCACAAAGCTGGCATATCTTATAAGTCAAGTATCTTATAAGGCTTCATTGGTACGCCATTATATCAACTGTCAGTTTTTCTGTTAGATATTTTGAATAAAACTGTAGGTAAATCAGTTATTAATATTGTTATGTAGAAAATGTTTTGGAGTTTCACATTTTTAAACACAAGAATTTTTAGATTATATTTTTATTTTATTGATTAATTTTTATGATTTTTATTTAATAAATATTTATTTATTATTCACTATATTTTTGGTACAACTTTTCTTCTCGACTAACCACTCTTCGCCCTTTTATACCTTCTTTTTGTATATAAGTATAAGTAACCTAAATACAATGAAATTATGAAAATTTAACACATACAAGTATTAAGTTGATTTACATTAAGAAGAATTAATATACATATACTGAAAATACATTATAACCTTAATAATTAATTAATTCACAACACCTTCACCCAAAGATTTTAATAATCCTATTGATTATTTACTAGTTAACAAAAAATTTATTTTAATAAAATTAGATAATAATAATTACACGTATATATTCTTTTAGTTTCCTATTTCAGTAATTAACACAGAATTTGATCATAATGAAAAAATATATCTAAATTAATGTTCAAACAATTTAATAATTTCAATTTTTTTTTTTAATTTAATTATTGCTGAAATATTTTGATTCGATTGTTATGCACAGTTTTTAATTTGTTATTTATTAGTAAAGTTGAATTAACAGGAGAAGGAATTTCTTTAATTTCAAAGGGCCCGAGCCATAAAGGGGAAAACTTGTTTTTACGCACTTCATTTTTTAATAAAACAAGATCACCAACATTTAATTGTTTTGTTTGAGTGTTGGCGTCATAATAATCCTTCGATTTGTGTTTCTGCGTAATAAGATTATTTTTCGCTAATTTGAAAGAATTCTGCATTCTAGATTTTAATTCGAATAGATAATCGTCGTAATTATAAACGGTTTATGTCCGAAAAGCAATTCATAAGGCATAAATTTAGTTGAGCTATGAGGTGTAGTATTAAAAGTAAATATAGCAAAAGGAAGCCACGTATCCCAATTTTGCTCGTCAGATTGCGTGTAAATTCTTAAATATTCTGACCATGTTCGATGAGAACGCTCCAGAGCTCCATTTGTTTCAGGGTGATACGCTGTTGAATTCAGTTTTCTTATTTTTAACAGTTTACACACACTAGAAAAAAGGTCACTCATGAAATTTGTTCCTTGGTCCGACAATATTTGTTGAGGTACTCCGAAAACACATATTAATTTTTCGACAAATACGCGAGCTAATGTATCAGCTTCTTGGTTAGTAATTGGAAAACCTAACGAAAATTTTGTTAAATCATCTTGAATTGTTAAAATATATTTATTTTCAAGGCAAGATGTAGGAAGGGGACCGACTATATCCAAGAAATTTTTTTCAAATGGTTGCGATGATGTAGATGTTATTTGCATTGGCACTTTATTTAATTTACCGCATTTGTTTTTCTGGCACAGTTCACATGATTGAATAAATTGTTTAATTCGGGAATATAAGTTTTTAAACTGGTAATATGATTTCAATCTAGCTGCTGTGCGAAATACACCTTAATGACCTCCTGAAGGAGTCGTATGGAAATCTTCAATGATTTTAGCGATTTCTGTATCATCAGTTAGTTGTATGATTGTCGAATTAGGATTAGCAATAGTTCGGTATTCAGAATTTGGTTGATTGGTTAGATCCTCTTGTATTATTGGTTGCTTGGTCTGAGATCGTGTCATTACGTTCACTTTTGTTTCGACATGCGCATCTGTTTCTAACTTAATTCTACTTCAGGCATCCGCGTTAAGATTTAAATTTCCAGGTTTATGAACAACCTTATAATCGAAATCGTCTAATCTTATTCGCCACCTCATCAAGCGAGATGATGGATTTTTTAAGTTACACAGCCAGATTAACGGTTTATGATCCGTGACAATTGTAAAGTGACGACCGTATACATATGGGCGGAAATGTTCTACAGCCCATACCATCGCTAATAACTCTTTCTCAATTGTCGGATAATTCACTTCGGCTGTGTTTAACACACGACTAGCAAATGCTATTGGCAAATCGAAATCATTTTTGCACTGAGATAGCACTGCCCCGATAGCAATGTCACTTGCATCCGTTGTAAATGTAAATGGTGTGGAAAAATCAGGATACTGAAGGATTGGCGGGTTTACTAAAGCACTTCTTAATTTTGAAAATGATGAATCGCAAAAAGCATCCCATATAAAAGGTTGACCTTTCTTTAATAAAGTAGTTAAGGGTTTTGCGATTTCAGAATATCTATTTATAAAACGTCTGTAGTATCCAGATAGTCCCAGAAATGATTTGATTTCTTTTTGATTTATTGGTTGGGGATAATTCTTTATCACATTTATTTTAGTTTGATCTGGTTTAATTCCGTCTTCTGTTACAACGTGTCCTAGATAATCAATTTCTTTCGATAGAAATTCACATTTTTCTAAATTTACTTTTAAGTTGTTTGTTCTGAAACAATCAAAAACTGATGTTAATTTCGAGTTATGGTCCTTTAGATTATGTCCTGTTACAATAATATCGTCTAAATATACCAAACATTTAATTCCTTGTAGACCGCTGAGAACATGGTTCATCAGACGTTGGAAAGTCGACGGCGCTCCTTTTAAACCGAAAGGCATTTTTTTAAAATGATAATGCCCTAGAGAAGTACTAAACGCTGTCTTTTCCTTATCAGCTTCATTTAAACGTATTTGATGATAACCATTTGCGAGGTCTAATGTAGTAAAATACTTTGATTTCCCAAGATGATCTAATATTTCAGAAATATTTGGTAACGGAAATACGTCATTAGTAGTAATATTATTTAATTTTCGGAAATCTACCACAATTCTCCATTTTCTTTCTCCGCTGTTAGATTTTTTTGGAACTACAATAAGAGGAAAATTCCACGGACTTTTACTAGTTTCGATTATATCGTCTTCCAACATTTGAGAGACTTGTTTGTCTATTTCAAGTTTCGTTGACTCTGGTAATCGATATTGCTTAATATATATTGGGTTTGAATTTGTTTCAGTTGGAATTTTATGATAAGTAATGTTAGTTGCACTAAGTTTATCGCCAGGCAAATAAAATATATCGTTATAATTTTTGCATATATCCAAAATTGATTTTGCTTCCTCTGTATTAAGATGATCTAGTTTAAGTGATGATTGAATTATTTCTAATCGGTTAACTATATTATTGGACCACGAGTTTAAATTAAGCACTTCAAAATCGTCTAATTGTTGTATAGGTAGTTCTAACTTTTGTATGTGTACATCATAATCATTGGTATTCACAAGACTAGTTGTTGTTAAATTGTGACTAGATTTTATAAGAGAATTGGCCGTATATACTCCACGTTGAATTTCACGAGATTGGCATATATAATCTATATTATTCGGAATTTGTAAAGACGAAGAAAAGGTTTTTTCTGATCGGGCAGGAATAAAAATGCAATTGTTTGTGGTTAAATTAAATACAATTGAACTATTATTAAATGGAATTTCCAAAGTATAGTTGGAAAAATCGATTTTACATTTGTGTTTGGACAAGAAATCTTTGCCAATAATACCTGCGCACGAAATGGGAAAAGTACTGGGAACGATTTGAAAAGAATGTGTAAATGTTAGAGAGTTTGTAATTTTAATATTAGCTTCACAACATGCTATTGTTTGTATTATTTCTGTAGTGATACCCTTTACCGTACATTTTCTGTCAGGATAACACAAAGTATCGTTCTTAACAAAATTTCGTTTAAGTATGCTTATGTCAGCTCCAGTATCGATTAGAAAAAAGTAAGATTTACAACTTAAAATATCTAATTCAAGTTCGATGTATTTTCTATCATGATTTTCGGTTGTTAAATGAATTGAATAATGCTTTGAATTTAAACGATGTGATGATCCAATTGACTCTAAAGAAGAATTATAAGATTTAGTAAACGAATTGAGAGTAAGATCTAAATTAGAATCAAACGGCACAACTGAGTTCGATTGATTTCTTGGTATATTGAAATAAGCGTTATTTAAATTTGATTTTGGGTTTGAACACTCTGTTTTGAGATATCTTGGATCCGAACTGGAGTGTTCGATGTAATTGTTGGAACGGATCCCGAATTGTTTCCCGAAGTAGTAGAGTTTTCATTTTTAGAAGCATCGTTACTAGATTTGATTTTTGAATTGACATACTGGCGTTTCCTGCAGGAACTAATGTGATGTCCTACTATTTTACAATAAGTACAGATAACAGTTCCTTGGACAATACGTACATTTGAAGATCGAAAGTTGCTTGGTGTATGATTAAATGAATTAGAATACGACGGTATTTTACTTGAATGGTTAAAACTTGGTGCCGTATTTCGATTATAACACTTTTCTGCAGAATGTCCACTTCGTTTGCATATTTGACATTTTATTATGTTACTCGTTGGAGTAAAGTTTGAATGGTTTCGACTACTGATGATGAGTTCTTCTTCACATGCTTGGTTTATAGCATCTCGAAGATCGGAAAATCTACACGCTTTAATTATTGTTTTAATGGAATCATGAAGACCTTCCTGAAAAGCTTTAAGAACAGTTTTAGAATTCAAATTCACGACAATATTTGCAGAATTAGCTCCTTCAGTTTCGATGCACACTTCATTTAGCTCTGATAATAACTTTTCTATTCTACCTGCATAGGTTATAACACTTTCGTTTCGTTGCTGACGAATATTAATCAGTTGTATTTGTAATTGCTCTAATGACCGTGAATATTGAAATTTATGTTTTAATTCGGTTTTTAAATCACTCCACGAATCGAATTTTTTATATTTTACTATGTCGTAAGCTTTACCAGATAGCTTAGTTTTTAACAAATTTAAAAAAATTCCACTTTCCGTATTTAACAAACTATCATTCACTACATCACAACACGAAAGAAATTTATGCAAATTATCCGAATTTCCGTCAAAATCCGGAATTAATTTTAACGCTAATTCAACATTTAATTTAGACATTTTGAGATTAGTTTTTACGGGTATATCTACAATCGATTTAACATCTATATTTTCATCAAAATTTAACTGATCAACGGAATTTACGGATAACGAACGTCTTGTTTTATCAATGATACGCGTGCGTAATTTTAATCTCTGTAGATCGTCACTTGATTCTAACATTGAATAATATTAATAAGATATGTGAACAATTTCGATTTATTGGAATATAAAATAATTAATTCAGTTGTAATTCAAACAAATCGTATCAAAATATTTTTTATAATTTTATATGTTTCGATATTTATTAAAATTGAAATTTAAACAGTTTGAACACTAACCTTGCAAAACATTGATGTTATATTGTTGTATTTCAATTGTCTCGAGTATATTAAAGATGTATAACGACTGGATTTTTATTGTTGCTTTGATGATGATGTACAATGATGAAATGTAGATTGATGAAATATGACGAATAACAAATTATGATATTGTTGTTTGTGATTTGATGACGACATTCTCCAAATGATAATAATGATCGAATAAATGCATATTTATTAAAGTTGATAATTTGATGACCGGCATAAAATTTTGTTGTTTAAAAGAAGCCGTTGAGATTTATATTGATTATTTATCACGAACCAATCATTACTCCATAGTCCATATTTTATGAAATTATTTTCGGTTTATATGCGTAATAATATAAATGCGTTTATGTTTCGTAGAATTTTATAAATGACCAAATAAGAAATGCAAATTTGTTGGATGTACGTACGATGACGTGAATTGGCCTTGGTTGTATTTTATTGCAACCACGCTTAATTGCATAACACTGCACAAATAATTTTTATTTTTTTTGTTTTATTATAATTTAGAATTGCGATTAGATTTTAGTTGACATAATCATATTATATGAAGTTTCACGTGAGATTTTAAAATATTATATGCGATTTTAGTTTTAAACTTGAGGAAAACCTTTACTTCACTGTTTATCTTAACGGTTTAATAGTTTTTGTACCACAAGCAATTTGATTTTAGTCGTTTCATAAGGCACATCAAATTTTTGTTATCGTACGATATAATTTACGGAATATTTTTAATGTCCTTCAATGCACTTGCTATTATAATCACTATGACGTAACTTTAAGGCACTTGACTGATTCTACGAGCATTTTATAACTTTAACAGTTTACAACTATTAATTTAAGTTTAACTTTTAATTACACATTTTTGCATGCAATTATTTAATTTTAATTTTTTTTAGATATAATTGTGTTTAATTGTAGAAATTTCCAAAACAAGGATTGCTCAATATCGCGAGCAAATCCCTCCGCTGCCACCAATTTTGTTATGTAGAAAATGTTTTGGAGTTTCACATTTTTAAACACAAGAATTTTTAGATTATATTTTTTATTTTATTGATTAATTTTTATGATTTTTATTTAATAAATATTTATTTATTATTCACTATATTTTTGGTACAACTTTTCTTCTCGACTAACCACTCTTCGCCCTTTTATACCTTCTTTTTGTATATAAGTATAAGTAACCTAAATACAATGAAATTATGAAAATTTAACACATACAAGTATTAAGTTGATTTACATTAAGAAGAATTAATATACATATACTGAAAATACATTATAACCTTAATAATTAATTAATTCACAACAATATAAACAATTCTTTCGATTTTAAAGGAAAAACTAATACTAAACAAACGGTTTTACCGACAAACCACACCATATTAGACGTCATTTCTTTGTTTACTAATATAGATAGTACTTTGGTATTCAAATTAATAAGGGAAAAGTGGAAAGATATTAAGAGAAATTCAAGAACAATTCTCACAAAAATTCAATTTAATTATTCCAAGAATTTAGTTCTTAATAATTGTGAATTCTCATTCAATAATAAAACATATAAACAACTTTTTGGATCATCGATGGATTCAGCCATTAGTCCCCCGGTTGCAAATTTAGTTATGGAGTTGATTGAATCAAGTGTTCTATATTCGCTTGATTTTAAGCCTATTTTCTTTTTTCGGTACGTTTACGATAATATATTGGGTGTACAAATGTATTTCCGACCTTTTTTTAGTGCAATTAAAGACATTAGTTTGTGTAGAAAATGAAAGAATGTTTTATTCAAAGTATGCTCCTTCGGAAGCTATAACCTTCATCCATCGTTCAGGCAATAAACGGATTTCCCGAAGGAAGAAATCTGGTTGTTTCGAGGCGATCCAGTCGTCCACCCATTTTTTGATGCTATATGAAGTGAAGTGCTGCTGTGCCAGGGCTTGGGTAGAATTTCCCAGTTCTGCCTGTCCAAGTAGTTTTTGACAAGTATAGTTACATGTGGCCTAGCGTTATCATGGTGCAAAATAATTTTATCGTGTCTTTTATCCCTTTCCGGTCGTTTTACAGCTAGAGCTTGCTTTAAAGCCATCAGTTGTCGTCAATAAACTTGTTCCGTAATGGTTTCATGCTCTTTCATCAGCTCATAATAAGCGACACCCTTCATATCCCACCAAATACAAAGCATCACCTTCGAACCATGGATACGGAACCGATGCAAAAACTCCTTCCGTTGTCGTTGAATCAACAATTCGCACATGGTTTTCCGACGATCCATGTCCCGTTCTTTCAATTTGTGTCGCACCCAATGTCCCAGCTTCTGAACCAATCCCATTGCATGTAAACGTTGCGAAACATATTGTTGGGTAATATTCAACTCTTCTGCCAATTGTTTTTCGGTCTGAGAAGGGTCCACATCAAGCAATTCTTCCACTCCTGTATCGTCAAATTTTCTTGGTCCGCCTTTACGTTCTTTGTCTCTTACGTCAAAATCACTTTGAATCGTTGAAACCATTCATGAGCATGTTCACTGTAAACTTCCACAAGCAAACGATTTGTTTCCGCTGCACTTTTCTTCAACAAAAAATAATGATGGTAAAATGGTAAAGCTTCCCGCAATTGCTGTTTTTGGCCCAAAATTCGACATTTTCTATTACATGAAAATAATTGTTGTTTACGCTTTGAATAAATGTCACTAGTAATTTTTCAAGCTTGACATCTGACCTCTAAAAACATGTATTGCCCGATTGCATAATATGCAAGTAGTGATACTAACGACACCTTTATTAAAAGGTCGGAAATACATTTGTACAACCAATAACAGCGATTCCTAATGATAAAATTGATTATGGTTTTAGTGTCTTCAACTCGTTTCACAATAACATCACATTTACTATCGAATTGGAATCTAGCAATAAATTACCCTTTAATTCATAATCTTGATGGTTCAATTTCGACTGATTGGTTTCACAAAACTAAATGGTCTGGTAGATATCTTAATTTCGATTCCCATCTTCCAATTTCTTATAAACGTAATACAGTGAAATTATTATATGACAAGACTATTCTATAATCGGACCCGATTTTTCATAAAGACAATTTTCAGTTACTACAAAATACCCTTTTGGAAAACGGTTATCCAAATTCATTTATTAGACCAATTATACATTTTATATACAAATTTAAATATAAATAATCAATCTGCCGAAATTGTGCCACAACCAGAAGCGGTTAATATTAGTTATATTGGAATTCCATATGTGAAAGATTTACTTACATGCATAATTTAGAGCCCGTGAAGTTTCTAACAAAAAATAATACGTATACGTATACGATCCCAATTGGAAAACATGGCGGAACCATAATTCTTATTGGATTCAGATATATTCCAATAGCCGCCATATTGAATTGTTTTAGTGTTGGTGAATTGCACTGTTAATATTTTATAAATGCAAATTAGTAAAAATTTTATTAAAAATTATTATATATTAAATAAATTCAAAATTTACACAATAAAATAGAAAAAGAATAATAAATACAAAAGATATTAAAGAAATATTTAAATAACTTAAAAAAACTTAACAAATAAATAAAATTAAAGCTTTAACAACAAAAAAATATCAAATATGTTTATTGAAAATTTTCACTCAAAATATTGAGTATTTTATCAATCTGGGCCAATAACAAGCCACTTCCAGAGATTAGGGCAAGACACAACTATATAGGTTGAATTGGTCTATCTCTAAAGAACATTTTCCGGTATAAGGTTTTTCCAAGCGGAGAAAATGCAACCTTGTTAATAGCAATTTTCCAACCATAAATTTTGAGTATTTATCAATCTGGGCCAATAACAAGCCACTTCCAGAGATTAGGGCAAGACACCACTATATAGGTTGAATTAACCTATCTCCAAAGAAAATTTTCCGGTATAAGGTTTTCCCAAGCGGAGAAAATGCAACCTTGTTAATAGCAATTTTCCACCGTAAATTTTGAGTATTTATCAATCTGGGCCAATAACAAGCCACTTCCAGAGATTAGGGCAAGACACCACTATATAGGTTAAATTGGCCTATCTCTAAAGAACATTTTCCGGTATAAGGTTTTCCCAAGCGGAGAAAATGCAACCTTGTTAATAGCAATTTTCCAACCATAAATTTTGAGTATTTATCAATCTGGGCCAATAACAAGCCACTTTCAGAGCTTAGGGCAAGACACCACTATATAGGTCCTATATAGACACCTATATAGTGGTGTCTTGCCCTAATCTCTGGAAGTGGCTTGTTATTGGCCCAGATTGATAAATACTCAAAATTTACGGTGGAAAATTGCTATTAACATGGTTGCATTTTCTCCGCTTGGGAAAACCTTATACCGGAAAATGTTCTTTAGAGATAGGCCAATTCAACCTATATAGTGGTGTCTTGCCCTAATCTCTGGAAGTGGCTTGTTATTGGCCCAGATTGATAAATACTCAAAATTTAGGTGGAAAATTCCTATTAACAAGGTTGCATTTTCTCCGCTTGGGAAAACCTTATACCGGAAAATGTTCTTTAGAGATAGGCCAACTCAACCTATATAGTGGTGTCTTGCTCTAATCTCTGGAAGTGGCTTGTTATTGGCCCAGATTGATAAATACTCAAAATTTAGGTGGAAAATTGCTATTAACATGGTTGCATTTTCTCCGCTTGGGAAAACCTTATACCGGAAAATGTTCTTTAGAGATAGGTTAATTCAACCTATATAGTGGTGTCTTGCCCTAATCTCTGGAAGTGGCTTGTTATTGGCCCAGATTGATAAATACTCAAAATTTAGGTGGAAAATTGCTATTAACAAGGTTGCATTTTCTCCGCTTGGGAAAACCTTATACCGGAAAATGTTCTTTAGAGATAGGCCAATTCAACCTATATTGTGGTGTCTTGCCCTAATCTCTGGAAGTGGCTTGTTATTGGCCCAGATTAATAAAATACTCTGTATTTTGATCGAGAAATTTTAATAAATAATTCTAATATTTTTTCTGTTATAGCTTTTATTTTTATTTATTTGTTAACTAATTCTCACTTGATTTTAATTTGTTTTTTCTTATCTGTTTTAATAATCATTGCATTTCATTAATATTTTGTATTTTTGAATAAATTATATTTAAAAAAATTTAATTTTAAAATATCTTCATTCGGAAAATAATTTTACAGTGTAATAAATCTCACTCAATTTATTCTAATAAGAATTTATTATTGAATGGTACCAACACATATATAATTTGGTTTTTTTGTTATTTTTTGTTAGAAACTTCACACCGGTACAATTTAGTGGTTGCCTCAAAAAATTTAATTTTAAAGTTTTGGGAAAAGCTAATAATTTCTTAGGTAAATCTGTTTTCTCATCTTTGAAAGATCCCACATCTTTAAATAATAAAAAAGAAGTTGTATGTATTTAAAGTTACTTGTTCTTGTAACAAAGTATATATTGGCCAGACTAAACAACGTTTATGCTCTCGTTTTTGCCAACCTAAACAGGTCGCAATACGACTAAATAAAATTGTAGTTGACCAAAATACTGCAAACCCGAGTAGTTTGTCTACTCATCTCCATGAACCAAACCATTCGGTTTTTATTTAAAATATAGAAGTTGTAGGACAAGAAACAAATTACCGAACACGACAAGTTTTAGAAATGATACATATAAAACGAAGTCGACAAACTTCGGATTGTTTAAAAAACAATCTGAATGTACGAGTATGTTTCTTCAGGATACTTTCAACTCGTTAATTTTCTAATTTGTTTCTGTTTTTGAATTGTAATTTTGTAGTTTATATTTTTTGTTTGTTTTTATATATTCATTTATTACAACTGATTTACAAATCATCTAGTAATTTATTTTTCATAATTTATATTCTTGTTTGGAGGGTTGTAGCCCTTTGACTAGTCCCCTTTACAATTTTATTATATTTTTAGCCGATCCTGATTGGGTCTTGTAGATCATGCGGTTTCTTCCTTCGCAGCCGTCTTACTGGGTTTGAATCATCCAACATACGACGTATCTCAGCATTCTACGGCGGCGCTTCCAATTCCGGTGGGGGATCTTCGCTAGAAACTTCCGGTTGTAATACTCTTTGTAATCGGACGCAGTTTCTGCACAATTCAATAATGCCCTATTGCCATGCTCAGTCTTACAATGCCACACCCAATTACAAGAATTCAACAATTGCACTTGTAACCTTAACCTTGATGGTAATACTGGGGCGGTTATAACATTACTGGGAATTAATTTTAGCTTTTTATGCATGTTTACATAAGCTCTACTTCCTAATGCAACATTTTGGATTCCCATGGACAATTTACATGGACATATCACTATATCTGTTATATGAGGGTGATTTAGATTTAACAAATTTTTGCCAAATTACTTAATGGCCCTTAGTCAAGGAAACTGCGCCCACTTCAATTGCACGTGACCTTGGTTCTAACGTTGAGATGTTTGATGGTAAACATCTCAGATACTTTTTTGTAAGTTCTACACTTAAGGGACTCATGTAGAAATGGAATGTCTTTGATGAAGAATTCTTGAATAAATCAGAAAGGAAAGTCGTCGATAATTTAACCATATTAGCCAATTGACTTGGGGAGATCTCGACTGGTAAAATGGTATTACCTACCTGTATTTTATACTTACTTCTGATTAGAGTATCATTAACTCTACCATTCGTTTTATCTCTGAAATATTCCAAAGGAACAATTTTGGAAAATTTCCCGTCAACCTTAGCTCTGGTTTTATTTTTAGAAATGCCAGATGGCCTTTGTTCTACTGCAGATGGAAGTATGGTTTGGTCTGCTATAGGTGATGACTTACTACCTACTTTATTTTCAATTCCCTGATCGTCAACTGTTCCTGGCGGGCGGCTCGGTACTGATCGTTCTGATGTTATTTTAACCGAACTATATGAATCGGTTGGATGAGGTATTCGTGGTACTGGCGATGAAATCACTACTGATTTATTCGACAGGCATTGTTTCTTTTGCAATTTTCGCAATAGTCTGAGATGTTGTCGTTGCGCGTGCTCATTTTTATAGTACGCACTTGACGCAGAATCAGTTAACGTACTATTTGGTTGCAATTTTTGAACCTCCTCTAATCCCCTAAAACACGCTATGGCCTCTTGTTCAGGTATTGTGATGACCAAACCCTCCAATTCTTCTTGAGCTTGCTTGAATGTCATCCTACCCCGTTTGATCCGGGATATTATCCTTCCACTTTCGGTTACAGCTTCATCTAAGCTCTCGAACATCTTAAAGGACTCTTGGGTTTTAGTTACCCGATTGGTTCTACCCTGGATATGCACCAGTTTTGCCATCGCCAGATGCCAAATCCTAGATGCCATGTGTCAATAACATCTGTCATCTGTCACTAGACCAAATTAAAATTTTCAGAAAGATCTGTCATTTAGTTCAGTTTTGCCAGCCATTGAAAACAGACAACCCATTGTTTTTTTTGCAAACATGGAAAAAAGTCAATTTCGTGTGTTAATTAAACATTATTTTTTGCGTAGAAAAACCATATTATAGGGACTCTTCACTATCGATTAAAATGATTCACAAGTGGTTTACTGATTTTCGTTGTGGTCGTACTAGCACAACTGATGCCGAACGTTGAGGACGCCCAAATGAAGTCACCACACCAAAAATGGTTGACAAAATCCATGATACGGTATTGCAAGACCGCAGAGTGAAAGTGCGCGAGATAGCTGATATAGTAGGCGAACCTAAAGAACTTAAAAGTTCCCAATTATCATAATAATATCTACATAATAATGCTAATAACATTAACAATCATAATAATAATAATAATAATAAACCCATAAAATAAAAATCTTGACTGATAATCTTTAAGTGATTTTAAGTGTAACGGTTATAACTATGCACCTACCTATTATGAACCCAAAGGTTTCATAATTATATACCTTAATATCTAAAAGAAATGAATTCAATTTTTTTTATATTTATTTGGCTCTATCTCCAAATTTGTTGCCATTTGGCCCAGTTTCAAATTACAATTTTTACAACTTTTAAAATTTTTTTTTAATTTTTCAATCTTTCACCTTTCACTCATCAATCCCCATTCATACTTCTATCTGATTCATTCTAATAAAATCATACATATTCTTATACACGTTCATTCCCATTCGTAATAATTCTGGCAAATTCCTTGCACTCAAGAACATCGAACATTTATCGGCTCTGATTAAATGCAGAGCATTTTGAAATCAAATGTTCGATGTCCTTCACAACCAAGCAGCTGTCACATCATTCACACTCAATCAAATTGCGTTTCTTCAAGCATTCTTTTCTATTTCAATGATTCAGTCTCACTCGTTCCATTCTTCTTGTCATTCTAGTATCTCCCTTGAGTGCCTTAAGGAAAGGTTTGCTGAACGGAGAACTAACCAACTCAAAGTACTTCTTACTTTTCACCTGACATTTTTCAACAAACTCTTTCTCCCATTTTCTCCACAGATTCACCTGAAATATGCGAAGTACATCTCTTGCATCCATGAATTCATATTCATTTACCTCCACAACCAAAGAACCCCATTTTGTAAGTATATCGGCTCTTTCATTACTTTCAATCTGTATGTATCCATTGAAGAATGACCTCACTCCCACACGATTGAAGGTATTCATACCGTTACTCTGCATTCATTATACCGATGCTGGAATTCACTCGTAGTATTTTCTCTTTTCTTATTGACGGAGTACAATTCCTACACCTACTCGATTATCATTCACACTAGCATCTGGATACACTTCCACATGGGCAAAATAATTCATTCGCAATTTTACAAACTCACTCGTAACCGACAACTCATTCATCATCGCTTTTGTTGTATCACCAAACTTTAAACACACAATTAGATTGCTCGGAGGCAATTTCGGATTTACAGGTCGAATTTTGGAAAATACATTAATACTTTCCAAAATCACCCGTGATCTTTGTGTCCTTTGGTAGTCCGTCCCTCTTTGCAATCTCTCTTTCATTTCATTCACCAATTTATTATCCTTAGTCAACATTCGCACCGTCTCTCGCACGGTGATCCACTCCCTCTTATAATTAAGAGGTGAATCACCCAGTTCAGACCACAAAGTGTGTATTGGGGTTGAACTAGTCGCGCCCAATACCACCCTGGCACAGGCATTCTCCACATTCATCAACTTTTTAAAACCATCTTTGGATCCATCACCATCTACACTCAGTCCATAGGCAATTTTTGATGATACTAGCGTCTTTCGTAACATATTAGTCACACCAGGATGAGCTCCCCATTTCGGTTTACTCACCCTTTTGATTACATTCAATCTACTCTTGGAATTATCGGCTAATTTTTCCATATGCACTTTAAAACTCAATCGCTTATCAATCCAGATTCCCAAATAGCTATTCAAATTTACACACTCAATTTGCTCATTATACACTTGCACGTCAACCATACGATTCGTGCGAAACGTCATACAACAACATTTTCTCGAATTTACATGCAAATTCATTTCAGTCAAACATTCTGTTACCTGATTCACACATTCTTGAGCCCGACTTAAGGCCTCCTCGATGGTCCTCCCCTTGCCCAACAGGACAAAGTCATCTGCAAATTGCAGAATGACCTTGTTCGAAGAGTTAAACCTATGTATCGAGCTCGTGCAAAGGTTGAAGAGAGTCGGTGAAATTTTACTGCTTCGGGGGAGGCCTATATTCAGCGCTCCCTCCAACCTGTACCCTCTACCACACAAAAGTAATTTTCTTTCATTCATGAACTCATACACCCATTTCTAGCAAATTTTTCTAGGAAACTCCAGACGCATAAGGATCTGATAAAGTTTCCCCAGAACCATGTAGTCATATGCCTTTTCTATATCCAAAACTACCGCCACAACATGCTATTTTTCCTTTCGCACTTTCCACACAAACTTTTCTACACATTCATTAGCAGAGTGGTTGTCATCCACAAATTTGTCTATACGAGCTTTCATCATACCATTCACAATTTTAACAAATACATTCAACATACATATTCCCCTGTAATTTGTTGGCAGATTCCTATTCCGTTCCCGTTTAGGAATAGGTACCACTCTGTTTTCCATCCATTTTTCCGGTATTTGAATACTCATCCATACTTGATGGCCATCTTGGCTTCGAATTCCAATCTGCCAATAATTTTATAACTCACTCTGTTAGTTCCGGGGGTCGAAGTTTTGGATGTTTCTAACACATCTCGGAACACTTCCCATTCAAATTCTTTACACATGTCGTTCATAAATTCACTTTCATTATCAGGTAACAAAATTTCATATCTATCGCTCAAATTACTACGCACATCCGTCATCATTTGTAAAAACACACCTCCATTCTCTTTGTCATCTAACACTGCATTTCTTCCTTGCTCTCTATAACCTCTCACTCTGTTAAACTTATCCCATATATCCTTAGTTGTGGTGCAACCATTTGTGCAAACCATTTATTTTGCGTTTCTCAATATATGTGAAGTCATAAATTTGTCTTAAAATTGCTTTGTTTTCTTGATGAGTATTGCCGGTAGTTTGCTTTTTCTCATTTGTCGCTGTCTCGTGTTGTTCAAATCCAAAAAGATGAAATAAAGTGGTGATTGAGATGAGGTTGTTGCTGAGTTAAGTATACAGGGTAGATAAATTGTGTAGTCTATAGCTGGTTCCCATCTTCGTCTTACGGTCAGCACAGATCCGTCTATGTTCTGGATTCCCCACTCATCGGCTCCTGAGTCCTATCTAGCATAATCGACCGTTCCAGAACCTCTAGTGGGATTATTTAAATCTGTTACCGAGTGGTGGATCATCGTCATCTTCAGTGTTTTACACCCACCAGTGCTACTAATCGCACGATCTGGTTACAATGCTTATTTATTTACCGGCCAACAAGGTCATGGCCACATTTTTTTGGGATGCACGCGGCATAATCCACATTGATTACCTTCAAAAGAGGAGAACAGTCAACGGCGAATTTTACTGCAACTTATTGAACCGTTTTAACGATGTTTTGAAAGAAAAACGACCGCATTTGCCGAAGAAAAAAGTTCTCTTTCGTCAAGATAATGCACGGGTGCACACGTGTGTAGTTGCCATGGCCAAAATCCATGAACTACGCTTCGAATTGCTTCCAGATCCGCCATATTCTCTAGACTTAGCCCCTTGCGACTATTTCCTGTTTCCGAACTTGAAGAAATGGCTCAGCGGAAAGAGATTCGGCTCTAATGAGGAGATCATCGATACAATAAACGCCTATATTGAAGGGTTAGAGAAATCGTATTATTCGGAAGGGACCGAAAAATAGGAAAAACATTGGACTAAGTGTATCGAGCTAAAAGGCGACTACGTTGAAAAATAATTTTTTTTGGCCGAAAATATTATTCCTTGTTTCATTTTTACCAGACTTCTCATGCCACCCTTGTATTATTTTAATGCTGGATTATTTCTCATTTTAAATTTATTAATTTACAGATTCCTTAGTGACTGTTTTACTTAGTGTGTGATGGGGGTGTTACGGTCGTTTAGACTTTGTTCTATAGGTAGAATAGAATAAGGTCCGAACTGATATATTGTTCCCATTAAGAATGAATGGGCTAAACAGCTAATCTTGAAATAAACAATGTATTATTTCAGGATTGGCTGATTAGCTAAATTTATGTTTATTTATTGAATTTAAATTAAATCGTGCCGTCTTGTAAGTAAATACTAACTATTGGCATTATTAGGTGTCTGTAATCGGGCCTACTCTATCATAACTAATTCTCCTATCATATTATTCGGTTTTGTTGAGCGTGAAAAGTTTGCACAATGGAGTCCGACCTTCCGGGAGATCTTGCCCAGTAATAGATCAAAAGACTATGGTTATAACCATGAAACAATGAAATGTTGGTTGAA
Source organism: Nephrotoma guestfalica (assembly GCA_963691935.1). Classification (NCBI taxonomy): domain Eukaryota; kingdom Metazoa; phylum Arthropoda; class Insecta; order Diptera; family Tipulidae; genus Nephrotoma; species Nephrotoma guestfalica. The sequence continues at coordinate 10,342,630 of OY829916.1, read as the reverse complement.
TAAAATTTTCTAAGTGCCAGAACAACAATATTACCAGTTATAAGTGGTACTGTTGAGTGATATTTTACGGAGTATTAAATAATATCTTTTAGTTAATTTTTGGTTGCAAGAAATTGATTTGGTGTTGATAAAATTATTTCAGTATATCTGATGGAGCAGCTAACAATAAGCTCCTCATTAAATTATTAAGTCACGAAGATTGGTTCATTTATTCCTGTGTCCATTGAAACTACATAATAAATATGTTTGCAACTTTAAGTAGTAGCTTTAGATTAATTTACTAAATTTTTATACTCGTATTTTTAGGAAGCCAAAAAATATGAATTTTAGAAAAACTATTGATGCATATGCAAATTTGATTAATAAGCATTCGAAAGTTCACTTCTAGCTTTGAATGATTACAAAATTTGAATTTATATAGTGCCTGAGTTTCTAGGAATCAGTTTCTTCATTTCAATTTAAACTGTGACTGTGTTTTGTATTAAAAATTGTCAAATATTTATCAAACTAATACTTTACTAACTATTGACTATTTAGGTGTCTGTAACCGGGCCAAGTCTATCATATTTAACAACCTTTCCCATCCCCCATCTTGTTAGATGTTAAAGAGTGTACGGTAGGCCCCGTGTATCCTGGATCCCTGCTTAGTCTTGGCCGTACATTCTAATCACTCATTCAATCAATATTTCAATTCATATATTGTTGGAATTGGTATAATATGATGAATAATAAATCTCGTTCTCTGTGGACCAAGGGAACTTTTATTTCAAATATAATCATGTTTCCTAGTTTAACAATTTTAATGTTATGTTACGGCTGCATCAACAATTTACGCTTTTGACGTCAGCTGATCTAAATTTCAATATGCTTGTTCAATATGTTATTGTTGTTTATGTATGGAATCCCTGATGACGTATTGATGGTGATTTCTTGTTCTTTTTAAAATATAGGTCAATACAACAAAATAATTTGGACTTGACAAAATAATTTGAAACTTTTCAGTTTTTCTTTTATCTTCTATGTTTACATAAATCGGTAAATGTATATAAACATGAAGAGCCGCTCATTATCTCACCATCAAGCTCTGTCATATGCCATGGTATATCTTTGTATGTTTCATTTCGAACGGATTAAGTTACCAATAATCATTTGTTTGTTTTGTATGTACTGTAGTATATGTATAGGTTTATACAGGTATATTTAATAATATTTGATACATAATCACAACCACAGATATCAAATTATACATAAATAACTAACAATGTGTAGTGCAATAGGTATATGCAAGTACATAAGGTTCTATACAGAGTGTCCCTGAATTGGACGATCAAACGATGGTGCAAAAGTTATTCCACTTTTAGTGTTTTTTAGAGAAATCGTAACACACCCAATTGAATTTTTAACCAATAAATTAATTAAAAAAAACAAGAGTTCTTTTGTTTAACTTTCTTTTTTAATACGATCTAGAAAGTTGATCAACTTTCAGAAAAATATGCAACCCACTAATGCAGATTTTAAAATGGTATCACACATCGGGCTAGTCACAACAGAATGTTTTTTATCAATTTTTTTCACAAAGTAAGTCGTGTTTATTAAAAATGGCGCTTAACAAAATTTCGATTTCTAAAATAGATACTTTGTCAGAAATAAAGCAAAATGTATAAAATAAATGTTTTTTTTTTAATTTTAAATATTTTAATAAGTGTTCTAAGTGTTCGATGCTTCGATTATACGTTGCCGCATCTCCTGATCGGTCTGGTTTACTCTTTCATAAACCAGCACCCCACAGAAAATGGTCTAAAGGGTTTAAATCAGGAGACCGCAGTGGTCATGCAATGAACCCTCCCCTTCGAATTCAGCGACTGGGATAATTTACGTTCAGGTGTTGTCTCACTTTGTGCATAGTGAGGGGGAGCTCCATCATGCTGCAGCCACACATTTCCACGTGTTTGTAGAGAAACGTCATCAAGTAATTTTTTGTAGAAAACTTAGATAAACTACCTTGTTGATCCAAAACTACCTTGCTGATCCAACGCGGGAGTTCAAATAGGTCAATCAATTTTCCGTCGACTATTCCCGCCCACATGTTCACTCCAAATTGGTGATGAAACCGACTATGCCGTATATGTTTTGGAACTACGCGGGCTCAATAGTGCGAATTATCGATATTGTCCCCTCTCTTTTTAAACATGTTTTGTCACTCCATAAAATGTTGTAATAAAAACTGCGACGCAGCAGTTTCTTAATCCAATTGCACCCTTGCAACTGATTTCTTGTTACAATACGATGCAAGGTGGACCGTGCGGCACTTCCGAACGTCTTGATAAACAACGAACACTTACTGATGGGCCGTCTGTCACCATTTTAATTACTCTATCTTCGTCTATATCAGGTTGACCGGCTGTTTCATATCTTCTACGACGACCAGGGTCTTCACTGTAAATGTGATGTACGTTTTTGGATATCGTCTCTGGTATTCTCACGCTGCTGTTCGGGCGTTGCCATTACATAAGCCATAAATGAAATGCATTTCTGCATATTTGCGGTGGGAATGAGCCACATAGCTTATTGACATTTTAATTATAAACGTTCGAGTATGTATGAACAAAATGTTTTTCTGTTTATACCACAAATTTTGTTTAATTCGTGCTACTAGATTTGCTTAAAAAAATTGTTATACTTTAGTTTACCATTGTATTCATTATTTTGTTTTACTTCTGACAAAGCATCGATTTTAGAAATCGAAATTTTGTTAAGCGCATTTTTAATAAACAGGACTTACTTTGTGAAAAAAATTGATAAAAAACATTCTGTTGTCAATAGGCCGGTGTGTGATACTATTTTAAAATCTGCATTAGTGTAGCATATGTTTCTGCTAATGGGTCAACTTTCTGTAGTACATTGTTTTCCCGGTGGCGTCACTTAAACATCAATAAACATTTTTGAGAAACAAAAAGACTTTACATAACCATTGTTTTTATTTGACGGAAGATAATACAGCTTATAAAAATGATTTTATTGTAAAGGTACACTCTTCTAGATTGTATTAGAAAAGAAAGTTAAACAAAAGAACTCTTGTTTTTTTTAAATACATTTTTTGGTCGCATGCGCACCGATTTCTCTAAAAAACACTAAAAGTGGAGAAACTTTTGCACCATCAGCAATTTGAAAAATCATCACTTGCCTGTTTTAATGAGTTCTCCTATCACTCTGCTTCGTTTGATCGTCCAATTCTGGGACACCCTGTATGTATTTTCTTGTTTGATTACTGCCGATTACTCGACAAAATATTATTTTATTCATTGTCACTGAGGCTTCCGTCAGTGTGACGCTAAGCGAAGGAATATATTAAACTGTGAAAGTGAATCTAATTTTTGGCACCACATTATATTTTATAGATAAATGGTAAGTGATTGATTAAATTTCACGTGTACTCGTATGTGTTAAATTTGTGCTTTTTTCAATTATCCCCCGTAGCCAAGAAGGGGATATAGCTAACTACCGCTATTACATATATTATCGAAGAGTGATTACAGTTACGTAAAAGCAAGCCCTAATTTATTATATTGTTACCGGGTAGTTAGGCATCTCGCTATTGGGTAAGTAGTTTAGATAATCGTGTTATGTCAGTGAATAGACTTTCTAATAGACGAACCCATATTTAGATATTATAAATATACTCGAATGTTTGCCGTAAATAGTAATTGATTTATTATCAATTACTATTTACGGCAAACATTCGAGTATATTTATAATATCTTAGTGATCCCGGTTAAACTACAATTTTCATTGTAGGTGAAATTGGTTTAAAAAATCCTAACCGTATCAGAAATACGTAGTATAAAAACAACACTAGGATTAACATCGTTTGTTGGGCTTTAATGAAGAAACAATGTGTGACTAAAATAATATTTGCGACTTCAACCGCAAAACAAATTTGTTGTCACAGATTCAGTAAGTTCCAGTTATTTTGAATTAAAGACGTAATTTTGAGTACAGATTCGTTTAAGTTGGTGCAAAATGTCGTCTTATTCGCTTACAATCCAGGCTTGATTACAAAATGTGACCGACGAATTCCAAAATTCGATTTTTCAAATAACCACACTTTCCATATGCAAATTATCGCTAGTTTCTTGCTAAACATATCATTCCAATTACCTATAATCATTTTGAACCGGAAATTCAACAATAAAATATTTTTAGTTTTTTTGCGAAAATCCCTGATGGTTAGTTAGCCTTACTGATTTTGAACGGATTTAATTTATTGTCACAGATTTGGCAACTTTCGGTTATTTTACGTTAAAGACGTAATTTTGAGTAGAGATTCGTTTAAGTTGGCGCAATATGTCGTCTTATTCGCCTTCAATACAGGTTCGATAACAAAATGTGGTCGTGGATTTCAAAATACGATTTTCCAATATCCGCGATTTACATATGCAAATCATCGTTAGTTTCTTACTAAACATATTATTCCCGTTACCTATAATCATTTTAAACCGGAAATTCAACAATAAAATGTTTTCAGTTTTTTTGCGAAAATCCCTGATGGTTAGTTAGCCTTACTGATTTTGAACGGATTTAATTTATTGTCACAGATTTGGCAACTTTCGGTTATTTTACGTTAAAGACGTAATTTTGAGTAGAGATTTGTTTAAGTTGGTACAACATGTCGTCTTATTCGCCTTCAATACAGGTTCGATAACAAAATGTGGTCGTGGATTTCAAAATACGATTTTCCAATATCCGCGATTTACATATGCAAATCATCGTTAGTTTCTTACTAAACATATTATTCCCGTTACCTATAATCATTTTAAACCGGAAATTCAACAATAAAATGTTTTCAGTTTTTTGTGAAAATCCCTGATGGTTAGTTAGTTAGCCTTACTGATTTGGAACGGATTTAATTTATTGTCACAGATTTGGTAAGTTTCGGTTATTTTACGTTCGCAAAAAACTGAAATCATTTTATTGTTGAATTTCCGGTTTAAAATGATTATAGGTAACGGGAATAATATGTTTAATAAGAAACTTATGATGATTTGCATATGTAAATCGCGGATATTGGAAAATCGTATTTTGAAATCCACGGTCACATTTTGTAATCGAACCTGCAGCAATATTACCAGCTAGTTTAAATACATCGGGAAAGGTTCCTCTATCCAGGCTTAAACAGATATTTCAAAATATCTAACAAATACCAAGAACTGTCATTCTCATCAATGCCTTTGGATGGTTTGTTTTTTAATTTTTTAATTTCGAATATAAGTTCAACCGATTGTATTGGTTCAAAAAAGCAGGATGTCATTTAACCATTGGAGGAACCCGCTGTATATCTTGAGAATTGACGGAAATCGGTGAATAATGTGGTATTCTTAAACATTGAGAATGTGCCGGATATAGCATTTATAAAAATGTTATTAAGTTCATTGGAAATGGCTAACAGACCAGAAACAACCAAATCTGTTTTTAATTTTCTAATGCGCGTTATTGGGCTTTGGCCTAAGTTTTTTCCTAGAATCTCATCAATTAGTTTCCAAGTTTTCTTAGAGTTATTGCCTACTGAGGAAAATTTACTTTTGTAAAAATTATGCTTTGTAGCTTTGACACTGCCCTTCACATTATTTGACAGTTTTTTAACGAATTTTCATAGTCTACCATTGAATGGATTACACTTTAGTTTCTTCGAAAACTTGTGAAGCTTTTTTGTTTGACGTAAAAGATGTTAGTGAGTTTTCTGTTCAGTGTGAAGTTTTTACTAAGTATATGCTAAACGTTTATATGTGTTGCTGCATATCAAAATGATACCTGTACAAAGCGGAAAACTATTTTGCAGTTATCTTTAAAAAAACCCGAACGAAATTATAATATATTTACCATTTCATTAATGAATGTTCACTAACACTAATATTACGGTTAATGAAAGTTTTACAAAAATAACTATAAAATCAGTATCCGAGGCATATTAGTAAGAAACACTACACACTGAACTACATAAGGAAGAATTATTGAAATCAAATGAGATAACCAGAGAAATTTTAATTCATAGTCGGGTAAACTGGGTGGGGCAATACACTTGGGTGCAAAAAATACGCACATTGCTCAATTTTCAGCAAAAGTTCAAAAATATCAAAAATTCAATGTTTGTTTAATTATCTAGAATGCAGATTCAAAGTCTGTTTCAGCACCTATCCAGTGCTACTTTTTTGTACTTATACCGTGCGAACAAAGTGAATTTTGAGGTCAACATCTGAAGTACACGTTTTTTGGAATTTGTCAGCATGAAAATTATTGGTAAAAATCGAATCAGCAAAAACAATATTTTTATTAATAAGATGCATTCTCTTCCCCAGCCTGAATAACAGCTTCCATTCAATATTTCTATGAATTCACCAAAGTTTTAACCAAATCTTGAAGTATCGCCTTTTGTTCGTCTGCGATCACCTGTTGCAGGTTCTGGAGACTCGTTGGAGCAATAACTTTGGCTCGAACTTATTTTTTCAGTTCGTCCCATAAATATTCAATGGGGTTGAGGTCCAGGCTTCGAGCTGGTCCCTCCATCATAGGAACATCCACTTCTTGAAGATACTGGTACACTAGACCAGCTATATGCAGTCTCGGATTATCCTGCATGAACAGGAAGTTCTCAACAATAAACCCGGCAAAAGGTGCGACGTAGTCCTCGAGTATTTCCTCAATCTATCCTTGAGAAGTCAATTTACTTGATCGGCGGCCAGTATTCGCTCCAGAGTTGAACACAAGATCTGTCTTCGCCCCCAGCGACATACTTTCTCAGAACATGCACGATCCACCACCATACGAGACACGTTCTTCAATACAACATTGTGAAAATTGCTTTCCTGATCTTCTGTACACTCTTTTTTCGTCTATCGTTGCCATGTAAACACATCCTGTACTCGTCTGGGATCAATTTCGTATTCTCAATATCAATCTCGTATCTCTGCTACACTCGACGAACGGAGAACCGGCTCAAATTTAGTTGTCGAGCCACTTCACTTTGGTTATACTCCGCATCAGTTAGTGCAACCGGTTGAGCAGCTACCTCTGGTGTTGCACTCATTTTCTTGTTGTCTCGGATGAAGAAAAAAATGCAACTGTGTGAAATTTTTGCACCCAAGTGTAGAAAAATTAAAAAATAATGGTGAGGAGCAACTGAATATATTTTTTAACTGACAAGGGTTGGAGGCCTTGTACCTGAGGTAACACCCCATATACCTGAGGTTGTGTTAAGATCTCTGGGGATATCTCAGTTGGCCTATCAATTTTTATTATATTTGGTCATAATACTAAATTGTATGAATTGTTTCCACCCCTGGATGGGGAGCTCCTGAATATTTCTTCTAATAACTATGCTCCCCTACTAACACCTCATACAAATGAGGTTGTGTTAAGATTTCTAAGGATATCTCAGTTGACCTAATGATTTTTATTATATTTGGTCATAATACAAACTTTTATTAAATGTCCCCTCCCCTGGATGGGAAGCAACTGAATATAATTTTTAACTGACAAGGCCTCCAACTAACACCCCATATACCTGAGGTTGTGTTAAGATCTCTAGGGATATCTAATATGGTTTAAGAATTTTTGTTATATTTGGGCATAATACAAAATCCTCTGAACAGTTCCTAGCCCTGGATGGGAGGCTCCTGATAATTTTTTCTAACTGATATGGTTCCCAACTACCACCCCATATACCTAAGATTGTTTTAAGATCTCTGGGGATATCTCAGTTGGCCAATCAATTTTAATTATATTTGATCATAATACTAAATTGTATGAAATGTTTCCACCCCTGGATGGGGAGCTCTTGAACATTTCTTCTAATAACTATGGTCCCTTACTAACACCTCATACAAATCAGGTTGTGTTAAGATCTCTAAGGATATCTCAGTTGGCCTAATTATTTTTATTCTATTTGGTCATAATACAAACTTTTATTAAATGTCCCCTCCCCTGAATAGGGAGCAAGTGAGTATATTTTTTAACGGACAAGGCCTCCAACTAACACCCCATATACCTGAGGTTGTGTTAAGATCTCTAGGGATATCTCATGTGGTTTAAGAATTTTTGTTATATTTGGTCATAATACAAAATCCTCTAAACTGTTCCCACCCCTGGATGGGAGGCTCCTGATAATTTTTTCTAACTAACATGGTTCTTAACTAACTTTCCATATATCTGAGGTTGTGTTAAGATCTTTAGAGATATCTCAGTTGGCCTATCAATTTTTATTATATTTCATCATAATATTAAATTGTATGAGTTGTTTCAACCCCTGGATGGGGAGCTCCTGAATATTTCTTCTAATAACTATGGTCCCCTACTAACACCTCATACAATTGAGGTTGTGTTAAGATCTCTAAGGGTATCTCAGTTGGTCTAATTATTTTTATTCTATTTGGTCATAATACAAACTTTTATTAAATGTCCCCTCCCCTGAATAGGGAGCAATTGAGTATATTTTTAAACTGACAAGGCCTCCAACTAAGACCCCATAAACCTGAGGTTGTGTTAAGATCTCTAGGGATATCTCATGTGGTTTAAGAATTTTTGTTATATTTGGTCATAATACAAAATCCTCTAAACTGTTCCCACCCCTGGATGGGAGGCTCCTGATAATTTTTTCTAACTAACATGGTTCTTAACTAACTTTCCATATATCTGAGGTTGTGTTAAGATCTGTGGGGATATCTCAGTTGGCCTATCAATTTTTATTATATTTGATCATAATATTAAATTGTGTGAGTTGTTTCAACCCCTGGATGGGGAGCTCCTGAATATTTCTTCTAATAACTATGGTCCCCTACTAACACCTCATACAAATGAGGTTGTGTTAAGATCTCTAAGGATATCTCAGTTGGCCTAATCATTTTTATTATATTTGGTCATAATACAAACTTTTATTAAATGTCCCCTCCCCTGGATGGGGAGCAACTGAATATATTTTTAACTGACAAGGCCTTCAACTAACCCCCATATACCTGAGGTTGTGTTAAGATCTCTAGGGATATCTCATATGGTTTAAGAATTTTTGTTATATTTGGTCATAATACAAAAACTTCTAAACAGTTCCGACCCCTGGATGGGAGGCTCCTTATAATTTTTAAAAATATATAAATTTGCTTGTAGATTTTTCTATGCAATTTGCAACTGCTAAGATGGCCGTATCATCCGCAAACGTCGCTATGTTAGTCTCCTAACGTCCTTTTTCGTTGGCAGGTCCGAGGTGTATAGAACATATAAAGCTGGTCCCAGAACGCTACCTTGTGGTACCTCTGCTGATATTTTCTTTATTTTTGAGTATTCGCCATCTAATTTAACTCGAAAGTATCGGTTAGATATGTAAGATTTTAGAATTTCATAAAACTGCTTTGGTAAGTCTCTTTGTAATTTATATTCCAAACCTTTATGCCATATTCTGTCAAAGGCCTGTGCTACATCCAAGAAGACGCTTGAACATACTTTCTTTTTTTCAAGTACGTCTTCAATTATGTTTTTAATTCGGTGTACTTGTTCTATTGTTGAATGGTTTTCTCTGAATCCAAATTGATGTGGAGGAACAAGATTTCTGTCTGCTATTATTGATTTTAGTCTTTTTAGGAGTAGTTTCTCGAATAATTTTGAAATTATTGGGAGTAAGGAAATCGGCCTATACGAATTTTTGTCATTAAGTGGTTTGTTTGGTGATGATACCTAACATAATTACTTCTGCTACTTTCCATTGACTTGGAACGTGTTTAAGTCTGAACATTGCATTAATTATTTGGAGTAGTTTACGTAGACCTTTTTCAGGAAGAGCTTTTACTATTTTTCCTGTAATCAAGTCATATTCTGGAGATTTCTTTGTATTTAGGTTGAGATTGATTTCCTCTTTTAATTCTTGTAATGTGACAGGAGATATATTGCAGTTATCCATTTTATATACTGGTGGTATGTTTTCCTCTGCAGTTTGTCTAGGTAGTGGCTGAAACGTGTTCTCGAGGTGGGTTGCAAACAACGAAGCTTTTTGCTTTGCACTTATAGCCCATGTGCCATCTTCATTTTTTACTGGTGGAATTTGTAGTTTAGGTCGTTTTAAACTTTTTGTCGCTTTCCAAAGGGAGTACTGGGTATCTTTTTCCTCAGTGAGGCCACTCAAGTATTTATTAATGGGTTCGTTTTTGATTTCTTTAATTAGCAACTTTAGTTTATTGGATAAACATTTAAGAGTTGTTTTATATTCTGGCGCTCGACTTCATTGCCAGGCCTTTCTTGCTTTTCGTTTTGCTGCAACCAGTTCCCTAACTTCTAGAGGATAAGTAGCATTTCGGCGCATTTCCTTTGAACTTGAGGGGGTACTACTCCACGCCGCTTCTTGTATACTGTTGTTGAGTTGTTCTAGTTCTTCTTCTAGCTCTATCGGGGTTTTAATTGACACCTAAAGATCAATATTATCCTCAACAAGTTTCTGGAATTTCTCCCAGCAGGTTTTTTTGTTCGTTAACGAGGGTGGATTAGTCTTTTTAATAATCGTTGCACTGATTGTCATAATAACAGGCGTGTAATCCGACAAAATCCCCTCGCTGCTTTCTAGGTATATGTAGTTTTCGTCTATACCTTTGGTGATGCGAAGAAGTCAATGATATCGGGTATTTTGTTTCTATCCGTAGGCCAATAAGTTGGTTGATCTCCAGAATGAAAATCGCAATTGCATAGTCTTCCTGCTGCAAACAGCTCTCTTCCTTTTTTAGAGGTTACTCTTGATCCCCAGTAGGTGTTTTTTGCATTAAAATCACCTCCGATTATGAAACTTGATCCAAGTGATTTCAATAACGTGCAATAGTCTTCTTTAATTAAATTATATCTTGGGGGGCAATATATTGACGATACACTATATTCTTTGTTGTTATTTATAAATACTTTTAAGGTGGCTACTTGCATAAATTCCTCTTCAATTTTAAGATCTATAAAGTGTTTGATGTTTTCTTTTATAACCACCGACGATTCTCCCCTTGCCCTTCCTGCTGGACGAATGGCGTGGTAACAATTCTATCCATATATTTCAAGATATGAAGTTGAAGTAAAATGGGTTTCCGATACTAGGCATATATCTAGTATTTAGGAAAATTTCTAATTCTGGAATATGTTGCATTAGCCCATTTGCATTCCAGGTTACTATTCTTAATGTTTTATTTGTTGTTGTTTGCATCATTTTAATAGAGCATGGATTTCATTTCATTTAGAGAGTCTTGCTTATCTAACCTGTTGCTTAGAGCTTGAAGGCATTTCTCTTGTTTAGCTAGACGAATGTTAAGAGCTTCCATGCTTCTTAGTATCTTTTGGAGCACTGCTGTATCTTCAGTAGTGTCCTCCGAAATAATTGGTTTTGTTATGACTATACTTGCGAGGAAGTTTGATAATTTTTTACCGATACTCCTGGACTTTGTTTTCGCGTTTTATTTCTTATTCTTTGCAGCTCCTTAGCTATTTCACATCCCCGGTAGTTTGCGGGATGTGACTTATTGCAATTGACATATTTTGCAGCAATATTTTTACCAACCGGGCATACCTGGGCATGATGCTTTCCGGCATAATTCGCGCGGCTATTCTCTCTTGACATTTTTTGCACTGCGGTATTAATCCGTTATTCTTTTTCAATGGCTCTATTTTAACTCTCATGCTAAGTATTGCCTTGATATTATACACATCCTCCACTTTTTGTTTGTTATTAAAAGTGAGCATAAATAGTGGAAGCCCTCTTTTGTTAACTTGAACTCCTTGTTCAGTTTCGATTTTTTCTTTCTTAATAATGTTTAAGGGATTTTCTATTTGATAACCCTTTTGCTTGAGATCCTCAATAATTTCCTCTTTTGCACAGGTTGGGTGAAGACCTCTAGCCATAACTTTAATTGGGCGATCATTCTTATCCTCATAGGTAAACCACTGATGCCCCTCAAAATTAAGCTCTGTAGCCAAAGCTCTATAAGTTTCAGAGTCTACAATATTAATTTTCCAGACGCCGTTGTTTAGAGATACGAGTTTGTACTTGGCTATCGTAATCGATTTCATAATCGATTGTATAGTGGAGAAATTTGATATTCCGACGGCATTTATTGGTGGAGGTGATTTTTCTTTCGGTTTAGCTGGTTGGTGTTCTAGAGCTAGTTGTTTCTTGATGATTAATTGATTTCTGGAAACCTCTTTTGAAGTTGATGGTAAAGTCACTGCCGTTTCTGGTGAGTGTTGCGCTTTCCTTTTCTTACTTGGTCTTTTATTCCGCTTCAACATCCAATTTGTTTCTCTTTCTAATTCTTCTTCATCTGTATGGAATGAATTAATGCCATCATCGACTGTTGGGCTAGGTGTCGTCCCAAGTTCTGCACGTGTTTCAATTGCTTTTTTGAGTTCTTCATTTTCTTTCTTTAAAATTGTAAATTTTTCTTTCAATTTAGTAGTAAATTCTTTTATTTCTCTTAGTTGTTCACGGAGTTCGGCATTTTCCTTCTCGTACTGAAATATATTTCCAGTTGAAGATCTTGGTGACCTTGATAATTTGGAACTTCGTCCAAATGGGTTAAACAATGATTGGCCCATCCCAGAATCTGTTGGACCTACCTACGAAGAGTGTGGATATCTGCTGCTGTACCACCTGGGGTATTACATTCCGTATTTGTTGTACTCATTGTTTGTTTTAGCCAATTTATACCACTGGCATTTGGTCCCCAGTAGCACTTTGCTTTACTGCTACGCGGCTACCTTGGTGTTACCTAGGTGTACAGAGAGACAGCCGAAGCCCTCTGAGTACCCTAGGCTGAGGGGCCTTGCTTGAGATGATCGACACTTTGGTATTTTGTTGTCCCAACCTTGCTCTTCAAAATACCCCAAACCGAGAAATCTAGCGGATTTGCATCCAGTGAATTTGGTGGCCATTGGGCAGTGGAACTGAACCGCGGAACGTTGTTTCTCAGCCAATCTTGATTGACGCGTGCTTTATGACTCGGCGCCGAATCCTGTTGAAATGTTCAGGATCTGCGGCCGAAATGTTTTGTGCCCAAGCCTTCAACGCTCGCTCCAACACATGATCCCGACAAATTTGAGCATTTATCTTGATGCCACGGTCCAAAAATACGAGCGGTAAACGGCTTCCGGTCGTTACGGCGGCCCAAACCATCACCATCGGTGGCGCTCGGTTTTGAGCAGCAATCCGTTGGCCCAAATTTTCAGTAGAACAAGTAAATCCGGTCGTTTTGCTTGTTCACATATTGCTCAATACCGAACGGTGACTAATCGGAGAAAACCAAATTCGGCAAATCGCCACTTTCGTGCAAGCGTAACAACTCCTTTGCTCTTTCCACTCTAACTTTTTTTTGAGCATCGGTGAGACCATGAGTTTTATGGAATTTCAAGGCCTTTAGTCAAAGATGATCTTTCAATATGTGCTGCATCCGTTCGAGCGAAATGTTCGCCTCACGAGCCATTTTTCTGCCGCTACGGCGCGGTTTTCGAGCCAATTTGGCCTTCACCTTCCGAATGATATCCGGCGATGTTGCAGTGCGTTTCGGTCCACCACCATGGCGTTTTGCAATGCTGCCAGTATCGTTATAACAATTTATGGTGCGATACACAAACATTTTATTCACATGCAGATGTTTTAACTGGTTAACAATCTGCGGCTAACAACCACACTATTACGCTTGAATTCCATTGCGAATAACTTTTTTTTTATTTTTATACCGACCAAATGCCACAGTGGTTAAAGCTTTGGTGTTTGGATCGGGAGGTACCGGGTTCGAATCCCGATAGGGGCAGGATGCAAAGGGAATTTTCATCAACAGATTACGATCTGTGATGAAATGGAACACATCTATGACCCCCTGTTGGAGTGCAAAAACTCATGGGCCGACCCATCTTCCATGCCAGTATAGGCTGGCATGGAGCTATGCAATGTGCAGATGCTAACAAAATTGGACCTATGACCGTACGTCCTCGAATTGGCCTACACACTGGCGTAAAAGTAAGGACGGAAAAGGCTAACCGCGAAAGAGTTGGGAGAGGCGTGGCCCCAGTACAGATTGCAGCGTTAATAAAAAAAAAAAACTTTCTGAATATTTTCCACTAAAATACTAAACATTTGTTTTTAGTTTACTAAATATGGAGAATTGAAAAAAGCGATGAAGCCTCATCAGATGATATTTCAATTGATCAAGAAATTTCTAAAGTAGTCGAATCTAATATGTATGACGAAAATTTTTTTGGATACTCAATTATACTAAGTGAATTTTCAATTAATGTTATTAAATACATAGGGAGATTTATAGTCCGATATTTATTTAGGAAATTGAATTGTGAGGACTGTTGCAAATTAATACAACAATGTAATTCTTATAAATCGCTAATCAATTTAAAAAGTAGGGGAGGTCTTTTAACTCCTTCGCCGTCAGTATTACAAATTTGTAAATATTCCGAAGCAGTATTAAAACGGGAATTGACTATTGCGGACTACAAAAACATAACACAACTAATTCGCAATCTAGTTGTAAATTGTTTAAAAAACTAAGTTATAACGTTCTTCACAACCTAATTAGTGTAAATATTTTCAATGATGAAGATCAATATAGTCATTCCCAAGAAGACATTGGTTTGTTAGCTCATTCTATCATAGAAAAATACTACGATATCCGGTTGAATTATTTTTGTAACCAAAGGTCATATAAATTAACAAAAATAAATCGGTTTGTTTCTTTATTACATTTCCAAGGAATGTAAAATAAATACATCATAGTTGTTTACTGTTTAATATACAAAGATGTGCTTTAACTTCTTTCGTCCCAGAAAAGTTATTCTGTTCATCACCATCGTTCGTATGCTGTGAATTATGCCTACGGGGGATATCACATTACAAAAAACGCGCCAAATACTCTTCCTCTTGGGAGGTGTGGAAATGAGTATATTCCTAAACAGCAAAATAAATTCAAAACATGACGGTGGTAAAAAAAATTTAATTTAGTTTTAATTGTAACTTATACAAGGAGTCAAGGTAAACCAAGAGGTGTACCGCCAAAAGATCCTAAACGATGCTTTGCTACCTTGGGCACGTAAACACTTTGGTATGAACCGTTGGACATTCCAACAGGACTCGGCACCGTCACACAAAGCTCGAGCGACACAGCAATTTTTACAAAATTGCGTTCCGCGGCTGATTTCGTCGAAAGAAATTCCACCATATTCACCAGACTTGAATCGCATGGATTTATCCATATGGTTCATTTTGGAGAGTAAGGTGTCCACTAAAAAATACGAAAGTGTTGATGCATTGAAGTCAGCTCTTGTTCGAGAATGGAATAAAATTCCGCAAGCTCACGTTCGGTCAGCATGCAATGCTTTCTATGGTAGACTGAATCAAATAATCAGAGCCAAAGGAGGTCATATCGAGCAGTAACATGTTTTTCATAAAATATAATATGTTTTCAACATATTCAATTAATTCAAAAACAATTAATGTACTTATTTGGAGGAATAAAAATAATTTTGAGTTTGTGTAATTTTTAATTTAAACTTCCTATCGTCATTGCATTCGATCGAAAAAAAATCTAAATACGGCCCTGTTAATTTATGTTTTCTCTTTTACCCTCCGAATTTGTGACGCTTGAAAATTGTTTACATTCATTCTATATACTCTATTTCTATGGGTAAAATATAAAGACGAATGTAAACAAAAGCTGTCAAATTTATATAAACAACAATAAGCAGTTTTTGTAACGAGAAAACAATTTTTAAAGTGAACATCTTCACGATAAATTTATAAAAGATAACATTAGCTTGTGTAGGTACTTAATATTATTTTTAATTTTAGATGCATCGGCAGCTCCTTAACCTCTTTGTGAATCGTCAATCGGGTGCTCATTGTTGCGCATGAGAAAAATATCATTCATAGAATGAATACGGTGAACATCACTTTCTGCTGATTTACGTAAATATATTTCACCAGGTTTGCACCATAAATATTTGTAATTATAATTTGACTTTATATTTTTAGCTTCACGGTAGAGCTGTGCTTGGTACTTCGTTAGGTACTGCATAATATAAATTCGCTGCATGGGATGGTTTTGCGGAAGAAAGACGGAAGAAAGACATCCAGCTCCGTAGTCTTTAGTGTTTTATATTAATGCATTTTTAAAATAATATTGTTGCAAGCAGCATATTGAATTTGGTTTGGTTTATCCAATTGAGCGTCCTGTGCATATAATTTAGTGTTTTGTATGCCAGCTTGTTCTTCTAGCTTACTGATGCGATTTATCTAGGCCCTGTTTTCCAATTTTAAACTGTTAATGATGGAGCGAAGTTCATCCAGTGTAGCCAAATTTTTAGTCATTTTCTTCAATTCTTTCATTTTCTCTTAGGTTAGACTTACATTGTATTCCGAATCAGAAGCATCAGTTTCAAGTAACGAATAACTGGATACATCCCGAGACTGTTCGCAAAGCCAGGTTGCGGACCGATCTTTAATGCCCTCCAATAAATCGGCAGAAATATTTGCGCATTTAACTTGAAATGATTTGCCATATGGACCGCCGTACTTGATTCCAGGATAACGAGATTTGGAAATATTTTCCAATAATAGTAATATTGATGGAACTGCGCAAAAATTCAGATAATAATTTTCTTGCTGCAGTTAATGAATAAATTAAATTCTTGATTTAGTTTTGTTATTAGAATGTAACGAAACTTGGTGTTTGCACTTTGACAACTAGACAATGAATGTGATTGAAATGAATGAATGAAATTTGCTATCAAATATTAATACGGCCGTTACTAACATACGGATGCCCTATATGGTTTAATGTAAACCCCAGCTATATGGAAAAAATTCGAATATCCGAACGGAAATGTATTCGACATTGCAACGGGCAGTTCAGAAAAATCAACAATGAACAGTGGTGCTATATTTCAAATGAAAGTCAGTATTCGCAATTTAAGGCTGACAGAATAGATATTCATATTATTAACCTAATACGTAAACATATCCTGAGATCCTCCAACAATACCAGTAACTCCTTAATCAATGGTCCTTGTTTCTTGAATCCTCAAACCTTCCAAAACAGCGTCCTTCCAGGTAACATCTCAGGTCCGGAATTCTCTATATTTTTAGATCAATTGAAGTACATCCAGAGTGACGATCAAATACCATTGCTTTATCACATTGGCCGTAGGCCAAACGAAAAGGAGTTTGATTCGGAGAAACTCGCAAATCCGGCAACACATACCCTAAGATTCATCACAATATTAAATCGGAAAACACAGGAAAAATGTATCAACCCATTAAAAAGCTCTGGTGGCTTAATTCGTCAGCAGCCTAAATTTTAACATTATGTAGAACAATTATTTAGTCTTAAGAAGTTTAATCTAAATTTTAAAAAAATAACATGATTGGTCATTTTTTAAGTAAGCAAGTTTTATGCCAACATAAATAATCAAAATTGTAATGAATTTTTTCAAAAAAATAATAAAAAAGCTCGCTAATTCAATTATTAAATAAAACAAGCAACAAAATTTTAAATAAAAATAAATTCAATTCATTTTAATTAAATATAAGCGGTTTATTATAAATTGCGAAATTCGACAGAAAAACCTATAATGCAGTTCTAATTTATTAAATATTTTCATCCGTGGACTTAAGATGTCGCAGTAGTGGCTTATATACAAAATAGCCAAATCGTTTATCTTAGTATTTTCTATAATGCTAATGTACGAATGGTACTAAGTGGTGTGGTGGATAAACGTCTTGCGTTTCAACTTGAGGTCGCTGGTTCGATGCTCGTATTCGTCGCATTGGTGGTAATATTTATTTTCATAAAATACAACACGTTAATTCAATTATTAATTAATCAATTTTTGAATAAAACAAGCAAAATTTAAAATAAAAACTAATTCAATGCATTTTTTAATTAAATATAAGCGGTTTATTATAAATTGCGCAATTCGACAGAAACACGTATGACGCAGCTTCAATTTATTATATATTTCCGTTCATGGACTTAAGATGTCGTAGTAGTAGCTTATATACAAAATAGCCAAATCGTTTACCTTTGTATTTTCTATAATGCTAATGTACGTATGGTACTAAGTGGTGTGGTGGATAAACGTATTGCGTTCCAACTTGCGGTCTCGGGTTCGAGGCTTGCGCTCGCCGTTGGTGCCAATATATTTATTTTCATAAAAATGCAGCACTTTAAATTATTAAATAAAACAAGCAAAATCTAAAATAAAAACTAATTCAATGCATTTTTAATTAAATAAATACAAGCGTATTATTTATTATATATTGTGCAATTTGACAAAAAAAACGTTTTCAAAATCAAGTTTTGACGTCATTTTGAATTTATTAATTTAGATAATTGTTTTATTAATTTATTGTGTTAAAAAATCAGAAAACACTCGAGATTTATTTATTCATGTAATAGGCGCTCATAAAAATAAATCGAATTGCATTCGGAATGCAATTGGATTTATTTTTATGTGCGCCTATTACTTTTGTTTAATTTTTTTGTCTGAAAAATTCATAAAATTTTCGAGATTTTTCATTTTCGTTACCAGGCGCACATAAAAGTAAATCGGATAACAAATCGAATTTAAAAAAATCACAAAATATTCAAAATTTATTTTTTCGTGTAATAGGCGCACATAAATATAAATCGATGTGCATTTTGAGTTTGCGCTATTGGACTTAAGATGTCGCAGTAGTGGCTTACGTAAAAAAAAACCAAAACGTTTATTTTTGTATTTTATAAAGGGTGATTTTTTTGTGGTTAGGATTTTCATGCATTAGTATTTGACAGATCACGCGGGATTTCAGACAAGGTGTCAAAGAGAAAGATGCTCAGTATGCTTTGACATTTCATAATGAATAGACTTACTAACGAGCAACGCTTGCGAATGGGCCCTAGAAAAGTTGGCAGAAAATCCGCTTTTTTATCGACAAATTTTGTTCAGCGATGAGGCTCATTTCTGGTTGAATGGCTACGTAAATAAGCAAAATTGCCGCATTTGGAGTGAAGAGCAACCAGAAGCCGTTCAAGAACTGCCCATGCATCCCGAAAAATGCACTGTTTGGTGTGGTTTGTACGCTGGTGGAATCATTGGACCGTATTTTTTCAAAGATGCTGTTGGACGCAACGTTACGGTGAATGGCGATCGCTATCGTTCGATGCTAACAAACTTTTTGTTGCCAAAAATGGAAGAACTGAACTTAGTTGACATGTGGTTTCAACAAGATGGCGCTACATGCCACACAGCTCGCGATTCTATGGCCATTTTGAGGGAAAACTTCGGAGAACAATTCATCTCAAGAAATGGCCCGGTAAGTTGGGCACCAAGATCATGCGATTTGACGCCTTTAGACTATTTTTTGTGGGGCTACGTCAAGTCTAAAGTCTACAGAAATAAGCCAGCAACTATTCCAGTTTTGGAAGACAACATTTCCGAAGAAATTCGGGCTATTCCGGCCGAAATGCTCGAAAAAGTTGCCCAAAATTGGACTTTCAGAATGGACCACCTAAGACGCAGCCGCGGTCAACATTTAAATGAAATTATCTTCAAAAAGTAAATGTCATGGACCAATCTAACGTTTCAAATAAAGAACCGATGAGATTTTGCAAATTTTATGCGTTTTTTTTTTAAAAAAAGTTCTCAAGCTCTTAAAAAATCACCCGTTATAATAGATTCGAACGCATATTGCTCGTGGTGTGATGGTTAAGACTGTTGCTTTTCAGCTTGCGGTCAATGGTTCCAGACTCGCGGTGGTAATATTTATTTTCAAAAAATTAAACAATTTATTATAATTATTAGATAAAACAAGCAAATTTTTTTATTTAATACAAATTCAGAGTACAATAAGAGTTTAAATACAATATCTTGATTTATTTTTGAATGGTGTGTCCTTAACAAACTGCGGTTTATGGTTCGGCACTCGTTGTTATCAATGTTGTTTTCTGTAATAAAAATTTTTAAATTAAGTTTTAAATAAAACAAGCAAAATTTTAGTAAATAAAAGTTCAATGCATTTTAATTAAGTATAAGCGTTTTATTACATATTGTGCAAGTAGACAGAAAATCATCAAATAATCACGTTTTGACGCAATTTAGAATTTATTGTTTTATTTTTATGTCTTGAAAAATCATAAAATACTCTAGAATTACATGAAAAATGCTGTTATTGAAAGTATCGTATTTTGAAATCCGCGATGACATTTTGTAATTACAACGGATTACGGCCGAATGAGAGGACATATTGCAACAATTTAAACGCTGATCTACTCAAAACTATGTCATTAACGCAAAATAACCGAAACATACAGAATCTGTGACAATAAATTTCATCCGTTCAAAATCAGTAAGGCTAACCAACCATCAGGGATTTTTGCAAAAAAATTGAAAATATTTTATTGTTGGAATTCGGGTTCAAAATGATTATAGGTAATGAAAATAATGTATTGAGTAAGTAACTAACGGTTGGTTGCATTTGGAAAGCGCGATTATTGGAAATTTCACATTTTGAAATCCGATTATATTATGTCATCGAACTTGGATTACAGACGAATGAGGGGACATATTGCAACAATTTAAACGCTGATCTACTCAAAACTATGTCATTAACGCAAAATAACCGAAACATACAGAATCTGTGACAATAAATTTCATCCGTTCAAAATCAGTAAGGCTAACCATCAGGGATTTTTGCAAAAAAATTGAAAATATTTTATTGTTGGAATTCGGGATCAAAGTGATTATAGGTAATGCAAATAATGTATTGAGTAAGTAACTAACGGTTGGTTGCATTTGGAAAGCGCGATTATTGGAAATTTCACATTTTGAAATCCGATTATATTATGTCATCGAACCTGGATTACAGACAAATGAGGAAACATATTGCAACAATTTAACCGCTGATCTACTCAAAACTATGCCATTAACGCAAAATAACCGAAACATACAAAAATCTGTGACAATAAATTTCATCCGTTCAAAATCAGTAAAGCTAACCATCAGGGATTTTTGCAAAAAAATTGAAAATATTTTATTGTTGGAATTCGGGTTCAAAGTGATTATAGGTAATGAAAATAATGTATTGAGTAAGTAACTAACGGTTGGTTGCATTTGGAAAGCGCGATTATTGGAAATTTCACATTTTG
Organism: Nephrotoma guestfalica; assembly: GCA_963691935.1. Taxonomy (NCBI): domain Eukaryota; kingdom Metazoa; phylum Arthropoda; class Insecta; order Diptera; family Tipulidae; genus Nephrotoma; species Nephrotoma guestfalica. The sequence goes on along the minus strand of OY829916.1, from coordinate 10,321,439 downwards.
AAATCCGATTATATTATGTCATCGAACCTGGATTACAGACAAATGAGGAAACATATTGCAACAATTTAACCGCTGATCTACTCAAAACTATGCCATTAACGCAAAATAACCGAAACATACAAAAATCTGTGACAATAAATTTCATCCGTTCAAAATCAGTAAGGCTAACCATCAGGGATTTTTGCAAAACAATTGAAAATATTTTATTGTTGGAATTCGGGTTCAAAATGTTTATAGGTAATGAAAATAATGTATTGAGTAAGTAACTAACGGTTGGTTGCATTTGGAAAACGCGATTATTGGAAATTTCACATTTTGAAATCCGATTATATTATGTCATCGAACCTGGATTACAGACGAATGAGGGGACATATTGCAACAATTTAAACGCTGATCTACTCAAAACTATGTCATTAACGCAAAATAACCGAAACATACAGAATCTGTGACAATAAATTTCATCCGTTCAAAATCAGTAAGGCTAACCATCAGGGATTTTTGCAAAAAAATTGAAAATATTTTATTGTTGGAATTCGGGTTCAAAGTGATTATAGGTAATGAAAATAATGAATTGAGTAAGTAACTAACGGTTGGTTGCATTTGGAAAGCGCGATTATTGGAAATTTCACATTTTGAAATCCGATTATATTATGTCATCGAACCTGGATTACAGACAAATGAGGAAACATATTGCAACAATTTAACCGCTGATCTACTCAAAACTATGCCATTAACGCAAAATAACCGAAACATACAAAAATCTGTGACAATAAATTTCATCCGTTCAAAATCAGTAAGGCTAACCATCAGGGATTTTTGCAAAAAAATTGAAAATAGTTTATTGTTGGAATTCGGGTTCAAAATGTTTATAGGTAATGAAAATAATGTATTGAGTAAGTAACTAACGGTTGGTTGCATTTGGAAAACGCGATTATTGGAAATTTCACATTTTGAAATCCGATTATATTATGTCATCGAACCTGGATTACAGACAAATGAGGAAACATATTGCAACAATTTAACCGCTGATCTACTCAAAACTATGCCATTAACGCAAAATAACCGAAACATACAAAAATCTGTGACAATAAATTTCATCCGTTCAAAATCAGTAAGGCTAACCATCAGGGATTTTTGCAAAAAAATTGAAAATAGTTTATTGTTGGAATTCGGGTTCAAAATGTTTATAGGTAATGAAAATAATGTATTGAGTAAGTAACTAACGGTTGGTTGCATTTGGAAAGCGCGATTATTGGAAATTTCACATTTTGAAATCCGATTATATTATGTCATCGAACCTGGATTACAGACAAATGAGGAAACATATTGCAACAATTTAACCGCTGATCTACTCAAAACTATGCCATTAACGCAAAATAACCGAAACATACAAAAATCTGTGACAATAAATTTCATCCGTTCAAAATCAGTAAGGCTAACCATCAGGGATTTTTGCAAAAAAATTGAAAATAGTTTATTGTTGGAATTCGGGTTCAAAATGTTTATAGGTAATGAAAATAATGTATTGAGTAAGTAACTAACGGTTGGTTGCATTTGGAAAGCGCGATTATTGGAAATTTCACATTTTGAAATCCGATTATATTATGTCATCGAACCTGGATTACAGACAAATGAGGAAACATATTGCAACAATTTAACCGCTGATCTACTCAAAACTATGCCATTAACGCAAAATAACCGAAACATACAAAAATCTGTGACAATAAATTTCATCCGTTCAAAATCAGTAAAGCTAACCATCAGGGATTTTTGCAAAAAAATTGAAAATATTTTATTGTTGGAATTCGGGTTCAAAGTGATTATAGGTAATGAAAATAATGTATTGAGTAAGTAACTAACGGTTGGTTGCATTTGGAAAGCGCGATTATTGGAAATTTCACATTTTGAAATCCGATTATATTATGTCATCGAACCTGGATTACAGACAAATGAGGAAACATATTGCAACAATTTAACCGCTGATCTACTCAAAACTATGCCATTAACGCAAAATAACCGAAACATACAAAAATCTGTGACAATAAATTTCATCCGTTCAAAATCAGTAAGGCTAACCATCAGGGATTTTTGCAAAACAATTGAAAATATTTTATTGTTGGAATTCGGGTTCAAAATGTTTATAGGTAATGAAAATAATGTATTGAGTAAGTAACTAACGGTTGGTTGCATTTGGAAAACGCGATTATTGGAAATTTCACATTTTGAAATCCGATTATATTATGTCATCGAACCTGGATTACAGACGAATGAGGGGACATATTGCAACAATTTAAACGCTGATCTACTCAAAACTATGTCATTAACGCAAAATAACCGAAACATACAGAATCTGTGACAATAAATTTCATCCGTTCAAAATCAGTAAGGCTAACCATCAGGGATTTTTGCAAAAAAATTGAAAATATTTTATTGTTGGAATTCGGGTTCAAAGTGATTATAGGTAATGAAAATAATGTATTGAGTAAGTAACTAACGGTTGGTTGCATTTGGAAAGCGCGATTATTGGAAATTTCACATTTTGAAATCCGATTATATTATGTCATCGAACCTGGATTACAGACAAATGAGGAAACATATTGCAACAATTTAACCGCTGATCTACTCAAAACTATGCCATTAACGCAAAATAACCGAAACATACAAAAATCTGTGACAATAAATTTCATCCGTTCAAAATCAGTAAGGCTAACCATCAGGGATTTTTGCAAAAAAATTGAAAATAGTTTATTGTTGGAATTCGGGTTCAAAATGTTTATAGGTAATGAAAATAATGTATTGAGTAAGTAACTAACGGTTGGTTGCATTTGGAAAGCGCGATTATTGGAAATTTCACATTTTGAAATCCGATTATATTATGTCATCGAACCTGGATTACAGACAAATGAGGAAACATATTGCAACAATTTAACCGCTGATCTACTCAAAACTATGCCATTAACGCAAAATAACCGAAACATACAAAAATCTGTGACAATAAATTTCATCCGTTCAAAATCAGTAAGGCTAACCATCAGGGATTTTTGCAAAACAATTGAAAATATTTTATTGTTGGAATTCGGGTTCAAAATGTTTATAGGTAATGAAAATAATGTATTGAGTAAGTAACTAACGGTTGGTTGCATTTGGAAAACGCGATTATTGGAAATTTCACATTTTGAAATCCGATTATATTATGTCATCGAACCTGGATTACAGACGAATGAGGGGACATATTGCAACAATTTAAACGCTGATCTACTCAAAACTATGTCATTAACGCAAAATAACCGAAACATACAGAATCTGTGACAATAAATTTCATCCGTTCAAAATCAGTAAGGCTAACCATCAGGGATTTTTGCAAAAAAATTGAAAATATTTTATTGTTGGAATTCGGGTTCAAAGTGATTATAGGTAATGAAAATAATGTATTGAGTAAGTAACTAACGGTTGGTTGCATTTGGAAAGCGCGATTATTGGAAATTTCACATTTTGAAATCCGATTATATTATGTCATCGAACCTGGATTACAGACAAATGAGGAAACATATTGCAACAATTTAACCGCTGATCTACTCAAAACTATGCCATTAACGCAAAATAACCGAAACATACAAAAATCTGTGACAATAAATTTCATCCGTTCAAAATCAGTAAGGCTAACCATCAGGGATTTTTGCAAAAAAATTGAAAATAGTTTATTGTTGGAATTCGGGTTCAAAATGTTTATAGGTAATGAAAATAATGTATTGAGTAAGTAACTAACGGTTGGTTGCATTTGGAAAACGCGATTATTGGAAATTTCACATTTTGAAATCCGATTATATTATGTCATCGAACCTGGATTACAGACGAATGAGGGGACATATTGCAACAATTTAAACGCTGATCTACTCAAAGCTATGTCATTAACGCAAAATAACCGAAACATACGCGTACAGAATCTGTGACAATAAATTTCATCCGTTCAAAATCAGTAAGGCTAACCATCAGGGATTTTTGCAAAAAAATTGAAAATATTTTATTGTTGGAATTCGGGTTCAAAGTGATTATAGGTAATGAAAATAATGTATTGAGTAAGTAACTAACGGTTGGTTGCATTTGGAAAGCGCGATTATTGGAAATTTCACATTTTGAAATCCGATTATATTATGTCATCGAACCTGGATTACAGACAAATGAGGAAACATATTGCAACAATTTAACCGCTGATCTACTCAAAACTATGCCATTAACGCAAAATAACCGAAACATACAAAAATCTGTGACAATAAATTTCATCCGTTCAAAATCAGTAAGGCTAACCATCAGGGATTTTTGCAAAACAATTGAAAATATTTTATTGTTGGAATTCGGGTTCAAAATGTTTATAGGTAATGAAAATAATGTATTGAGTAAGTAACTAACGGTTGGTTGCATTTGGAAAACGCGATTATTGGAAATTTCACATTTTGAAATCCGATTATATTATGTCATCGAACCTGGATTACAGACGAATGAGGGGACATATTGCAACAATTTAAACGCTGATCTACTCAAAACTATGTCATTAACGCAAAATAACCGAAACATACAGAATCTGTGACAATAAATTTCATCCGTTCAAAATCAGTAAGGCTAACCATCAGGGATTTTTGCAAAAAAATTGAAAATATTTTATTGTTGGAATTCGGGTTCAAAGTGATTATAGGTAATGAAAATAATGTATTGAGTAAGTAACTAACGGTTGGTTGCATTTGGAAAGCGCGATTATTGGAAATTTCACATTTTGAAATCCGATTATATTATGTCATCGAACCTGGATTACAGACAAATGAGGAAACATATTGCAACAATTTAACCGCTGATCTACTCAAAACTATGCCATTAACGCAAAATAACCGAAACATACAAAAATCTGTGACAATAAATTTCATCCGTTCAAAATCAGTAAGGCTAACCATCAGGGATTTTTGCAAAAAAATTGAAAATAGTTTATTGTTGGAATTCGGGTTCAAAATGTTTATAGGTAATGAAAATAATGTATTGAGTAAGTAACTAACGGTTGGTTGCATTTGGAAAACGCGATTATTGGAAATTTCACATTTTGAAATCCGATTATATTATGTCATCGAACCTGGATTACAGACGAATGAGGGGACATATTGCAACAATTTAAACGCTGATCTACTCAAAACTATGTCATTAACGCAAAATAACCGAAACATACAGAATCTGTGACAATAAATTTCATCCGTTCAAACTCAGTAAGGCTAACCATCAGGGATTTTTGCAAAAAAATTGAAAATATTTTATTGTTGGAATTCGGGTTCAAAGTGATTATAGGTAATGAAAATAATGTATTGAGTAAGTAACTAACGGTTGGTTGCATTTGGAAAGCGCGATTATTGGAAATTTCACATTTTGAAATCCGATTATATTATGTCTTCGAACCTGGATTACAGACGAATGAGGGGACATATTGCAACAATTTAAACGCTGATCTACTCAAAACTATGTCATTAACGCAAAATAACCGAAACATACTCGTACAGAATCTGTGACAATAAATTTCATCCGTTCAAAATCAGTAAGGCTAACCATCAGGGATTTTTGCAAAAAAATTGAAAATATTTTATTGTTGGAATTCGGGTTCAAAGTGATTATAGGTAATGAAAATAATGTATTGAGTAAGTAACTAACGGTTGGTTGCATTTGGAAAGCGCGATTATTGGAAATTTCACATTTTGAAATCCGATTATATTATGTCATCGAACCTGGATTACAGACAAATGAGGAAACATATTGCAACAATTTAACCGCTGATCTACTCAAAACTATGCCATTAACGCAAAATAACCGAAACATACAAAAATCTGTGACAATAAATTTCATCCGTTCAAAATCAGTAAGGCTTAACCATCAGGGATTTTTGCAAAAAAATTGAAAATATTTTATTGTTGGAATTCGGGTTCAAAGTGATTATCGGTAATGAAAATAATGTATTGAGTAAGTAACTAACGGTTGGTTGCATTTGGAAAACGCGATTATTGGAAATTTCACATTTTGAAATCCGATTATATTATGTCATCGAACTTGGATTACAGACGAATGAGGGGACATATTGCAACAATTTAAACGCTGATTTACTCAAAGCTATGTCATTAACGCAAAATAACCGAAACATACTCGTACAGAATCTGTGACAATAAATTTCATCCGTTCAAAATCAGTAAGGCTAACCATCAGGGATTTTTGCAAAAAAATTGAAAATATTTTATTGTTGGAATTCGGGTTCAAAGTGATTATAGGTAATGAAAATAATGTATTGAGTAAGTAACTAACGGTTGGTTGCATTAGGAAAGCGCGATTATTGGAAATTTCACATTTTGAAATCCGATTATATTATGTCATCGAACCTGGATTACAGACGAATGAGGGGACCAGGTGGTGCGATTATTGGAAATTTCACATTTTGAAATCCGATTATATTATGCCATCGAACCTGGATTACAGACGAATGAGGGGACATATTGCAACAATTTAAACGCTGATCTACTCAATACTATGTCATTAACGCACAATAACCGAAACATACAGAATCTGTGACAATAAATTTCATCCGTTAAAAATCAGTAAGGCTAACCAACCATCAGGGATTTTTGCAAAAAAATTGAAAATATTTTATTGTTGGAATTCGGGTTCAAAATGATTATAGGTAATGAAAATAATGTATTGAGTAAGTAACTAACGGTTGGTTGCATTTGGAAAGCGCGATTATTGGACATTTCACATTTTGAAATCCGATTATATTATGCCATCGAACCTGGATTACAGACGAATGAGTTTAACGTTAATGTCATTAACGCAAAATAACCGAAACATACAGAATCTGTGACAATAAATTTCATCCGTTCAAAATCAGTAAGGCTAACCATCAGGGATTTTTGCAAAAAAATTGAAAATATTTTATTGTTGGAATTCGGGTTCAAAGTGATTATAGGTAATGAAAATAATGTATTGAGTAAGTAACTAACGGTTGGTTGCATTTGGAAAGCGCGATTATTGAAAATTTCACATTTTGAAATCCGATTATATTATGTCATCGAACTTGGATTAAAGACGAATGAGGGGACATATTGCAACAATTTAAACGCTGATCTACTCAATACTATGTCATTAACGCAAAATAACCGAAACATACAGAATCTGTGACAATAAATTTCATCCGTTCAAAATCAGTAAGGCTAACCATCAGGGATTTTTGCAAAAAAATTGAAAATATTTTATTGTTGGAATTCGGTTTCAAAATGTTTATAGGTAATGAAAATAATGTATTGAGTAAGTAACTAACGGTTGGTTGAATTTGGAAAACGCGATTATTGGAAATTTCACATTTTGAAATCCGATTATATTATGTCATCGAACCTGGATTACAGACGAATGAGGGGACATATTGCAACAATTTAAACGCTGATCTACTCAAAGCTATGTCATTAACGCAAAATAACCGAAACATACTCGTACAGAATCTGTGACAATAAATTTCATCCGTTCAAAATCAGTAAGGCTAACCATCAGGGATTTTTGCAAAAAAATTGAAAATATTTTATTGTTGGAATTCGGGTTCAAAATGATTATAGGTAATGAAAATAATGTATTGAGTAAGTAACTAACGGTTGGTTGCATTTGGAAAGCGCGATTATTGGAAATTTCACATTTTGAAATCCGATTATATTATGTCATCGAACTTGGATTACAGACGAATGAGGGGACATATTGCAACAATTTAAACGCTGATTTACTCAAAGCTATGTCTTTAACGCAAAATAACCGAAACATACTCGTACAGAATCTGTGACAATAAATTTCATCCGTTCAAAATCAGTAAGGCTAACCATCAGGGATTTTTGCAAAAAAATTGAAAATATTTTATTGTTGGAATTCGGGTTCAAAATGATTATAGGTAATGAAAATAATGTATTGAGTAAGTAACTAACGGTTGGTTGCATTTGGAAAGCGCGATTATTGGAAATTTCACATTTTGAAATCCGATTATATTATGTCATCGAACTTGGATTACAGACGAATGAGGGGACATATTGCAACAATTTAAACGCTGATTTACTCAAAGCTATGTCATTAACGCAAAATAACCGAAACATACTCGTACAGAATCTGTGACAATAAATTTCATCCGTTCAAAATCAGTAAGGCTAACCATCAGGGATTTTTGCAAAAAAATTGAAAATATTTTATTGTTGGAATTCGGGTTCAAAGTGATTATAGGTAATGAAAATAATGTATTGAGTAAGTAACTAACGGTTGGTTGCATTTGGAAAGCGCGATTATTGGAAATTTCACATTTTGAAATCCGATTATATTATGTCATCGAACCTGGATTACAGACGAATGAGGGGACCAGGTGGTGCGATTATTGGAAATTTCACATTTTGAAATCCGATTATATTATGCCATCGAACCTGGATTACAGACGAATGAGGGGACATATTGCAACAATTTAAACGCTGATCTACTCAAAACTATGTCATTAACGCACAATAACCGAAACATACAGAATCTGTGACAATAAATTTCATCCGTTAAAAATCAGTAAGGCTAACCAACCATCAGGGATTTTTGCAAAAAAATTGAAAATATTTTATTGTTGGAATTCGGGTTCAAAATGATTATAGGTAATGAAAATAATGTATTGAGTAAGTAACTAACGGTTGGTTGCATTTGGAAAGCGCGATTATTGGACATTTCACATTTTGAAATCCGATTATATTATGCCATCGAACCTGGATTACAGACGAATGAGGGGACATATTGCAACAATTTAAACGCTGATCTACTCAATACTATGTCATTAACGCAAAATAACCGAAACATACAGAATCTGTGACAATAAATTTCATCCGTTCAAAATCAGTAAGGCTAACCATCAGGGATTTTTGCAAAAAAATTGAAAATATTTTATTGTTGGAATTCGGGTTCAAAGTGATTATAGGTAATGAAAATAATGTATTGAGTAAGTAACTAACGGTTGGTTGCATTTGGAAAGCGCGATTATTGAAAATTTCACATTTTGAAATCCGATTATATTATGTCATCGAACTTGGATTACAGACGAATGAGGGGACATATTGCAACAATTTAAACGCTGATCTACTCAAAGCTATGTCATTAACGCAAAATAACCGAAACATACGCGTACAGAATCTGTGACAATAAATTTCATCCGTTCAAAATCAGTAAGGCTAACCATCAGGGATTTTTGCAAAAAAATTGAAAATATTTTATTGTTGGAATTCGGGTTCAAAGTGATTATAGGTAATGAAAATAATGTATTGAGTAAGTAACTAACGGTTGGTTGCATTTGGAAAGCGCGATTATTGAAAATTTCACATTTTGAAATCCGATTATATTATGTCATCGAACTTGGATTACAGACGAATGAGGGGACATATTGCAACAATTTAAACGCTGATCTACTCAATACTATGTCATTAACGCAAAATAACCGAAACATACAGAATCTGTGACAATAAATTTCATTCGTTCAAAATCAGTAAGGCTAACCATCAGGGATTTTTGCAAAAAAATTGAAAATATTTTATTGTTGGAATTCGGGTTCAAAATGTTTATAGGTAATGAAAATAATGTATTGAGTAAGTAACTAACGGTTGGTTGAATTTGGAAAACGCGATTATTGGAAATTTCACATTTTGAAATCCGATTATATTATGTCATCGAACCTGGATTACAGACGAATGAGGGGACATATTGCAACAATTTAAACGCTGATCTACTCAAAGCTATGTCATTAACGCAAAATAACCGAAACATACTCGTACAGAATCTGTGACAATAAATTTCATCCGTTCAAAATCAGTAAGGCTAACCATCAGGGATTTTTGCAAAAAAATTGAAAATATTTTATTGTTGGAATTCGGGTTCAAAATGATTATAGGTAATGAAAATAATGTATTGAGTAAGTAACTAACGGTTGGTTGCATTTGGAAAGCGCGATTATTGGAAATTTCACATTTTGAAATCCGATTATATTATGTCATCGAACTTGGATTACAGACGAATGAGGGGACATATTGCAACAATTTAAACGCTGATTTACTCAAAGCTATGTCATTAACGCAAAATAACCGAAACATACTCGTACAGAATCTGTGACAATAAATTTCATCCGTTCAAAATCAGTAAAGCTAACCATCAGGGATTTTTGCAAAAAAATTGAAAATATTTTATTGTTGGAATTCGGGTTCAAAGTGATTATAGGTAATGAAAATAATGTATTGAGTAAGTAACTAACGGTTGGTTGCATTTGGAAAGCGCGATTATTGGAAATTTCACATTTTGAAATCCGATTATATTATGTCATCGAACTTGGATTACAGACGAATGAGGGGACATATTGCAACAATTTAAACGCTGATTTACTCAAAGCTATGTCATTAACGCAAAATAACCGAAACATACTCGTACAGAATCTGTGACAATAAATTTCATCCGTTCAAAATCAGTAAGGCTAACCATCAGGGATTTTTGCAAAAAAATTGAAAATATTTTATTGTTGGAATTCGGGTTCAAAATGATTATAGGTAATGAAAATAATGTATTGAGTAAGTAACTAACGGTTGGTTGCATTTGGAAAGCGCGATTATTGGAAATTTCACATTTTGAAATCCGATTATATTATGTCATCGAACTTGGATTACAGACGAATGAGGGGACATATTGCAACAATTTAAACGCTGATTTACTCAAAGCTATGTCATTAACGCAAAATAACCGAAACATACTCGTACAGAATCTGTGACAATAAATTTCATCCGTTCAAAATCAGTAAGGCTAACCATCAGGGATTTTTGCAAAAAAATTGAAAATATTTTATTGTTGGAATTCGGGTTCAAAGTGATTATAGGTAATGAAAATAATGTATTGAGTAAGTAACTAACGGTTGGTTGCATTAGGAAAGCGCGATTATTGGAAATTTCACATTTTGAAATCCGATTATATTATGTCATCGAACCTGGATTACAGACGAATGAGGGGACCAGGTGGTGCGATTATTGGAAATTTCACATTTTGAAATCCGATTATATTATGCCATCGAACCTGGATTACAGACGAATGAGGGGACATATTGCAACAATTTAAACGCTGATCTACTCAAAACTATGTCATTAACGCACAATAACCGAAACATACAGAATCTGTGACAATAAATTTCATCCGTTAAAAATCAGTAAGGCTAACCAACCATCAGGGATTTTTGCAAAAAAATTGAAAATATTTTATTGTTGGAATTCGGGTTCAAAATGATTATAGGTAATGAAAATAATGTATTGAGTAAGTAACTAACGGTTGGTTGCATTTGGAAAGCGCGATTATTGGAAATTTCACATTTTGAAATCCGATTATATTATGCCATCGAACCTGGATTACAGACGAATGAGGGGACATATTGCAACAATTTAAACGCTGATCTACTCAAAGCTATGTCATTAACGCAAAATAACCGAAACATACTCGTACAGAATCTGTGACAATAAATTTCATCCGTTCAAAATCAGTAAGGCTAACCATCAGGGATTTTTGCAAAAAAATTGAAAATATTTTATTGTTGGAATTCGGGTTCAAAGTGATTATAGGTAATGAAAATAATGTATTGAGTAAGTAACTAACGGTTGGTTGCATTTGGAAAGCGCGATTATTGGACATTTCACATTTTGAAATCCGATTATATTATGCCATCGAACCTGGATTACAGACGAATGAGGGGACATATTGCAACAATTTAAACGCTGATCTACTCAATACTATGTCATTAACGCAAAATAACCGAAACATACAGAATCTGTGACAATAAATTTCATCCGTTCAAAATCAGTAAGGCTAACCATCAGGGATTTTTGCAAAAAAATTGAAAATATTTTATTGTTGGAATTCGGGTTCAAAGTGATTATAGGTAATGAAAATAATGTATTGAGTAAGTAACTAACGGTTGGTTGCATTTGGAAAGCGCGATTATTGGAAATTTCACATTTTGAAATCCGATTATATTATGTCATCGAACCTGGATTACAGACAAATGAGGAAACATATTGCAACAATTTAACCGCTGATCTACTCAAAACTATGCCATTAACGCAAAATAACCGAAACATACAAAAATCTGTGACAATAAATTTCATCCGTTCAAAATCAGTAAGGCTAATAACCATCAGGGATTTTTGCAAAAAAATTGAAAATATTTTATTGTTGGAATTCGGGTTCAAAATGTTTATAGGTAATGAAAATAATGTATTGAGTAAGTAACTAACGGTTGGTTGCATTTGGAAAACGCGATTATTGGAAATTTCACATTTTGAAATCCGATTATATTATGTCATCGAACCTGGATTACAGACGAATGAGGGGACATATTGCAACAATTTAAACGCTGATCTACTCAAAACTATGTCATTAACGCAAAATAACCGAAACATACAGAATCTGTGACAATAAATTTCATCCGTTCAAAATCAGTAAGGCACCATCAGGGATTTTTGCAAAAAAATTGAAAATATTTTATTGTTGGAATTCGGGTTCAAAGTGATTATAGGTAATGAAAATAATGTATTGAGTAAGTAACTAACGGTTGGTTGCATTTGGAAAGCGCGATTATTGGAAATTTCACATTTTGAAATCCGATTATATTATGTCATCGAACCTGGATTACAGACGAATGAGGGGACCAGGTGGTGCGATTATTGGAAATTTCACATTTTGAAATCCGATTATATTATGCCATCGAACCTGGATTACAGACGAATGAGGGGACATATTGCAACAATTTAAACGCTGATCTACTCAAAACTATGTCATTAACGCAAAATAACCGAAACATACAGAATCTGTGACAATAAATTTCATCCGTTCAAAATCAGTAAGGCTAACCATCAGGGATTTTTGCAAAAAAATTGAAAATATTTTATTGTTGGAATTCGGGTTCAAAGTGATTATAGGTAATGAAAATAATGTATTGAGTAAGTAACTAACGGTTGGTTGCATTTGGAAAGCGCGATTATTGAAAATTTCACATTTTGAAATCCGATTATATTATGCCATCGAACCTGGATTACAGACGAATGAGGGGACATATTGCAACAATTTAAACGCTGATCTACTCAATACTATGTCATTAACGCAAAATAACCGAAACATACAGAATCTGTGACAATAAATTTCATCCGTTCAAAATCAGTAAGGCTAACCATCAGGGATTTTTGCAAAAAAATTGAAAATATTTTATTGTTGGAATTCGGGTTCAAAATGATTATAGGTAATGAAAATAATGTATTGAGTAAGTAACTAACGGTTGGTTGCATTTGGAAAGCGCGATTATTGGAAATTTCACATTTTGAAATCCGATTATATTATGCCATCGAACCTGGATTACAGACGAATGAGGGGACATATTGCAACAATTTAAACGCTGATCTACTCAAAACTATGTCATTAACGCAAAATAACCGAAACATACGCGTACAGAATCTGTGACAATAAATTTCATCCGTTCAAAATCAGTAAGGCTAACCATCAGGGATTTTTGCAAAAAAATTGAAAATATTTTATTGTTGGAATTCGGGTTCAAAGTGATTATAGGTAATGAAAATAATGTATTGAGTAAGTAACTAACGGTTGGTTGCATTTGGAAAGCGCGATTATTGAAAATTTCACATTTTGAAATCCGATTATATTATGTCATCGAACTTGGATTACAGACGAATGAGGGGACATATTGCAACAATTTAAACGCTGATCTACTCAAAGCTATGTCATTAACGCAAAATAACCGAAACATCGCGTACAGAATCTGTGACAATAAATTTCATCCGTTCAAAATCAGTAAGGCTAACCATCAGGGATTTTTGCAAAAAAATTGAAAATATTTTATTGTTGGAATTCGGGTTCAAAATGATTATAGGTAATGAAAATAATGTATTGAGTAAGTAACTAACGGTTGGTTGCATTTGGAAAGCGCGATTATTGGAAATTTCACATTTTGAAATCCGATTATATTATGTCATCGAACCTGGATTACAGACGAATGAGGGGACATATTGCAACAATTTAAACGCTGATCTACTCAATACTATGTCATTAACGCAAAATAACCGAAACATACGCGTACAGAATCTGTGACAATAAATTTCATCCGTTCAAAATCAGTAAGGCTAACCATCAGGGATTTTTGCAAAAAAATTGAAAATATTTTATTGTTGGAATTCGGGTTCAAAGTGATTATAGGTAATGAAAATAATGTATTGAGTAAGTAACTAACGGTTGGTTGCATTTGGAAAGCGCGATTATTGAAAATTTCACATTTTGAAATCCGATTATATTATGTCATCGAACTTGGATTACAGACGAATGAGGGGACATATTGCAACAATTTAAACGCTGATCTACTCAAAGCTATGTCATTAACGCAAAATAACCGAAACATACGCGTACAGAATCTGTGACAATAAATTTCATCCGTTCAAAATCAGTAAGGCTAACCATCAGGGATTTTTGCAAAAAAATTGAAAATATTTTATTGTTGGAATTCGGGTTCAAAGTGATTATAGGTAATGAAAATAATGTATTGAGTAAGTAACTAACGGTTGGTTGCATTTGGAAAGCGCGATTATTGGAAATTTCACATTTTGAAATCCGATTATATTATGCCATCGAACCTGGATTACAGACGAATGAGGGGACATATTGCAACAATTTAAACGCTGATCTACTCAAAGCTATGTCATTAACGCAAAATAACCGAAACATACTCGTACAGAATCTGTGACAATAAATTTCATCCGTTCAAAATCAGTAAGGCTAACCATCAGGGATTCTTGCAAAAAAATTGAAAATATTTTATTGTTTGAATTCGGGTTCAAAGTGATTATAGGTAATGAAAATAATGTATTGAGTAAGTAACTAACGGTTGGTTGCATTTGGAAAGCGCGATTATTGAAAATTTCACATTTTGAAATCCGATTATATTATGTCATCGAACTTGGATTACAGACGAATGAGGGGACATATTGCAACAATTTAAACGCTGATCTACTCAAAGCTATGTCATTAACGCAAAATAACCGAAACATACGCGTACAGAATCTGTGACAATAAATTTCATCCGTTCAAAATCAGTAAGGCTAATCATCAGGGATTTTTGCAAAAAAATTGAAAATATTTTATTGTTGGAATTCGGGTTCAAAGTGATTATAGGTAATGAAAATAATGTATTGAGTAAGTAACTAACGGTTGGTTGCATTTGGAAAGCGCGATTATTGAAAATTTCACATTTTGAAATCCGATTATATTATGTCATCGAACTTGGATTACAGACGAATGAGGGGACATATTGCAACAATTTAAACGCTGATCTACTCAAAGCTATGTCATTAACGCAAAATAACCGAAACATACAAAAATCTGTGACAATAAATTTCATCCGTTCAAAATCAGTAAGGCTAACCATCAGGGATTTTTGCAAAAAAATTGAAAATATTTTATTGTTGGAATTCGGGTTCAAAGTGATTATAGGTAATGAAAATAATGTATTGAGTAAGTAACTAACGGTTGGTTGCATTTGGAAAGCGCGATTATTGGAAATTTCACATTTTGAAATCCGATTATATTATGTCATCGAACCTGGATTACAGACAAATGAGGAAACATATTGCAACAATTTAACCGCTGATCTACTCAAAACTATGCCATTAACGCAAAATAACCGAAACATACAAAAATCTGTGACAATAAATTTCATCCGTTCAAAATCAGTAAGGCTAACCATCAGGGATTTTTGCAAAAAAATTGAAAATATTTTATTGTTGGAATTCGGGTTCAAAATGTTTATAGGTAATGAAAATAATGTATTGAGTAAGTAACTAACGGTTGGTTGCATTTGGAAAGCGCGATTATTGAAAATTTCACATTTTGAAATCCGATTATATTATGTCATCGAACTTGGATTACAGACGAATGAGGGGACATATTGCAACAATTTAAACGCTGATCTACTCAAAGCTATGTCATTAACGCAAAATAACCGAAACATACGCGTACAGAATCTGTGACAATAAATTTCATCCGTTCAAAATCAGTAAGGCTAACCATCAGGGATTTTTGCAAAAAAATTGAAAATATTTTATTGTTGGAATTCGGGTTCAAAGTGATTATAGGTAATGAAAATAATGTATTGAGTAAGTAACTAACGGTTGGTTGCATTTGGAAAGCGCGATTATTGGAAATTTCACATTTTGAAATCCGATTATATTATGTCATCGAACCTGGATTACAGACAAATGAGGAAACATATTGCAACAATTTAACCGCTGATCTACTCAAAACTATGCCATTAACGCAAAATAACCGAAACATACAAAAATCTGTGACAATAAATTTCATCCGTTCAAAATCAGTAAGGCTAACCATCAGGGATTTTTGCAAAAAAATTGAAAATATTTTATTGTTGGAATTCGGGTTCAAAGTGATTATAGGTAATGAAAATAATGTATTGAGTAAGTAACTAACGGTTGGTTGCATTTGGAAAACGCGATTATTGGAAATTTCACATTTTGAAATCCGATTATATTATGTCATCGAACCTGGATTACAGACGAATGAGGGGACATATTGCAACAATTTAAACGCTTATCTACTCAAAACTATGTCATTAACGCAAAATAACCGAAACATACAGAATCTGTGACAATAAATTTCATCCGTTCAAAATCAGTAAGGCTAACCATCAGGGATTTTTGCAAAAAAATTGAAAATATTTTATTGTTGGAATTCGGGTTCAAAGTGATTATAGGTAATGAAACTAATGTATTGAGTAAGTAACTAACGGTTGGTTG
Source organism: Nephrotoma guestfalica (assembly GCA_963691935.1). Lineage (NCBI taxonomy): Eukaryota > Metazoa > Arthropoda > Insecta > Diptera > Tipulidae > Nephrotoma > Nephrotoma guestfalica. Next base: position 10,304,538 of record OY829916.1, on the reverse strand, counting down.
CATTTGGAAAGCGCGATTATTGGAAATTTCACATTTTGAAATCCGATTATATTATGTCATCGAACCTGGATTACAGACAAATGAGGGAACATATTGCAACAATTTAAACGCTGATCTACTCAAAACTATGCCATTAACGCAAAATAACCGAAACATACAGAATCTGTGACAATAAATTTCATCCGTTAAAAATCAGTAAGGCTAACCAACCATCAGGGATTTTTGCAAAAAAATTGAAAATATTTTATTGTTGGAATTCGGGTTCAAAATGATTATAGGTAATGAAAATAATGTATTGAGTAAGTAACTAACGGTTGGTTGCATTTGGAAAGCGCGATTATTGGAAATTTCACATTTTGAAATCCGATTATATTATGTCATCGAACTTGGATTACAGACGAATGAGGGGACATATTGCAACAATTTAAACGCTGATCTACTCAAAGCTATGTCATTAACGCAAAATAACCGAAACATACTCGTACAGAATCTGTGACAATAAATTTCATCCGTTCAAAATCAGTAAGGCTAACCATCAGGGATTTTTGCAAAAAAATTGAAAATATTTTATTGTTGGAATTCGGGTTCAAAGTGATTATAGGTAATGAAAATAATGTATTGAGTAAGTAACTAACGGTTGGTTGCATTTGGAAAGCGCGATTATTGAAAATTTCACATTTTGAAATCCGATTATATTATGTCATCGAACTTGGATTACAGACGAATGAGGGGACATATTGCAACAATTTAAACGCTGATCTACTCAAAGCTATGTCATTAACGCAAAATAACCGAAACATACGCGTACAGAATCTGTGACAATAAATTTCATCCGTTCAAAATCAGTAAGGCTAACCATCAGGGATTTTTGCAATAAAATTGAAAATATTTTATTGTTGGAATTCGGGTTCAAAATGATTATAGGTAATGAAAATAATGTATTGAGTAAGTAACTAACGGTTGGTTGCATTTGGAAAGCGCGATTATTGGAAATTTCACATTTTGAAATCCGATTATATTATGCCATCGAACCTGGATTACAGACGAATGAGGGGACATATTGCAACAATTTAAACGCTGATCTACTCAATACTATGTCATTAACGCAAAATAACCGAAACATATAGAATCTGTGACAATAAATTTCATCCGTTCAAAATCAGTAAGGCTAACCATCAGGGATTTTTGCAAAAAAATTGAAAATATTTTATTGTTGGAATTCGGGTTCAAAATGATTATAGGTAATGAAAATAATGTATTGAGTAAGTAACTAACGGTTGGTTGCATTTGGAAAGCGCGATTATTGGAAATTTCACATTTTGAAATCCGATTATATTATGCCATCGAACCTGGATTACAGACGAATGAGGGGACATATTGCAACAATTTAAACGCTGATCTACTCAAAACTATGTCATTAACGCAAAATAACCGAAACATACAGAATCTGTGACAATAAATTTCATCCGTTCAAAATCAGTAAGGCTAACCATCAGGGATTTTTGCAAAAAAATTGAAAATATTTTATTGTTGGAATTCGGGTTCAAAGTGATTATAGGTAATGAAAATAATGTATTGAGTAAGTAACTAACGGTTGGTTGCATTTGGAAAGCGCGATTATTGAAAATTTCACATTTTGAAATCCGATTATATTATGTCATCGAACTTGGATTACAGACGAATGAGGGGACATATTGCAACAATTTAAACGCTGATCTACTCAAAGCTATGTCATTAACGCAAAATAACCGAAACATACGCGTACAGAATCTGTGACAATAAATTTCATCCGTTCAAAATCAGTAAGGCTAACCATCAGGGATTTTTGCAAAAAAATTGAAAATATTTTATTGTTGGAATTCGGGTTCAAAATGATTATAGGTAATGAAAATAATGTATTGAGTAAGTAACTAACGGTTGGTTGCATTTGGAAAGCGCGATTATTGGAAATTTCACATTTTGAAATCCGATTATATTATGCCATCGAACCTGGATTACAGACGAATGAGGGGACATATTGCAACAATTTAAACGCTGATCTACTCAAAACTATGTCATTAACGCAAAATAACCGAAACATACGCGTACAGAATCTGTGACAATAAATTTCATCCGTTCAAAATCAGTAAGGCTAACCATCAGGGATTTTTGCAAAAAAATTGAAAATATTTTATTGTTGGAATTCGGGTTCAAAATGATTATAGGTAATGAAAATAATGTATTGAGTAAGTAACTAACGGTTGGTTGCATTTGGAAAGCGCGTTTATTGGAAATTTCACATTTTGAAATCCGATTATATTATGCCATCGAACCTGGATTACAGACGAATGAGGGGACATATTGCAACAATTTAAACGCTGATCTACTCAATACTATGTCATTAACGCAAAATAACCGAAACATACAGAATCTGTGACAATAAATTTCATCCGTTCAAAATCAGTAAGGCTAACCATCAGGGATTTTTGCAAAAAAATTGAAAATATTTTATTGTTGGAATTCGGGTTCAAAGTGATTATAGGTAATGAAAATAATGTATTGAGTAAGTAACTAACGGTTGGTTGCATTTGGAAAGCGCGATTATTGGAAATTTCACATTTTGAAATCCGATTATATTATGTCATCGAACCTGGATTACAGACGAATGAGGGGACATATTGCAACAATTTAAACGCTTATCTACTCAAAACTATGTCATTAACGCAAAATAACCGAAACATACAGAATCTGTGACAATAAATTTCATCCGTTAAAAATCAGTAAGGCTAACCAACCATCAGGGATTTTTGCAAAAAAATTGAAAATATTTTATTGTTGGAATTCGGGTTCAAAATGATTATAGGTAATGAAAATAATGTATTGAGTAAGTAACTAACGGTTGGTTGCATTTGGAAAGCGCGATTATTGGAAATTTCACATTTTGAAATCCGATTATATTATGTCATCGAACCTGGATTACAGACGAATGAGGGGACATATTGCAACAATTTAAACGCTGATCTACTCAAAACTATGTCATTAACGCGAAATAACCGAAACATACTCGTACAGAATCTGTGACAATAAATTTCATCCGTTCAAAATCAGTAAGGCTAACCATCAGGGATTTTTGCAAAAAAATTGAAAATATTTTATTGTTGGAATTCGGGTTCAAAATGATTATAGGTAATGAAAATAATGTATTAAGTAAGTAACTAACGGTTGGTTGCATTTGGAAAGCGCGATTATTGGAAATTTCACATTTTGAAATCCGATTATATTATGTCATCGAACCTGGATTACAGACGAATGAGGGGACATATTGCAACAATTTAAACGCTGATCTACTCAAAACTATGTCATTAACGCGAAATAACCGAAACATACAGAATCTGTGACAATAAATTTCATCCGTTCAAAATCAGTAAGGCTAACTTAACAATCAGGGATTTTTGCAAAAAATTGAAAATATTTTATTGTTGGAATTCGGGTTCAAAGTGATTATAGGTAATGAAAATAATGTATTGAGTAAGTAACTAACGGTTGGTTGCATTTGGAAAGCGCGATTATTGGAAATTTCACATTTTGAAATCCGATTATATTATGTCATCGAACCTGGATTACAGACGAATGAGGGGACATATTGCAACAATTTAAACGCTGATCTACTCAAAACTATGTCATTAACGCGAAATAACCGAAACATACTCGTACAGAATCTGTGACAATAAATTTCATCCGTTCAAAATCAGTAAGGCTAACCATCAGGGATTTTTGCAAAAAAATTGAAAATATTTTATTGTTGGAATTCGGGTTCAAAATGATTATAGGTAATGAAAATAATGTATTGAGTAAGTAACTAACGGTTGGTTGCATTTGGAAAGCGCGATTATTGGAAATTTCACATTTTGAAATCCGATTATATTATGTCATCGAACCTGGATTACAGACGAATGAGGGGACATATTGCAACAATTTAAACGCTGATCTACTCAAAACTATGTCATTAACGCGAAATAACCGAAACATACAGAATCTGTGACAATAAATTTCATCCGTTCAAAATCAGTAAGGCTAACCATCAGGGATTTTTGCAAAAAAAATGAAAATATTTTATTGTTGGAATTCGGGTTCAAAATGATTATAGGTAATGAAAATAATGTATTGAGTAAGTAACTAACGATTGGTTGCATTTGGAAAGCGCGATTATTGGAAATTTCACATTTTGAAATCCGATTATATTATGTCATCGAACCTGGATTACAGACGAATGAGGGGACATATTGCAACAATTTAAACGCTTATCTACTCAAAACTATGTCATTAACGCAAAATAACCGAAACATACAGAATCTGTGACAATAAATTTCATCCGTTAAAAATCAGTAAGGCTAACCAACCATCAGGGATTTTTGCAAAAAAATTGAAAATATTTTATTGTTGGAATTCGGGTTCAAAATGATTATAGGTAATGAAAATAATGTATTAAGTAAGTAACTAACGGTTGGTTGCATTTGGAAAGCGCGATTATTGGAAATTTCACATTTTGAAATCCGATTATATTATGTCATCGAACCTGGATTACAGACGAATGAGGGGACATATTGCAACAATTTAAACGCTGATCTACTCAAAACTATGTCATTAACGCGAAATAACCGAAACATACAGAATCTGTGACAATAAATTTCATCCGTTCAAAATCAGTAAGGCTAACAACCATCAGGGATTTTTGCAAAAAAAATGAAAATATTTTATTGTTGGAATTCGGGTTCAAAATGATTATCGGTAATGAAAATAATGTATTGAGTAAGTAACTAACGGTTGGTTGCATTTGGAAAGCGCGATTATTGGAAATTTCACATTTTGAAATCCGATTATATTATGTCATCGAACTTGGATTACAGACGAATGAGGGGACATATTGCAACAATTTAAACGCTGATCTACTCAAAGCTATGTCATTAACGCAAAATAACCGAAACATACGCGTACAGAATCTGTGACAATAAATTTCATCCGTTCAAAATCAGTAAGGCTAACCATCAGGGATTTTTGCAAAAAAATTGAAAATATTTTATTGTTGGAATTCGGGTTCAAAATGATTATAGGTAATGAAAATAATGTATTGAGTAAGTAACTAACGGTTGGTTGCATTTGGAAAGCGCGATTATTGGAAATTTCACATTTTGAAATCCGATTATATTATGCCATCGAACCTGGATTACAGACGAATGAGGGGACATATTGCAACAATTTAAACGCTGATCTACTCAAAACTATGTCATTAACCGAAATAACCGAAACATACAGAATCTGTGACAATAAATTTCATCCGTTCAAAATCAGTAAGGCCCATCAGGGATTTTTGCAAAAAAATTGAAAATATTTTATTGTTGGAATTCGGGTTCAAAGTGATTATAGGTAATGAAAATAATGTATTGAGTAAGTAACTAACGGTTGGTTGCATTTGGAAAGCGCGATTATTGGAAATTTCACATTTTGAAATCCGATTATATTATGTCATCGAACCTGGATTACAGACGAATGAGGGGACATATTGCAACAATTTAAACGATGATCTACTCAATACTATGTCATTAACGCAAAATAACCGAAACATACTCGTACAGAATCTGTGACAATAAATTTCATCCGTTCAAAATCAGTAAGGCTAACCATCAGGGATTTTTGCAAAAAAATTGAAAATATTTTATTGTTGGAATTCGGGTTCAAAGTGATTATAGGTAATGAAAATAATGTATTGAGTAAGTAACTAACGATTGGTTGCATTTGGAAAGCGCGATTATTGGAAATTTCACATTTTGAAATCCGATTATATTATGTCATCGAACCTGGATTACAGACGAATGAGGGGACATATTGCAACAATTTAAACGCTGATCTACTCAAAGCTATGTCATTAACGCAAAATAACCGAAACATACTCGTACAGAATCTGTGACAATAAATTTCATCCGTTCAAAATCAGTAAGGCTAACCATCAGGGATTTTTGCAAAAAAATTGAAAATATTTTATTGTTGGAATTCGGGTTCAAAGTGATTATAGGTAAAGCAAATAATGTATTGAGTAAGTAACTAACGGTTGGTTGCATTTGGAAAGCGCGATTATTGAAAATTTCACATTTTGAAATCCGATTATATTATGTCATCGAACTTGGATTACAGACGAATGAGGGGACATATTGCAACAATTTAAACGCTGATCTACTCAAAGCTATGTCATTAACGCAAAATAACCGAAACATACGCGTACAGAATCTGTGACAATAAATTTCATCCGTTCAAAATCAGTAAGGCTAACCATCAGGGATTTTTGCAAAAAAATTGAAAATATTTTATTGTTGGAATTCGGGTTCAAAGTGATTATAGGTAAAGCAAATAATGTATTGAGTAAGTAACTAACGGTTGGTTGCATTTGGAAAGCGCGATTATTGGAAATTTCACATTTTGAAATCCGATTATATTATGTCATCGAACCTGGATTACAGACGAATGAGGGGACATATTGCAACAATTTAAACGCTGATCTACTCAAAGCTATGTCATTAACGCAAAATAACCGAAACATACTCGTACAGAATCTGTGACAATAAATTTCATCCGTTCAAAATCAGTAAGGCTAACCATCAGGGATTTTTGCAAAAAAATTGAAAATATTTTATTGTTGGAATTCGGGTTCAAAGTGATTATAGGTAAAGCAAATAATGTATTGAGTAAGTAACTAACGGTTGGTTGCATTTGGAAAGCGCGATTATTGGAAATTTCACATTTTGAAATCCGATTATATTATGTCATCGAACCTGGATTACAGACGAATGAGGGGACATATTGCAACAATTTAAACGCTGATCTACTCAAAGCTATGTCATTAACGCAAAATAACCGAAACATACTCGTACAGAATCTGTGACAATAAATTTCATCCGTTCAAAATCAGTAAGGCTAACCATCAGGGATTTTTGCAAAAAAATTGAAAATATTTTATTGTTGGAATTCGGGTTCAAAGTGATTATAGGTAAAGCAAATAATGTATTGAGTAAGTAACTAACGGTTGGTTGCATTTGGAAAGCGCGATTATTGGAAATTTCACATTTTGAAATCCGATTATATTATGTCATCGAACCTGGATTACAGACGAATGAGGGGACATATTGCAACAATTTAAACGCTGATCTACTCAAAACTATGTCATTAACGCGAAATAACCGAAACATACAGAATCTGTGACAATAAATTTCATCCGTTCAAAATCAGTAAGGCTAACAACCATCAGGGATTTTTGCAAAAAAAATGAAAATATTTTATTGTTGGAATTCGGGTTCAAAATGATTATAGGTAATGAAAATAATGTATTGAGTAAGTAACTAACGATTGGTTGCATTTGGAAAGCGCGATTATTGGAAATTTCACATTTTGAAATCCGATTATATTATGTCATCGAACCTGGATTACAGACGAATGAGGGGACATATTGCAACAATTTAAACGCTGATCTACTCAAAGCTATGTCATTAACGCAAAATAACCGAAACATACTCGTACAGAATCTGTGACAATAAATTTCATCCGTTCAAAATCAGTAAGGCTAACCATCAGGGATTTTTGCAAAAAAATTGAAAATATTTTATTGTTGGAATTCGGGTTCAAAGTGATTATAGGTAATGAAAATAATGTATTGAGTAAGTAACTAACGGTTGGTTGCATTTGGAAAGCGCGATTATTGGAAATTTCACATTTTGAAATCCGATTATATTATGCCATCGAACCTGGATTACAGACGAATGAGGGGACATATTGCAACAATTTAAACGCTGATCTACTCAAAACTATGTCATTAACGCGAAATAACCGAAACATACAAAATCTGTGACAATAAATTTCATCCGTTCAAAATGAGTAAGGCCCATCAGGGATTTTTGCAAAAAAATTGAAAATATTTTATTGTTGGAATTCGGGTTCAAAATGATTATAGGTAATGAAAATAATGTATTGAGTAAGTAACTAACGGTTGGTTGCATTTGGAAAGCGCGATTATTGAAAATTTTACATTTTGAAATCCGATTATATTATGTCATCGAACCTGGATTACAGACGAATGAGGGGACATATTGCAACAATTTAAACGCTGATCTACTCAAAACTATGTCATTAACGCGAAATAACCGAAACATACAGAATCTGTGACAATAAATTTCATCCGTTCAAAATCAGTAAGGCTAACAACCATCAGGGATTTTTGCAAAAAAAATGAAAATATTTTATTGTTGGAATTCGGGTTCAAAATGATTATAGGTAATGAAAATAATGTATTGAGTAAGTAACTAACGATTGGTTGCATTTGGAAAGCGCGATTATTGGAAATTTCACATTTTGAAATCCGATTATATTATGTCATCGAACCTGGATTACAGACGAATGAGGGGACATATTGCAACAATTTAAACGCTGATCTACTCAAAGCTATGTCATTAACGCAAAATAACCGAAACATACTCGTACAGAATCTGTGACAATAAATTTCATCCGTTCAAAATCAGTAAGGCTAACCATCAGGGATTTTTGCAAAAAAATTGAAAATATTTTATTGTTGGAATTCGGGTTCAAAGTGATTATAGGTAAAGCAAATAATGTATTGAGTAAGTAACTAACGGTTGGTTGCATTTGGAAAGCGCGATTATTGAAAATTTCACATTTTGAAATCCGATTATATTATGCCAGCGAACGTGGATTACAGACGAATGAGGGGACATATTGCAACAATTTAAACGCTGATCTACTCAAAACTATGTCATTAACGCAAAATAACCGAAACATACAGAATCTGTGACAATAAATTTCATCCGTTCAAAATCAGTAAGGCCCATCAGGGATTTTTGCAAAAAAATTGAAAATATTTTATTGTTGGAATTCGGGTTCAAAGTGATTATCGGTAATGAAAATAATGTATTGAGTAAGTAACTAACGGTTGGTTGCATTTGGAAAGCGCGATTATTGAAAATTTCACATTTTGAAATCCGATTATATTATGTCATCGAACTTGGATTACAGACGAATGAGGGGACATATTGCAACAATTTAAACGCTGATCTACTCAAAGCTATGTCATTAACGCAAAATAACCGAAACATACGCGTACAGAATCTGTGACAATAAATTTCATCCGTTCAAAATCAGTAAGGCTAACCATCAGGGATTTTTGCAAAAAAATTGAAAATATTTTATTGTTGGAATTCGGGTTCAAAATGATTATAGGTAATGAAAATAATGTATTGAGTAAGTAACTAACGGTTGGTTGCATTTGGAAAGCGCGATTATTGGAAATTTCACATTTTGAAATCCGATTATATTATGCCATCGAACCTGGATTACAGACGAATGAGGGGACATATTGCAACAATTTAAACGCTGATCTACTCAAAACTATGTCATTAACCGAAATAACCGAAACATACAGAATCTGTGACAATAAATTTCATCCGTTCAAAATCAGTAAGGCCCATCAGGGATTTTTGCAAAAAAATTGAAAATATTTTATTGTTGGAATTCGGGTTCAAAGTGATTATAGGTAATGAAAATAATGTATTGAGTAAGTAACTAACGGTTGGTTGCATTTGGAAAGCGCGATTATTGGAAATTTCACATTTTGAAATCCGATTATATTATGCCATCGAACCTGGATTACAGACGAATGAGGGGACATATTGCAACAATTTAAACGATGATCTACTCAATACTATGTCATTAACGCAAAATAACCGAAACATACTCGTACAGAATCTGTGACAATAAATTTCATCCGTTCAAAATCAGTAAGGCTAACCATCAGGGATTTTTGCAAAAAAATTGAAAATATTTTATTGTTGGAATTCGGGTTCAAAGTGATTATAGGTAATGAAAATAATGTATTGAGTAAGTAACTAACGGTTGGTTGCATTTGGAAAGCGCGATTATTGAAAATTTCACATTTTGAAATCCGATTATATTATGTCATCGAACTTGGATTACAGACGAATGAGGGGACATATTGCAACAATTTAAACGCTGATCTACTCAAAGCTATGTCATTAACGCAAAATAACCGAAACATACGCGTACAGAATCTGTGACAATAAATTTCATCCGTTCAAAATCAGTAAGGCTAACCATCAGGGATTTTTGCAAAAAAATTGAAAATATTTTATTGTTGGAATTCGGGTTCAAAGTGATTATAGGTAATGAAAATAATGTATTGAGTAAGTAACTAACGGTTGGTTGCATTTGGAAAGCGCGATTATTGGAAATTTCACATTTTGAAATCCGATTATATTATGCCATCGAACCTGGATTACAGACGAATGAGGGGACATATTGCAACAATTTAAACGCTGATCTACTCAAAACTATGTCATTAACCGAAATAACCGAAACATACAGAATCTGTGACAATAAATTTCATCCGTTCAAAATCAGTAAGGCCCATCAGGGATTTTTGCAAAAAAATTGAAAATATTTTATTGTTGGAATTCGGGTTCAAAGTGATTATAGGTAATGAAAATAATGTATTGAGTAAGTAACTAACGGTTGGTTGCATTTGGAAAGCGCGATTATTGGAAATTTCACATTTTGAAATCCGATTATATTATGTCATCGAACCTGGATTACAGACGAATGAGGGGACCAGGTGGTGCGATTATTGGAAATTTCACATTTTGAAATCCGATTATATTATGCCATCGAACCTGGATTACAGACGAATGAGGGGACATATTGCAACAATTTAAACGCTGATCTACTCAAAACTATGTCATTAACGCAAAATAACCGAAACATACAGAATCTGTGACAATAAATTTTATCCGTTCAAAATCAGTAAGGCAATCAGGGATTTTTGCAAAAAAATTGAAAATATTTTATTGTTGGAATTCGGGTTCAAAATGATTATCGGTAATGAAAATAATGTATTGAGTAAGTAACTAACGGTTGGTTGCATTTGGAAAGCGCGATTATTGAAAATTTCACATTTTGAAATCCGATTATATTATGCCAGCGAACGTGGATTACAGACGAATGAGGGGACATATTGCAACAATTTAAACGCTGATCTACTCAAAACTATGTCATTAACGCGAAATAACCGAAACATACAAAATCTGTGACAATAAATTTCATCCGTTAAAAATCAGTAAGGCTAACCAACCATCAGGGATTTTTGCAAAAAAATTGAAAATATTTTATTGTTGGAATTCGGGTTCAAAATGATTATAGGTAATGAAAATAATGTATTGAGTAAGTAACTAACGGTTGGTTGCATTTGGAAAGCGCGATTATTGGAAATTTCACATTTTGAAATCCGATTATATTATGTCATCGAACTTGGATTACAGACGAATGAGGGGACATATTGCAACAATTTAAACGCTGATCTACTCAAAACTATGTCATTAACGCGAAATAACCGAAACATACAGAATCTGTGACAATAAATTTCATCCGTTCAAAATCAGTAAGGCTAACCAACCAACAGGGATTTTTGCAAAAAAATTGAAAATATTTTATTGTTGGAATTCGGGTTCAAAATGATTATAGGTAATGAAAATAATGTATTGAGTAAGTAACTAACGGTTGGTTGCATTTGGAAAGCGCGATTATTGGAAATTTCACATTTTGAAATCCGATTATATTATGTCATCGAACCTGGATTACAGACGAATGAGGGGACATATTGCAACAATTTAAACGCTTATCTACTCAAAACTATGTCATTAACGCAAAATAACCGAAACATACAGAATCTGTGACAATAAATTTCATCCGTTAAAAATCAGTAAGGCTAACCAACCATCAGGGATTTTTGCAAAAAAATTGAAAATATTTTATTGTTGGAATTCGGGTTCAAAATGATTATAGGTAATGAAAATAATGTATTGAGTAAGTAACTAACGGTTGGTTGCATTTGGAAAGCGCGATTATTGGAAATTTCACATTTTGAAATCCGATTATATTATGTCATCGAACCTGGATTACAGACGAATGAGGGGACATATTGCAACAATTTAAACGCTTATCTACTCAAAACTATGTCATTAACGCAAAATAACCGAAACATACAGAATCTGTGACAATAAATTTCATCCGTTAAAAATCAGTAAGGCTAACCAACCATCAGGGATTTTTGCAAAAAAATTGAAAATATTTTATTGTTGGAATTCGGGTTCAAAATGATTATAGGTAATGAAAATAATGTATTGAGTAAGTAACTAACGGTTGGTTGCATTTGGAAAGCGCGATTATTGGAAATTTCACATTTTGAAATCCGATTATATTATGTCATCGAACCTGGATTACAGACGAATGAGGGGACATATTGCAACAATTTAAACGCTGATCTACTCAAAACTATGTAATTAACGCGAAATAACCGAAACATACTCGTACAGAATCTGTGACAATAAATTTCATCCGTTCAAAATCAGTAAGGCTAACCATCAGGGATTTTTGCAAAAAAATTGAAAATATTTTATTGTTGGAATTCGGGTTCAAAATGATTATAGGTAATGCAAATAATGTATTGAGTAAGTAACTAACGGTTGGTTGCATTTGGAAAGCGCGATTATTGGAAATTTCACATTTTGAAATCCGATTATATTATGTCATCGAACCTGGATTACAGACGAATGAGGGGACATATTGCAACAATTTAAACGCTTATCTACTCAAAACTATGTCATTAACGCAAAATAACCGAAACATACAGAATCTGTGACAATAAATTTCATCCGTTAAAAATCAGTAAGGCTAACCAACCATCAGGGATTTTTGCAAAAAAATTGAAAATATTTTATTGTTGGAATTCGGGTTCAAAATGATTATAGGTAAAGCAAATAATGTATTGAGTAAGTAACTAACGGTTGGTTGCATTTGGAAAGCGCGATTATTGGAAATTTCACATTTTGAAATCCGATTATATTATGTCATCGAACCTGGATTACAGACGAATGAGGGGACATATTGCAACAATTTAAACGCTGATCTACTCAAAACTATGTCATTAACGCGAAATAACCGAAACATACTCGTACAGAATCTGTGACAATAAATTTCATCCGTTCAAAATCAGTAAGGCTAACCATCAGGGATTTTTGCCAAAAAAGTTGAAAATATTTTATTGTTGGAATTCGGGTTCAAAATGATTATAGGTAAAGCAAATAATGTATTGAGTAAGTAACTAACGGTTGGTTGCATTTGGAAAGCGCGATTATTGGAAATTTCACATTTTGAAATCCGATTATATTATGTCATCGAACCTGGATTACAGACGAATGAGGGGACATATTGCAACAATTTAAACGCTTATCTACTCAAAACTATGTCATTAACGCAAAATAACCGAAACATACAGAATCTGTGACAATAAATTTCATCCGTTAAAAATCAGTAAGGCTAACCAACCATCAGGGATTTTTGCAAAAAAATTGAAAATATTTTATTGTTGGAATTCGGGTTCAAAATGATTATAGGTAATGAAAATAATGTATTGAGTAAGTAACTAACGGTTGGTTGCATTTGGAAAGCGCGATTATTGGAAATTTCACATTTTGAAATCCGATTATATTATGTCATCGAACCTGGATTACAGACGAATGAGGGGACATATTGCAACAATTTAAACGCTTATCTACTCAAAACTATGTCATTAACGCAAAATAACCGAAACATACAAAATCTGTGACAATAAATTTCATCCGTTAAAAATCAGTAAGGCTAACCAACCATCAGGGATTTTTGCAAAAAAATTGAAAATATTTTATTGTTGGAATTCGGGTTCAAAATGATTATAGGTAATGAAAATAATGTATTGAGTAAGTAACTAACGGTTGGTTGCATTTGGAAAGCGCGATTATTGGAAATTTCACATTTTGAAATCCGATTATATTATGTCATCGAACCTGGATTACAGACGAATGAGGGGACATATTGCAACAATTTAAACGCTGATCTACTCAAAACTATGTCATTAACGCGAAATAACCGAAACATACTCGTACAGAATCTGTGACAATAAATTTCATCCGTTCAAAATCAGTAAGGCTAACCATCAGGGATTTTTGCAAAAAAATTGAAAATATTTTATTGTTGGAATTCGGGTTCAAAATGATTATAGGTAATGCAAATAATGTATTGAGTAAGTAACTAACGGTTGGTTGCATTTGGAAAGCGCGATTATTGGAAATTTCACATTTTGAAATCCGATTATATTATGTCATCGAACCTGGATTACAGACGAATGAGGGGACATATTGCAACAATTTAAACGCTTATCTACTCAAAACTATGTCATTAACGCAAAATAACCGAAACATACAGAATCTGTGACAATAAATTTCATCCGTTAAAAATCAGTAAGGCTAACCAACCATCAGGGATTTTTGCAAAAAAATTGAAAATATTTTATTGTTGGAATTCGGGTTCAAAATGATTATAGGTAAAGCAAATAATGTATTGAGTAAGTAACTAACGGTTGGTTGCATTTGGAAAGCGCGATTATTGGAAATTTCACATTTTGAAATCCGATTATATTATGTCATCGAACCTGGATTACAGACGAATGAGGGGACATATTGCAACAATTTAAACGCTTATCTACTCAAAACTATGTCATTAACGCAAAATAACCGAAACATACAGAATCTGTGACAATAAATTTCATCCGTTAAAAATCAGTAAGGCTAACCAACCATCAGGGATTTTTGCAAAAAAATTGAAAATATTTTATTGTTGGAATTCGGGTTCAAAATGATTATAGGTAATGCAAATAATGTATTGAGTAAGTAACTAACGGTTGGTTGCATTTGGAAAGCGCGATTATTGGAAATTTCACATTTTGAAATCCGATTATATTATGTCATCGAACCTGGATTACAGACGAATGAGGGGACATATTGCAACCATTTAAACGCTGATCTACTCAAAACTATGCCATTAACGCAAAATAACCGAAACATACTCGTACAGAATCTGTGACAATAAATTTCATCCGTTAAAAATCAGTAAGGCTAACCAACCATCAGGGATATTTGCAAAAAATTGAAAATATTTTATTGTTGGAATTCGGTTTCAAAATGATTATAGGTAATGAAAATAATGTATTGAGTAAGTAACTAACGGTTGGTTGCATTTGAAAAGCGCGATTATTGAAAATTTCACATTTTGAAATTCAATTATATTATGCCATCGAACCTGGATTACAGACGAATGAGGGGACATATTGCAACAATTTAAACGCTGATCTACTCAAAACTATGTCATTAACGCGAAATAACCGAAACATACAGAATCTGTGACAATAAATTTCATCCGTTCAAAATCAGTAAGGCTAACTAACCATCAGGGATTTTTGCAAAAAAATTGAAAATATTTTATTGTTGGAATTCGGGTTCAAAATGATTATAGGTAATGAAAATAATGTATTGAGTAAGTAACTAACGGTTGGTTGCATTTGGAAAGCGCGATTATTGAAAATTTCACATTTTGAAATCCAATTATATTATGCCATCGAACCTGGATTACAGACGAATGAGGGGACATATTGCAACAATTTAAACGCTGATCTACTCAAAACTATGTTATTAACGCGAAATAACCGAAACATACAGAATCTGTGACAATAAATTCCATCCGTTCAAAATCAGTAAGGCTAACTAACCATCAGGGATTTTTGCAAAAAAATTGAAAATATTTTATTGTTGGAATTCGGGTTCAAAATGATTATAGGTAATGAAAATAATGTATTGAGTAAGTAACTAACGGTTGGTTGCATTTGGAAAGCGCGATTATTGGAAATTTCACATTTTGAAATCCGATTATATTATGCCATCGAACCTGGATTACAGACGAATGAGGGGACATATTACAACAATTTAACCGCTGATCTACTCAAAACTATGTCATTAACGCGAAATAACCGAAACATACAGAATCTGTGACAATAAATTTCATCCGTTCAAAATCAGTAAGGCTAACCAACCATCAGGGATTTTTGCAAAAAAATTGAAAATATTTTATTGTTGGAATTCGGGTTCAAAATGATTATAGGTAATGAAAATAATGTATTGAGTAAGTAACTAACGGTTGGTTGCATTTGGAAAGCGCGATTATTGGAAATTTCACATTTTGAAATCCGATTATATTATGTCATCGAACCTGGATTACAGACGAATGAGGGGACATATTGCAACAATTTAAACGCTGATCTACTCAAAACTATGTCATTAACGCGAAATAACCGAAACATACAGAATCTGTGACAATAAATTTCATCCGTTCAAAATCAGTAAGGCTAACTAACCATCAGGGATTTTTGCAAAAAATTGAAAATATTTTATTGTTGGAATTCGGGTTCAAAATGATTATAGGTAATGAAAATAATGTATTGAGTAAGTAACTAACGGTTGGTTGCATTTGGAAAGCGCGATTATTGGAAATTTCACATTTTGAAATCCGATTATATTATGCCATCGAACCTGGATTACAGACGAATGAGGGGACATATTGCAACAATTTAAACGCTGATCTACTCAAAACTATGTCATTAACGCGAAATAACCGAAACATACAGAATCTGTGACAATAAATTTCATCCGTTCAAAATCAGTAAGGCTAACAACCATCAGGGATATTTGGAAAAAATTGAAAATATTTTATTGTTGGAATTCGGTTTCAAAATGATTATAGGTAATGAAAATAATGTATTGAGTAAGTAACTAACGGTTGATTGCATTTGGAAAGCGCGATTATTGAAAATTTCACATTTTGAAATTCAATTATATAATGCCATCGAACCTGGATTACAGACGAATGAGGGGACATATTGCAACAATTTAAACGCTGATCTACTCAAAACTATGTCATTAACGCGAAATAACCGAAACATACAGAATCTGTGACAATAAATTTCATCCGTTCAAAATCAGTAAGGCTAACGCGATTATTGGAAATTTCACATTTTGAAATCCGATTATATTATGTCATCGAACCTGGATTACAGACGAACGAGGGGACATATTGCAACAATTTAAACGCTTATCTACTCAAAACTATGTCATTAACGCAAAATAACCGAAACATACAGAATCTGTTCAAAATCAGTAAGGCTAACCATCAGGAATTTTTGCAAAAAAATTGAAAATATTTTATTGTTGGAATTCGGGTTCAAAATGATTATAGGTAATGAAAATAATGTATTGAGTAAGTAACTAACGATTGGTTGCATTTGGAAAACGCGATTATTGGAAATTTCACATTTTGAAATCCGATTATATTATGCCATCGAACCTGGATTACAGACGAATGAGGGGACATATTGCAACAATTTAAACGCTGATCTACTCAAAACTATGTCATTAACGCGAAATAACCGAAACATACAGAATCTGTGACAATGAATTTCATCCGTTCAAAATCAGTAAGGCTAACCAACCATCAGGGATATTTGGAAAAAATTGAAAATATTTTATTGTTGGAATTCGGGTTCAAAATGATTATAGGTAATGAAAATAATGTATTGAGTAAGTAACTAACGGTTGGTTGCATTTGGAAAGCGCGATTATTGGAAATTTCACATTTTGAAATCCGATTATATTATGCCATCGAACCTGGATTACAGACGAATGAGGGGACATATTACAACAATTTAACCGCTGATCTACTCAAAACTATGTCATTAACGCGAAATAACCGAAACATACAGAATCTGTGACAATAAATTTCATCCGTTCAAAATCAGTAAGGCTAACCATCAGGGATTTTTGCAAAAAAATTGAAAATATTTTATTGTTGGAATTCGGGTTCAAAATGATTATAGGTAATGAAAATAATGTATTGAGTAAGTAACTAACGATTGGTTGCATTTGGAAAACGCGATTATTGGAAATTTCACATTTTGAAATCCGATTATATTATGCCATCGAACCTGGATTACAGACGAATGAGGGGACATATTGCAACAATTTAAACGCTGATCTACTCAAAACTATGTCATTAACGCGAAATAACCGAAACATACAGAATCTGTGACAATGAATTTCATCCGTTCAAAATCAGTAAGGCTAACAACCATCAGGGATATTTGCAAAAAATTGAAAATATTTTATTGTTGGAATTCGGTTTCAAAATGATTATAGGTAATGAAAATAATGTATTGAGTAAGTAACTAACGGTTGGTTGCATTTGGAAAGCGCGATTATTGACTACTAACTAACGCGATTATTGGAAATTTCACATTTTGAAATCCGATTATATTATGTCATCGAACCTGGATTACAGACGAATGAGGGGACATATTGCAACAATTTAAACGCTTATCTACTCAAAACTATGTCATTAACGCAAAATAACCGAAACATACAGAATCTGATCAAAATCAGTAAGGCCCATCAGGGATTTTTGCAAAAAAATTGAAAATATTTTATTGTTGGAATTCGGGTTCAAAATGATTATAGGTAATGAAAATAATGTATTGAGTAAGTAACTAACGGTTGGTTGCATTTGGAAAGCGCGATTATTGAAAATTTCATATTTTGAAATCCAATTATATTATGCCATCGAACCTGGATTACAGACGAATGAGGGGAAATATTGCAACAATTTAGACGCTGATCTACTCAAAACTATGTCATTAACGCGAAATAACCGAAACATACAGAATCTGTGACAATAAATTTCATCCGTTCAAAATCAGTAAGGCTAACTAACCATCAGGGATTTTTGCAAAAAAATTGAAAATATTTTATTGTTGGAATTCGGGTTCAAAATGATTATAGGTAATGAAAATAATGTATTGAGTAAGTAACTAACGGTTGGTTGCATTTGGAAAGCGCGATTATTGGAAATTTCACATTTTGAAATCCGATTATATTATGTCATCGAACCTGGATTACAGACGAATGAGGGGACATATTGCAACAATTTAAACGCTGATCTACTCAAAACTATGTCATTAACGCGAAATAACCGAAACATACAGAATCTGTGACAATAAATTTCATCCGTTCAAAATCAGTAAGGCTAACAACCATCAGGGATATTTGGAAAAAATTGAAAATATTTTATTGTTGGAATTCGGTTTCAAAATGATTATAGGTAATGAAAATAATGTATTGAGTAAGTAACTAACGGTTGATTGCATTTGGAAAGCGCGATTATTGAAAATTTCACATTTTGAAATTCAATTATATAATGCCATCGAACCTGGATTACAGACGAATGAGGGGACATATTGCAACAATTTAAACGCTGATCTACTCAAAACTATGTCATTAACGCGAAATAACCGAAACATACAGAATCTGTGACAATAAATTTCATCCGTTCAAAATCAGTAAGGCTAACGCGATTATTGGAAATTTCACATTTTGAAATCCGATTATATTATGTCATCGAACCTGGATTACAGGCGAACGAGGGGACATATTGCAACAATTTAAACGCTTATCTACTCAAAACTATGTCATTAACGCAAAATAACCGAAACATACAGAATCTGTTCAAAATCAGTAAGGCTAACCATCAGGAATTTTTGCAAAAAAATTGAAAATATTTTATTGTTGGAATTCGGGTTCAAAATGATTATAGGTAATGAAAATAATGTATTGAGTAAGTAACTAACGGTTGGTTGCATTTGGAAAGCGCGATTATTGGAAATTTCACATTTTGAAATCCGATTATATTATGCCATCGAACCTGGATTACAGACGAATGAGGGGACATATTACAACAATTTAACCGCTGATCTACTCAAAACTATGTCATTAACGCGAAATAACCGAAACATACAGAATCTGTGACAATAAATTTCATCCGTTCAAAATCAGTAAGGCTAACCATCAGGGATTTTTGCAAAAAAATTGAAAATATTTTATTGTTGGAATTCGGGTTCAAAATGATTATAGGTAATGAAAATAATGTATTGAGTAAGTAACTAACGATTGGTTGCATTTGGAAAACGCGATTATTGGAAATTTCACATTTTGAAATCCGATTATATTATGCCATCGAACCTGGATTACAGACGAATGAGGGGACATATTGCAACAATTTAAACGCTGATCTACTCAAAACTATGTCATTAACGCGAAATAACCGAAACATACAGAATCTGTGACAATGAATTTCATCCGTTCAAAATCAGTAAGGCTAACAACCATCAGGGATATTTGCAAAAAATTGAAAATATTTTATTGTTGGAATTCGGTTTCAAAATGATTATAGGTAATGAAAATAATGTATTGAGTAAGTAACTAACGGTTGGTTGCATTTGGAAAGCGCGATTATTGAAAATTTCACATTTTGAAATTCAATTATATTATGCCATCGAACCTGGATTACAGACGAATGAGGGGACATATTGCAACAATTTAAACGCTGATCTACTCAAAACTATGTCATTAACGCGAAATAACCGAAACATACAGAATCTGTGACAATAAATTTCATCCGTTCAAAATCAGTAAGGCTAACGCGATTATTGGAAATTTCACATTTTGAAATCCGATTATATTATGTCATCGAACCTGGATTACAGACGAATGAGGGGACATATTGCAACAATTTAAACGCTTATCTACTCAAAACTATGTCATTAACGCAAAATAACCGAAACATACAGAATCTGTGACAATAAATTTCATCCGTTAAAAATCAGTAAGGCTAACCAACCATCAGGGATTTTTGCAAAAAAATTGAAAATATTTTATTGTTGGAATTCGGGTTCAAAATGATTATCGGTAATGAAAATAATGTATTAAGTAAGTAACTAACGGTTGGTTGCATTTGGAAAGCGCGATTATTGGAAATTTCACATTTTGAAATCCGATTATATTATGTCATCGAACCTGGATTACAGACGAATGAGGGGACATATTGCAACAATTTAAACGCTGATCTACTCAAAACTATGTCATTAACGCGAAATAACCGAAACATACTCGTACAGAATCTGTGACAATAAATTTCATCCGTTCAAAATCAGTAAGGCTAACCATCAGGGATTTTTGCAAAAAAATTGAAAATATTTTATTGTTGGAATTCGGGTTCAAAGTGATTATAGGTAATGAAAATAATGTATTGAGTAAGTAACTAACGGTTGGTTGCATTTGGAAAGCGCGATTATTGAAAATTTCACATTTTGAAATCCGATTATATTATGCCATCGAACCTGGATTACAGACGAATGAGGGGACATATTACAACAATTTAACCGCTGATCTACTCAAAACTATGTCATTAACGCGAAATAACCGAAACATACAGAATCTGTGACAATAAATTTCATCCGTTCAAAATCAGTAAGGCTAACCATCAGGGATTTTTGCAAAAAAATTGAAAATATTTTATTGTTGGAATTCGGGTTCAAAATGATTATAGGTAATGAAAATAATGTATTGAGTAAGTAACTAACGATTGGTTGCATTTGGAAAACGCGATTATTGGAAATTTCACATTTTGAAATCCGATTATATTATGTCATCGAACCTGGATTACAGACGAATGAGGGGACATATTGCAACAATTTAAACGCTGATCTACTCAAAACTATGTCATTAACGCGAAATAACCGAAACATACTCGTACAGAATCTGTGACAATAAATTTCATCCGTTCAAAATCAGTAAGGCTAACCATCAGGGATTTTTGCAAAAAAATTGAAAATATTTTATTGTTGGAATTCGGGTTCAAAATGATTATAGGTAATGAAAATAATGTATTAAGTAAGTAACTAACGGTTGGTTGCATTTGGAAAGCGCGATTATTGGAAATTTCACATTTTGAAATCCGATTATATTATGTCATCGAACCTGGATTACAGACGAATGAGGGGACATATTGCAACAATTTAAACGCTGATCTACTCAAAACTATGTCATTAACGCGAAATAACCGAAACATACAGAATCTGTGACAATAAATTTCATCCGTTCAAAATCAGTAAGGCTAACCATCAGGGATTTTTGCAAAAAAAATGAAAATATTTTATTGTTGGAATTCGGGTTCAAAATGATTATAGGTAATGAAAATAATGTATTGAGTAAGTAACTAACGATTGGTTGCATTTGGAAAGCGCGATTATTGGAAATTTCACATTTTGAAATCCGATTATATTATGTCATCGAACCTGGATTACAGACGAATGAGGGGACATATTGCAACAATTTAAACGCTGATCTACTCAAAGCTATGTCATTAACGCAAAATAACCGAAACATACTCGTACAGAATCTGTGACAATAAATTTCATCCGTTCAAAATCAGTAAGGCTAACCATCAGGGATTTTTGCAAAAAAATTGAAAATATTTTATTGTTGGAATTCGGGTTCAAAGTGATTATAGGTAATAAAAATAATGTATTGAGTAAGTAACTAACGGTTGGTTGCATTTGGAAAACGCGATTATTGGAAATTTCACATTTTGAAATCCGATTATATTATGTCATCGAACTTGGATTACAGACGAATGAGGGGACATATTGCAACAATTTAAACGCTGATCTACTCAAAGCTATGTCATTAACGCAAAATAACCGAAACATACGCGTACAGAATCTGTGACAATAAATTTCATCCGTTCAAAATAGTAAGGCTAACCATCAGGGATTTTTGCAAAAAAATTGAAAATATTTTATTGTTGGAATTCGGGTTCAAAGTGATTATAGGTAATGAAAATAATGTATTGAGTAAGTAACTAACGGTTGGTTGCATTTGGAAAGCGCGATTATTGGAAATTTCACATTTTGAAATCCGATTATATTATGCCATCGAACCTGGATTACAGACGAATGAGGGGACATATTGCAACAATTTAAACGCTGATCTACTCAATACTATGTCATTAACGCAAAATAACCGAAACATACAGAATCTGTGACAATAAATTTCATCCGTTCAAAATCAGTAAGGCTAACCATCAGGGATTTTTGCAAAAAAATTGAAAATATTTTATTGTTGGAATTCGGGTTCAAAGTGATTATCGGTAATGAAAATAATGTATTGAGTAAGTAACTAACGGTTGGTTGCATTTGGAAAGCGCGATTATTGAAAATTTCACATTTTGAAATCCGATTATATTATGTCATCGAACTTGGATTACAGACGAATGAGGGGACAAATTGCAACAATTTAAACGCTGATCTACTCAAAGCTATGTCATTAACGCAAAATAACCGAAACATACGCGTACAGAATCTGTGACAATAAATTTCATCCGTTCAAAATCAGTAAGGCTAACCATCAGGGATTTTTGCAAAAAAATTGAAAATATTTTATTGTTGGAATTCGGGTTCAAAGTGATTATAGGTAATGAAAATAATGTATTGAGTAAGTAACTAACGGTTGGTTGCATTTGGAAAGCGCGATTATTGGAAATTTCACATTTTGAAATCCGATTATATTATGCCATCGAACCTGGATTACAGACGAATGAGGGGACATATTGCAACAATTTAAACGCTGATCTACTCAATACTATGTCATTAACGCAAAATAACCGAAACATACAGAATCTGTGACAATAAATTTCATCCGTTCAAAATCAGTAAGGCCCATCAGGGATTTTTGCAAAAAAATTGAAAATATTTTATTGTTGGAATTCGGGTTCAAAGTGATTATCGGTAATGAAAATAATGTATTGAGTAAGTAACTAACGGTTGGTTGCATTTGGAAAGCGCGATTATTGAAAATTTCACATTTTGAAATCCGATTATATTATGTCATCGAACTTGGATTACAGACGAATGAGGGGACATATTGCAACAATTTAAACGCTGATCTACTCAAAGCTATGTCATTAACGCAAAATAACCGAAACATACGCGTACAGAATCTGTGACAATAAATTTCATCCGTTCAAAATCAGTAAGGCTAACCATCAGGGATTTTTGCAAAAAAATTGAAAATATTTTATTGTTGGAATTCGGGTTCAAAATGATTATAGGTAATGAAAATAATGTATTGAGTAAGTAACTAACGGTTGGTTGCATTTGGAAAGCGCGATTATTGGAAATTTCACATTTTGAAATCCGATTATATTATGCCATCGAACCTGGATTACAGACGAATGAGGGGACATATTGCAACAATTTAAACGCTGATCTACTCAAAACTATGTCATTAACCGAAATAACCGAAACATACAGAATCTGTGACAATAAATTTCATCCGTTCAAAATCAGTAAGGCCCATCAGGGATTTTTGCAAAAAAATTGAAAATATTTTATTGTTGGAATTCGGGTTCAAAGTGATTATAGGTAATGAAAATAATGTATTGAGTAAGTAACTAACGGTTGGTTGCATTTGGAAAGCGCGATTATTGGAAATTTCACATTTTGAAATCCGATTATATTATGTCATCGAACCTGGATTACAGACGAATGAGGGGACCAGGTGGTGCGATTATTGGAAATTTCACATTTTGAAATCCGATTATATTATGCCATCGAACCTGGATTACAGACGAATGAGGGGACATATTGCAACAATTTAAACGCTGATCTACTCAAAACTATGTCATTAACGCAAAATAACCGAAACATACAGAATCTGTGACAATAAATTTTATCCGTTCAAAATCAGTAAGGCAATCAGGAATTTTTGCAAAAAAATTGAAAATATTTTATTGTTGGAATTCGGGTTCAAAATGATTATCGGTAATGAAAATAATGTATTGAGTAAGTAACTAACGGTTGGTTGCATTTGGAAAGCGCGATTATTGAAAATTTCACATTTTGAAATCCGATTATATTATGCCAGCGAACGTGGATTACAGACGAATGAGGGGACATATTGCAACAATTTAAACGCTGATCTACTCAAAACTATGTCATTAACGCGAAATAACCGAAACATACAGAATCTGTGACAATAAATTTCATCCGTTAAAAATCAGTAAGGCTAACCAACCATCAGGGATTTTTGCAAAAAAATTGAAAATATTTTATTGTTGGAATTCGGGTTCAAAATGATTATAGGTAATGAAAATAATGTATTGAGTAAGTAACTAACGGTTGGTTGCATTTGGAAAGCGCGATTATTGGAAATTTCACATTTTGAAATCCGATTATATTATGTCATCGAACCTGGATTACAGACGAATGAGGGGACATATTGCAACAATTTAAACGCTTATCTACTCAAAACTATGTCATTAACGCAAAATAACCGAAACATACAGAATCTGTGACAATAAATTTCATCCGTTAAAAATCAGTAAGGCTAACCAACCATCAGGGATTTTTGCAAAAAAATTGAAAATATTTTATTGTTGGAATTCGGGTTCAAAATGATTATAGGTAATGAAAATAATGTATTGAGTAAGTAACTAACGGTTGGTTGCATTTGGAAAGCGCGATTATTGGAAATTTCACATTTTGAAATCCGATTATATTATGTCATCGAACTTGGATTACAGACGAATGAGGGGACATATTGCAACAATTTAAACGCTGATCTACTCAAAACTATGTCATTAACGCGAAATAACCGAAACATACTCGTACAGAATCTGTGACAATAAATTTCATCCGTTCAAAATCAGTAAGGCTAACCAACCAACAGGGATTTTTGCAAAAAAATTGAAAATATTTTATTGTTGGAATTCGGGTTCAAAATGATTATAGGTAATGAAAATAATGTATTGAGTAAGTAACTAACGGTTGGTTGCATTTGGAAAGCGCGATTATTGGAAATTTCACATTTTGAAATCCGATTATATTATGTCATCGAACCTGGATTACAGACGAATGAGGGGACATATTGCAACAATTTAAACGCTTATCTACTCAAAACTATGTCATTAACGCAAAATAACCGAAACATACAGAATCTGTGACAATAAATTTCATCCGTTAAAAATCAGTAAGGCTAACCAACCATCAGGGATTTTTGCAAAAAAATTGAAAATATTTTATTGTTGGAATTCGGGTTCAAAATGATTATAGGTAATGAAAATAATGTATTGAGTAAGTAACTAACGGTTGGTTGCATTTGGAAAGCGCGATTATTGGAAATTTCACATTTTGAAATCCGATTATATTATGTCATCGAACCTGGATTACAGACGAATGAGGGGACATATTGCAACAATTTAAACGCTTATCTACTCAAAACTATGTCATTAACGCAAAATAACCGAAACATACAGAATCTGTGACAATAAATTTCATCCGTTAAAAATCAGTAAGGCTAACCAACCATCAGGGATTTTTGCAAAAAAAATGAAAATATTTTATTGTTGGAATTCGGGTTCAAAATGATTATAGGTAATGAAAATAATGTATTGAGTAAGTAACTAACGATTGGTTGCATTTGGAAAGCGCGATTATTGGAAATTTCACATTTTGAAATCCGATTATATTATGTCATCGAACCTGGATTACAGACGAATGAGGGGACATATTGCAACAATTTAAACGCTGATCTACTCAAAGCTATGTCATTAACGCAAAATAACCGAAACATACTCGTACAGAATCTGTGACAATAAATTTCATCCGTTCAAAATCAGTAAGGCTAACCATCAGGGATTTTTGCAAAAAAATTGAAAATATTTTATTGTTGGAATTCGGGTTCAAAGTGATTATAGGTAATAAAAATAATGTATTGAGTAAGTAACTAACGGTTGGTTGCATTTGGAAAACGCGATTATTGGAAATTTCACATTTTGAAATCCGATTATATTATGTCATCGAACTTGGATTACAGACGAATGAGGGGACATATTGCAACAATTTAAACGCTGATCTACTCAAAACTATGTCATTAACGCGAAATAACCGAAACATACTCGTACAGAATCTGTGACAATAAATTTCATCCGTTCAAAATCAGTAAGGCTAACCAACCATCAGGGATTTTTGCAAAAAAATTGAAAATATTTTATTGTTGGAATTCGGGTTCAAAATGATTATAGGTAATGAAAATAATGTATTGAGTAAGTAACTAACGATTGGTTGCATTTGGAAAGCGCGATTATTGGAAATTTCACATTTTGAAATCCGATTATATTATGTCATCGAACCTGGATTACAGACGAATGAGGGGACATATTGCAACAATTTAAACGCTTATCTACTCAAAACTATGTCATTAACGCAAAATAACCGAAACATACAGAATCTGTGACAATAAATTTCATCCGTTAAAAATCAGTAAGGCTAACCAACCATCAGGGATTTTTGCAAAAAAAATGAAAATATTTTATTGTTGGAATTCGGGTTCAAAATGATTATAGGTAATGAAAATAATGTATTGAGTAAGTAACTAACGATTGGTTGCATTTGGAAAGCGCGATTATTGGAAATTTCACATTTTGAAATCCGATTATATTATGTCATCGAACCTGGATTACAGACGAATGAGGGGACATATTGCAACAATTTAAACGCTGATCTACTCAAAGCTATGTCATTAACGCAAAATAACCGAAACATACTCGTACAGAATCTGTGACAATAAATTTCATCCGTTCAAAATCAGTAAGGCTAACCATCAGGGATTTTTGCAAAAAAATTGAAAATATTTTATTGTTGGAATTCGGGTTCAAAGTGATTATAGGTAATAAAAATAATGTATTGAGTAAGTAACTAACGGTTGGTTGCATTTGGAAAACGCGATTATTGGAAATTTCACATTTTGAAATCCGATTATATTATGTCATCGAACTTGGATTACAGACGAATGAGGGGACATATTGCAACAATTTAAACGCTGATCTACTCAAAGCTATGTCATTAACGCAAAATAACCGAAACATACGCGTACAGAATCTGTGACAATAAATTTCATCCGTTCAAAATAGTAAGGCTAACCATCAGGGATTTTTGCAAAAAAATTGAAAATATTTTATTGTTGGAATTCGGGTTCAAAGTGATTATAGGTAATGAAAATAATGTATTGAGTAAGTAACTAACGGTTGGTTGCATTTGGAAAGCGCGATTATTGGAAATTTCACATTTTGAAATCCGATTATATTATGCCATCGAACCTGGATTACAGACGAATGAGGGGACATATTGCAACAATTTAAACGCTGATCTACTCAATACTATGTCATTAACGCAAAATAACCGAAACATACAGAATCTGTGACAATAAATTTCATCCGTTCAAAATCAGTAAGGCTAACCATCAGGGATTTTTGCAAAAAAATTGAAAATATTTTATTGTTGGAATTCGGGTTCAAAGTGATTATCGGTAATGAAAATAATGTATTGAGTAAGTAACTAACGGTTGGTTGCATTTGGAAAGCGCGATTATTGAAAATTTCACATTTTGAAATCCGATTATATTATGTCATCGAACTTGGATTACAGACGAATGAGGGGACAAATTGCAACAATTTAAACGCTGATCTACTCAAAGCTATGTCATTAACGCAAAATAACCGAAACATACGCGTACAGAATCTGTGACAATAAATTTCATCCGTTCAAAATCAGTAAGGCTAACCATCAGGGATTTTTGCAAAAAAATTGAAAATATTTTATTGTTGGAATTCGGGTTCAAAGTGATTATAGGTAATGAAAATAATGTATTGAGTAAGTAACTAACGGTTGGTTGCATTTGGAAAGCGCGATTATTGGAAATTTCACATTTTGAAATCCGATTATATTATGCCATCGAACCTGGATTACAGACGAATGAGGGGACATATTGCAACAATTTAAACGCTGATCTACTCAATACTATGTCATTAACGCAAAATAACCGAAACATACAGAATCTGTGACAATAAATTTCATCCGTTCAAAATCAGTAAGGCCCATCAGGGATTTTTGCAAAAAAATTGAAAATATTTTATTGTTGGAATTCGGGTTCAAAGTGATTATCGGTAATGAAAATAATGTATTGAGTAAGTAACTAACGGTTGGTTGCATTTGGAAAGCGCGATTATTGAAAATTTCACATTTTGAAATCCGATTATATTATGTCATCGAACTTGGATTACAGACGAATGAGGGGACATATTGCAACAATTTAAACGCTGATCTACTCAAAGCTATGTCATTAACGCAAAATAACCGAAACATACGCGTACAGAATCTGTGACAATAAATTTCATCCGTTCAAAATCAGTAAGGCTAACCATCAGGGATTTTTGCAAAAAAATTGAAAATATTTTATTGTTGGAATTCGGGTTCAAAATGATTATAGGTAATGAAAATAATGTATTGAGTAAGTAACTAACGGTTGGTTGCATTTGGAAAGCGCGATTATTGGAAATTTCACATTTTGAAATCCGATTATATTATGCCATCGAACCTGGATTACAGACGAATGAGGGGACATATTGCAACAATTTAAACGCTGATCTACTCAAAACTATGTCATTAACCGAAATAACCGAAACATACAGAATCTGTGACAATAAATTTCATCCGTTCAAAATCAGTAAGGCCCATCAGGGATTTTTGCAAAAAAATTGAAAATATTTTATTGTTGGAATTCGGGTTCAAAGTGATTATAGGTAATGAAAATAATGTATTGAGTAAGTAACTAACGGTTGGTTGCATTTGGAAAGCGCGATTATTGGAAATTTCACATTTTGAAATCCGATTATATTATGTCATCGAACCTGGATTACAGACGAATGAGGGGACCAGGTGGTGCGATTATTGGAAATTTCACATTTTGAAATCCGATTATATTATGCCATCGAACCTGGATTACAGACGAATGAGGGGACATATTGCAACAATTTAAACGCTGATCTACTCAAAACTATGTCATTAACGCAAAATAACCGAAACATACAGAATCTGTGACAATAAATTTTATCCGTTCAAAATCAGTAAGGCAATCAGGAATTTTTGCAAAAAAATTGAAAATATTTTATTGTTGGAATTCGGGTTCAAAATGATTATCGGTAATGAAAATAATGTATTGAGTAAGTAACTAACGGTTGGTTGCATTTGGAAAGCGCGATTATTGAAAATTTCACATTTTGAAATCCGATTATATTATGCCAGCGAACGTGGATTACAGACGAATGAGGGGACATATTGCAACAATTTAAACGCTGATCTACTCAAAACTATGTCATTAACGCGAAATAACCGAAACATACAGAATCTGTGACAATAAATTTCATCCGTTAAAAATCAGTAAGGCTAACCAACCATCAGGGATTTTTGCAAAAAAATTGAAAATATTTTATTGTTGGAATTCGGGTTCAAAATGATTATAGGTAATGAAAATAATGTATTGAGTAAGTAACTAACGGTTGGTTGCATTTGGAAAGCGCGATTATTGGAAATTTCACATTTTGAAATCCGATTATATTATGTCATCGAACCTGGATTACAGACGAATGAGGGGACATATTGCAACAATTTAAACGCTTATCTACTCAAAACTATGTCATTAACGCAAAATAACCGAAACATACAGAATCTGTGACAATAAATTTCATCCGTTAAAAATCAGTAAGGCTAACCAACCATCAGGGATTTTTGCAAAAAAATTGAAAATATTTTATTGTTGGAATTCGGGTTCAAAATGATTATAGGTAATGAAAATAATGTATTGAGTAAGTAACTAACGGTTGGTTGCATTTGGAAAGCGCGATTATTGGAAATTTCACATTTTGAAATCCGATTATATTATGTCATCGAACTTGGATTACAGACGAATGAGGGGACATATTGCAACAATTTAAACGCTGATCTACTCAAAACTATGTCATTAACGCGAAATAACCGAAACATACTCGTACAGAATCTGTGACAATAAATTTCATCCGTTCAAAATCAGTAAGGCTAACCAACCAACAGGGATTTTTGCAAAAAAATTGAAAATATTTTATTGTTGGAATTCGGGTTCAAAATGATTATAGGTAATGAAAATAATGTATTGAGTAAGTAACTAACGGTTGGTTGCATTTGGAAAGCGCGATTATTGGAAATTTCACATTTTGAAATCCGATTATATTATGTCATCGAACCTGGATTACAGACGAATGAGGGGACATATTGCAACAATTTAAACGCTTATCTACTCAAAACTATGTCATTAACGCAAAATAACCGAAACATACAGAATCTGTGACAATAAATTTCATCCGTTAAAAATCAGTAAGGCTAACCAACCATCAGGGATTTTTGCAAAAAAATTGAAAATATTTTATTGTTGGAATTCGGGTTCAAAATGATTATAGGTAATGAAAATAATGTATTGAGTAAGTAACTAACGGTTGGTTGCATTTGGAAAGCGCGATTATTGGAAATTTCACATTTTGAAATCCGATTATATTATGTCATCGAACTTGGATTACAGACGAATGAGGGGGCATATTGCAACAATTTAAACGCTGATCTACTCAAAACTATGTCATTAACGCGAAATAACCGAAACATACAGAATCTGTGACAATAAATTTCATCCGTTCAAAATCAGTAAGGCTAACCAACCAACAGGGATTTTTGCAAAAAAATTGAAAATATTTTATTGTTGGAATTCGGGTTCAAAATGATTATAGGTAATGAAAATAATGTATTAAGTAAGTAACTAACGGTTGGTTGCATTTGGAAAGCGCGATTATTGGAAATTTCACATTTTGAAATCCGATTATATTATGCCATCGAACCTGGATTACAGACGAATGAGGGGACATATTGCAACAATTTAAACGCTGATCTACTCAAAACTATGTCATTAACCGAAATAACCGAAACATACAGAATCTGTGACAATAAATTTCATCCGTTCAAAATCAGTAAGGCCCATCAGGGATTTTTGCAAAAAAATTGAAAATATTTTATTGTTGGAATTCGGGTTCAAAGTGATTATAGGTAATGAAAATAATGTATTGAGTAAGTAACTAACGGTTGGTTGCATTTGGAAAGCGCGATTATTGGAAATTTCACATTTTGAAATCCGATTATATTATGTCATCGAACCTGGATTACAGACGAATGAGGGGACCAGGTGGTGCGATTATTGGAAATTTCACATTTTGAAATCCGATTATATTATGCCATCGAACCTGGATTACAGACGAATGAGGGGACATATTGCAACAATTTAAACGCTGATCTACTCAAAACTATGTCATTAACGCAAAATAACCGAAACATACAGAATCTGTGACAATAAATTTTATCCGTTCAAAATCAGTAAGGCAATCAGGGATTTTTGCAAAAAAATTGAAAATATTTTATTGTTGGAATTCGGGTTCAAAATGATTATCGGTAATGAAAATAATGTATTGAGTAAGTAACTAACGGTTGGTTGCATTTGGAAAGCGCGATTATTGAAAATTTCACATTTTGAAATCCGATTATATTATGCCAGCGAACGTGGATTACAGACGAATGAGGGGACATATTGCAACAATTTAAACGCTGATCTACTCAAAACTATGTCATTAACGCGAAATAACCGAAACATACAAAATCTGTGACAATAAATTTCATCCGTTAAAAATCAGTAAGGCTAACCAACCATCAGGGATTTTTGCAAAAAAATTGAAAATATTTTATTGTTGGAATTCGGGTTCAAAATGATTATAGGTAATGAAAATAATGTATTGAGTAAGTAACTAACGGTTGGATGCATTTGGAAAGCGCGATTATTGGAAATTTCACATTTTGAAATC
Source organism: Nephrotoma guestfalica (assembly GCA_963691935.1). Classification (NCBI taxonomy): domain Eukaryota; kingdom Metazoa; phylum Arthropoda; class Insecta; order Diptera; family Tipulidae; genus Nephrotoma; species Nephrotoma guestfalica. The sequence goes on along the minus strand of OY829916.1, from coordinate 10,271,916 downwards.
CGATTATATTATGTCATCGAACCTGGATTACAGACGAATGAGGGGACATATTGCAACAATTTAAACGCTTATCTACTCAAAACTATGTCATTAACGCAAAATAACCGAAACATACAGGATCTGTGACAATAAATTTCATCCGTTAAAAATCAGTAAGGCTAACCAACCATCAGGGATTTTTGCAAAAAAATTGAAAATATTTTATTGTTGGAATTCGGGTTCAAAATGATTATAGGTAATGAAAATAATGTATTGAGTAAGTAACTAACGGTTGGTTGCATTTGGAAAGCGCGATTATTGGAAATTTCACATTTTGAAATCCGATTATATTATGTCATCGAACTTGGATTACAGACGAATGAGGGGACATATTGCAACAATTTAAACGCTGATCTACTCAAAACTATGTCATTAACGCGAAATAACCGAAACATACTCGTACAGAATCTGTGACAATAAATTTCATCCGTTCAAAATCAGTAAGGCTAACCAACCAACAGGGATTTTTGCAAAAAAATTGAAAATATTTTATTGTTGGAATTCGGGTTCAAAATGATTATAGGTAATGAAAATAATGTATTGAGTAAGTAACTAACGGTTGGTTGCATTTGGAAAGCGCGATTATTGGAAATTTCACATTTTGAAATCCGATTATATTATGTCATCGAACCTGGATTACAGACGAATGAGGGGACATATTGCAACAATTTAAACGCTTATCTACTCAAAACTATGTCATTAACGCAAAATAACCGAAACATACAGAATCTGTGACAATAAATTTCATCCGTTAAAAATCAGTAAGGCTAACCAACCATCAGGGATTTTTGCAAAAAAATTGAAAATATTTTATTGTTGGAATTCGGGTTCAAAATGATTATAGGTAATGAAAATAATGTATTGAGTAAGTAACTAACGGTTGGTTGCATTTGGAAAGCGCGATTATTGGAAATTTCACATTTTGAAATCCGATTATATTATGTCATCGAACCTGGATTACAGACGAATGAGGGGACATATTGCAACAATTTAAACGCTTATCTACTCAAAACTATGTCATTAACGCAAAATAACCGAAACATACAGAATCTGTGACAATAAATTTCATCCGTTAAAAATCAGTAAGGCTAACCAACCATCAGGGATTTTTGCAAAAAAATTGAAAATATTTTATTGTTGGAATTCGGGTTCAAAATGATTATAGGTAATGAAAATAATGTATTGAGTAAGTAACTAACGGTTGGTTGCATTTGGAAAGCGCGATTATTGGAAATTTCACATTTTGAAATCCGATTATATTATGTCATCGAACCTGGATTACAGACGAATGAGGGGACCAGGTGGTGCGATTATTGGAAATTTCACATTTTGAAATCCGATTATATTATGCCATCGAACCTGGATTACAGACGAATGAGGGGACATATTGCAACAATTTAAACGCTGATCTACTCAAAACTATGTCATTAACGCAAAATAACCGAAACATACAGAATCTGTGACAATAAATTTTATCCGTTCAAAATCAGTAAGGCAATCAGGGATTTTTGCAAAAAAATTGAAAATATTTTATTGTTGGAATTCGGGTTCAAAATGATTATCGGTAATGAAAATAATGTATTGAGTAAGTAACTAACGGTTGGTTGCATTTGGAAAGCGCGATTATTGAAAATTTCACATTTTGAAATCCGATTATATTATGCCAGCGAACGTGGATTACAGACGAATGAGGGGACATATTGCAACAATTTAAACGCTGATCTACTCAAAACTATGTCATTAACGCGAAATAACCGAAACATACAAAATCTGTGACAATAAATTTCATCCGTTAAAAATCAGTAAGGCTAACCAACCATCAGGGATTTTTGCAAAAAAATTGAAAATATTTTATTGTTGGAATTCGGGTTCAAAATGATTATAGGTAATGAAAATAATGTATTGAGTAAGTAACTAACGGTTGGTTGCATTTGGAAAGCGCGATTATTGGAAATTTCACATTTTGAAATCCGATTATATTATGTCATCGAACCTGGATTACAGACGAATGAGGGGACATATTGCAACAATTTAAACGCTTATCTACTCAAAACTATGTCATTAACGCAAAATAACCGAAACATACAGAATCTGTGACAATAAATTTCATCCGTTAAAAATCAGTAAGGCTAACCAACCATCAGGGATTTTTGCAAAAAAATTGAAAATATTTTATTGTTGGAATTCGGGTTCAAAATGATTATAGGTAATGAAAATAATGTATTGAGTAAGTAACTAACGGTTGGTTGCATTTGGAAAGCGCGATTATTGGAAATTTCACATTTTGAAATCCGATTATATTATGTCATCGAACTTGGATTACAGACGAATGAGGGGACATATTGCAACAATTTAAACGCTGATCTACTCAAAACTATGTCATTAACGCGAAATAACCGAAACATACTCGTACAGAATCTGTGACAATAAATTTCATCCGTTCAAAATCAGTAAGGCTAACCAACCAACAGGGATTTTTGCAAAAAAATTGAAAATATTTTATTGTTGGAATTCGGGTTCAAAATGATTATAGGTAATGAAAATAATGTATTGAGTAAGTAACTAACGGTTGGTTGCATTTGGAAAGCGCGATTATTGGAAATTTCACATTTTGAAATCCGATTATATTATGTCATCGAACCTGGATTACAGACGAATGAGGGGACATATTGCAACAATTTAAACGCTTATCTACTCAAAACTATGTCATTAACGCAAAATAACCGAAACATACAGAATCTGTGACAATAAATTTCATCCGTTAAAAATCAGTAAGGCTAACCAACCATCAGGGATTTTTGCAAAAAAATTGAAAATATTTTATTGTTGGAATTCGGGTTCAAAATGATTATAGGTAATGAAAATAATGTATTGAGTAAGTAACTAACGGTTGGTTGCATTTGGAAAGCGCGATTATTGGAAATTTCACATTTTGAAATCCGATTATATTATGTCATCGAACCTGGATTACAGACGAATGAGGGGACATATTGCAACAATTTAAACGCTTATCTACTCAAAACTATGTCATTAACGCAAAATAACCGAAACATACAGAATCTGTGACAATAAATTTCATCCGTTAAAAATCAGTAAGGCTAACCAACCATCAGGGATTTTTGCAAAAAAATTGAAAATATTTTATTGTTGGAATTCGGGTTCAAAATGATTATAGGTAATGAAAATAATGTATTGAGTAAGTAACTAACGGTTGGTTGCATTTGGAAAGCGCGATTATTGGAAATTTCACATTTTGAAATCCGATTATATTATGTCATCGAACCTGGATTACAGACGAATGAGGGCACATATTGCAACAATTTAAACGCTGATCTACTCAAAACTATGTCATTAACGCGAAATAACCGAAACATACTCGTACAGAATCTGTGACAATAAATTTCATCCGTTCAAAATCAGTAAGGCTAACCATCAGGGATTTTTGCAAAAAAATTGAAAATATTTTATTGTTGGAATTCGGGTTCAAAATGATTATAGGTAATGCAAATAATGTATTGAGTAAGTAACTAACGGTTGGTTGCATTTGGAAAGCGCGATTATTGGAAATTTCACATTTTGAAATCCGATTATATTATGTCATCGAACCTGGATTACAGACGAATGAGGGGACATATTGCAACAATTTAAACGCTTATCTACTCAAAACTATGTCATTAACGCAAAATAACCGAAACATACAGAATCTGTGACAATAAATTTCATCCGTTAAAAATCAGTAAGGCTAACCAACCATCAGGGATTTTTGCAAAAAAATTGAAAATATTTTATTGTTGGAATTCGGGTTCAAAATGATTATAGGTAAAGCAAATAATGTATTGAAAGTAACTAACGGTTGGTTGCATTTGGAAAGCGCGATTATTGGAAATTTCACATTTTGAAATCCGATTATATTATGTCATCGAACCTGGATTACAGACGAATGAGGGGACATATTGCAACAATTTAAACGCTGATCTACTCAAAACTATGTCATTAACGCGAAATAACCGAAACATACTCGTACAGAATCTGTGACAATAAATTTCATCCGTTCAAAATCAGTAAGGCTAACCATCAGGGATTTTTGCCAAAAAAGTTGAAAATATTTTATTGTTGGAATTCGGGTTCAAAATGATTATAGGTAAAGCAAATAATGTATTGAGTAAGTAACTAACGGTTGGTTGCATTTGGAAAGCGCGATTATTGGAAATTTCACATTTTGAAATCCGATTATATTATGTCATCGAACCTGGATTACAGACGAATGAGGGGACATATTGCAACAATTTAAACGCTTATCTACTCAAAACTATGTCATTAACGCAAAATAACCGAAACATACAGAATCTGTGACAATAAATTTCATCCGTTAAAAATCAGTAAGGCTAACCAACCATCAGGGATTTTTGCAAAAAAATTGAAAATATTTTATTGTTGGAATTCGGGTTCAAAATGATTATAGGTAATGAAAATAATGTATTGAGTAAGTAACTAACGGTTGGTTGCATTTGGAAAGCGCGATTATTGGAAATTTCACATTTTGAAATCCGATTATATTATGTCATCGAACCTGGATTACAGACGAATGAGGGGACATATTGCAACAATTTAAACGCTTATCTACTCAAAACTATGTCATTAACGCAAAATAACCGAAACATACAGAATCTGTGACAATAAATTTCATCCGTTAAAAATCAGTAAGGCTAACCAACCATCAGGGATTTTTGCAAAAAAATTGAAAATATTTTATTGTTGGAATTCGGGTTCAAAATGATTATAGGTAATGAAAATAATGTATTGAGTAAGTAACTAACGGTTGGTTGCATTTGGAAAGCGCGATTATTGGAAATTTCACATTTTGAAATCCGATTATATTATGTCATCGAACCTGGATTACAGACGAATGAGGGGACATATTGCAACAATTTAAACGCTGATCTACTCAAAACTATGTCATTAACGCGAAATAACCGAAACATACTCGTACAGAATCTGTGACAATAAATTTCATCCGTTCAAAATCAGTAAGGCTAACCATCAGGGATTTTTGCAAAAAAATTGAAAATATTTTATTGTTGGAATTCGGGTTCAAAATGATTATAGGTAATGCAAATAATGTATTGAGTAAGTAACTAACGGTTGGTTGCATTTGGAAAGCGCGATTATTGGAAATTTCACATTTTGAAATCCGATTATATTATGTCATCGAACCTGGATTACAGACGAATGAGGGGACATATTGCAACAATTTAAACGCTTATCTACTCAAAACTATGTCATTAACGCAAAATAACCGAAACATACAGAATCTGTGACAATAAATTTCATCCGTTAAAAATCAGTAAGGCTAACCAACCATCAGGGATTTTTGCAAAAAAATTGAAAATATTTTATTGTTGGAATTCGGGTTCAAAATGATTATAGGTAAAGCAAATAATGTATTGAGTAAGTAACTAACGGTTGGTTGCATTTGGAAAGCGCGATTATTGGAAATTTCACATTTTGAAATCCGATTATATTATGTCATCGAACCTGGATTACAGACGAATGAGGGGACATATTGCAACAATTTAAACGCTTATCTACTCAAAACTATGTCATTAACGCAAAATAACCGAAACATACAGAATCTGTGACAATAAATTTCATCCGTTAAAAATCAGTAAGGCTAACCAACCATCAGGGATTTTTGCAAAAAAATTGAAAATATTTTATTGTTGGAATTCGGGTTCAAAATGATTATAGGTAATGCAAATAATGTATTGAGTAAGTAACTAACGGTTGGTTGCATTTGGAAAGCGCGATTATTGGAAATTTCACATTTTGAAATCCAATTATATTATGCCATCGAACCTGGATTACAGACGAATGAGGGGACATATTGCAACAATTTAAACGCTGATCTACTCAAAACTATGTCATTAACGCGAAATAACCGAAACATACAAAATCTGTGACAATAAATTTCATCCGTTAAAAATCAGTAAGGCTAACCAACCATCAGGGATTTTTGCAAAAAAATTGAAAATATTTTATTGTTGGAAACATACAGAATCTGTGACAATAAATTTCATCCGTTCAAAATCAGTAAGGCTAACCAACCATCTGGGATTTTTGCAAAAAAATTGAAAATATTTTATTGTTGGAATTCGGGTTCAAAATGATTATAGGTAATGAAAATAATGTATTGAGTAAGTAACTAACGGTTGGTTGCATTTGGAAAGCGCGATTATTGAAAATTTCACATTTTGAAATTCAATTATATTATGCCATCGAACCTGGATTACAGACGAATGAGGGGACATATTGCAACCATTTAAACGCTGATCTACTCAAAACTATGCCATTAACGCAAAATAACCGAAACATACTCGTACAGAATCTGTGACAATAAATTTCATCCGTTAAAAATCAGTAAGGCTAACCAACCATCAGGGATATTTGCAAAAAATTGAAAATATTTTATTGTTGGAATTCGGGTTCAAAATGATTATAGGTAATGAAAATAATGTATTGAGTAAGTAACTAACGGTTGGTTGCATTTGGAAAGCGCGATTATTGAAAATTTCACATTTTGAAATTCAATTATATTATGCCATCGAACCTGGATTACAGACGAATGAGGGGACATATTGCAACAATTTAAACGCTGATCTACTCAAAACTATGTCATTAACGCGAAATAACCGAAACATACAGAATCTGTGACAATAAATTTCATCCGTTCAAAATCAGTAAGGCTAACTAACCATCAGGGATTTTTGTAAAAAAATTGAAAATATTTTATTGTTGGAATTCGGGTTCAAAATGATTATAGGTAATGAAAATAATGTATTGAGTAAGTAACTAACGATTGGTTGCATTTGGAAAGCGCGATTATTGGAAATTTCACATTTTGAAATCCGATTATATTATGCCATCGAACCTGGATTACAGACGAATGAGGGGACATATTGCAACAATTTAAACGCTGATCTACTCAAAACTATGTCATTAACGCGAAATAACCGAAACATACAAAATCTGTGACAATAAATTTCATCCGTTCAAAATGAGTAAGGCCCATCAGGGATTTTTGCAAAAAAATTGAAAATATTTTATTGTTGGAATTCGGGTTCAAAATGATTATAGGTAATGAAAATAATGTATTGAGTAAGTAACTAACGGTTGGTTGCATTTGGAAAGCGCGATTATTGAAAATTTCACATTTTGAAATCCAATTATATTATGCCATCGAACCTGGATTACAGACGAATGAGGGGACATATTGCAACAATTTAAACGCTGATCTACTCAAAACTATGTCATTAACGCGAAATAACCGAAACATACAGAATCTGTGACAATAAATTTCATCCGTTCAAAATCAGTAAGGCTAACTAACCATCAGGGATTTTTGCAAAAAAATTGAAAATATTTTATTGTTGGAATTCGGGTTCAAAATGATTATAGGTAATGAAAATAATGTATTGAGTAAGTAACTAACGGTTGGTTGCATTTGGAAAGCGCGATTATTGGAAATTTCACATTTTGAAATCCGATTATATTATGCCATCGAACCTGGATTACAGACGAATGAGGGGACATATTACAACAATTTAACCGCTGATCTACTCAAAACTATGTCATTAACGCGAAATAACCGAAACATACAGAATCTGTGACAATAAATTTCATCCGTTCAAAATCAGTAAGGCTAACCAACCATCAGGGATTTTTGCAAAAAAATTGAAAATATTTTATTGTTGGAATTCGGGTTCAAAATGATTATAGGTAATGAAAATAATGTATTGAGTAAGTAACTAACGATTGGTTGCATTTGGAAAGCGCGATTATTGGAAATTTCACATTTTGAAATCCGATTATATTATGTCATCGAACCTGGATTACAGACGAATGAGGGGACATATTGCAACAATTTAAACGCTGATCTACTCAAAACTATGTCATTAACGCGAAATAACCGAAACATACAGAATCTGTGACAATAAATTTCATCCGTTCAAAATCAGTAAGGCTAACGCGATTATTGGAAATTTCACATTTTGAAATCCGATTATATTATGTCATCGAACCTGGATTACAGACGAACGAGGGGACATATTGCAACAATTTAAACGCTTATCTACTCAAAACTATGTCATTAACGCAAAATAACCGAAACATACAGAATCTGTTCAAAATCAGTAAGGCTAACCATCAGGAATTTTTGCAAAAAAATTGAAAATATTTTATTGTTGGAATTCGGGTTCAAAATGATTATAGGTAATGAAAATAATGTATTGAGTAAGTAACTAACGGTTGGTTGCATTTGGAAAGCGCGATTATTGGAAATTTCACATTTTGAAATCCGATTATATTATGCCATCGAACCTGGATTACAGACGAATGAGGGGACATATTACAACAATTTAACCGCTGATCTACTCAAAACTATGTCATTAACGCGAAATAACCGAAACATACAGAATCTGTGACAATAAATTTCATCCGTTCAAAATCAGTAAGGCTAACAACCATCAGGGATATTTGGAAAAAATTGAAAATATTTTATTGTTGGAATTCGGTTTCAAAATGATTATAGGTAATGAAAATAATGTATTGAGTAAGTAACTAACGGTTGATTGCATTTGGAAAGCGCGATTATTGAAAATTTCACATTTTGAAATTCAATTATATTATGCCATCGAACCTGGATTACAGACGAATGAGGGGACATATTGCAACAATTTAAACGCTGATCTACTCAAAACTATGTCATTAACGCAAAATAACCGAAACATACAGAATCTGTTCAAAATCAGTAAGGCTAACCATCAGGAAATTTTGCAAAAAAATTGAAAATATTTTATTGTTGGAATTCGGGTTCAAAATGATTATAGGTAATGAAAATAATGTATTGAGTAAGTAACTAACGGTTGGTTGCATTTGGAAAGCGCGATTATTGGAAATTTCACATTTTGAAATCCTATTATATTATGTCATCGAACCTGGATTACAGACGAATGAGGGGACATATTGCAACAATTTAAACGCTGATCTACTCAAAACTATGTCATTAACGCGAAATAACCGAAACATACAGAATCTGTGACAATAAATTTCATCCGTTCAAAATCAGTAAGGCTATCTAACCATCAGGGATTTTTGCAAAAAAATTGAAAATATTTTATTGTTGGAATTCGGGTTCAAAATGATTATAGGTAATGAAAATAATGTATTGAGTAAGAAACTAACGGTTGGTTGCATTTGGAAAGCGCGATTATTGGAAATTTCACATTTTGAAATCCGATTATATTATGTCATCGAACCTGGATTACAGACGAATGAGGGGACATATTGCAACAATTTAAACGCTGATCTACTCAAAACTATGCCGTTAACGCAAAATAACCGAAACATACAAAATCTGTGACAATAAATTTTATCCGTTCAAAATCAGTAAGGCTAACGCGATTATTGGAAATTTCACATTTTGAAATCCGATTATATTATGTCATCGAACCTGGATTACAGACGAACGAGGGGACATATTGCAACAATTTAAACGCTTATCTACTCAAAACTATGTCATTAACGCAAAATAACCGAAACATACAGAATCTGTTCAAAATCAGTAAGGCTAACCATCAGGAAATTTTGCAAAAAAATTGAAAATATTTTATTGTTGGAATTCGGGTTCAAAATGATTATAGGTAATGAAAATAATGTATTGAGTAAGTAACTAACGGTTGGTTGCATTTGGAAAGCGCGATTATTGGAAATTTCACATTTTGAAATCCTATTATATTATGTCATCGAACCTGGATTACAGACGAATGAGGGGACATATTGCAACAATTTAAACGCTGATCTACTCAAAACTATGTCATTAACGCGAAATAACCGAAACATACAGAATCTGTGACAATAAATTTCATCCGTTCAAAATCAGTAAGGCTATCTAACCATCAGGGATTTTTGCAAAAAAATTGAAAATATTTTATTGTTGGAATTCGGGTTCAAAATGATTATAGGTAATGAAAATAATGTATTGAGTAAGTAACTAACGGTTGGTTGCATTTGGAAAGCGCGATTATTGGAAATTTCACATTTTGAAATCCGATTATATTATGTCATCGAACCTGGATTACAGACGAATGAGGGGACATATTGCAACAATTTAAACGCTGATCTACTCAAAACTATGCCGTTAACGCAAAATAACCGAAACATACAAAATCTGTGACAATAAATTTTATCCGTTCAAAATCAGTAAGGCTAACGCGATTATTGGAAATTTCACATTTTGAAATCCGATTATATTATGTCATCGAACCTGGATTACAGACGAACGAGGGGACATATTGCAACAATTTAAACGCTTATCTACTCAAAACTATGTCATTAACGCAAAATAACCGAAACATACAGAATCTGTTCAAAATCAGTAAGGCTAACCATCAGGAATTTTTGCAAAAAAATTGAAAATATTTTATTGTTGGAATTCGGGTTCAAAATGATTATCGGTAATGAAAATAATGTATTGAGTAAGTGACTAACGGTTGGTTGCATTTGGAATGCGCGATTATTGGAAATTTCACATTTTGAAATCCGATTATATTATGTCATCGAACCTGGATTACAGACGAATGAGGGGACATATTGCAACAATTTAAACGCTGATCTACTCAAAACTATGCCATTAACGCAAAATATCCGAAACATACAGAATCTGTGACAATAAATTTCATCCGTTCAAAATCAGTAAGGCTAACTAACCATCAGGGATTTTTGCAAAAAAATTGAAAATATTTTATTGTTGGAATTCGGGTTCAAAATGATTATAGGTAATGAAAATAATGTATTGAGTAAGTAACTAACGGTTGGTTGCATTTGGAAAGCGCGATTATTGGAAATTTCACATTTTGAAATCCGATTATATTATGTCATCGAACCTGGATTACAGACGAATGAGGGGACATATTGCAACAATTTAAACGCTGATCTACTCAAAACTATGCCATTAACGCAAAATATCCGAAACATACAGAATCTGTGACAATAAATTTCATCCGTTCAAAATCAGTAAGGCTAACTAACCATCAGGGATTTTTGCAAAAAAATTGAAAATATTTTATTGTTGGAATTCGGGTTCAAAATGATTATAGGTAATGAAAATAATGAATTGAGTAAGTAACTAACGGTTGGTTGCATTTGGAAAGCGCGATTATTGGAAATTTCACATTTTGAAATCCGATTATATTATGTCATCGAACCTGGATTACAGACGAATGAGGGGACATATTGCAACAATTTAAACGCTGATCTACTCAAAACTATGCCATTAAAGCAAAATAACCGAAACATACTCGTACAGAATCTGTGACAATAAATTTCATCCGTTCAAAATCAGTAAGGCTAATAAACATCAGGGATTTTTGCAAAAAAATTGAAAATATTTTATTGTTGGAATTCGGGTTCAAAATGATTATCGGTAATGAAAATAATGTATTGAGTAAGTAACTAACGGTTGCTTGCGTTTGGAAAGCGCGATTATTGGAAATTTCACATTTTGAAATCCGATTATATTATGTCATCGAAACTGGATTACAGACGAATGAGGGGACATATTGCAACAATTTAAACGCTGATCTACTCAAAACTATGTCATTAACGCAAAATAACCGAAACATACTCGTACAGAATCTGTGACAATAAATTTTATCCGTTCAAAATCAGTAAGGCTAACCATCAGCGATATTTGCAAAAAAATTGAAAATATTTTATTGTTGGAATTCGGGTTCAAAATGATTATAGGTAATGAAAATAATGAATTGAGTAAGTAACTAACGGTTGGTTGCATTTGGAAAGCGCGATTATTGGAAATTTCACATTTTGAAATCCGATTATATTATGTCATCGAACCTGGATTACAGACGAATGAGGGGACATATTGCAACAATTTAAACGCTGATCTACTCAAAACTATGCCATTAACGCAAAATAACCGAAACATACTCGTACAGAATCTGTGACAATAAATTTCATCCGTTCAAAATCAGTAAGGAAATCAGGGATTTTTGCAAAAACATTGAAAATATTTTATTGTTGGAATTCGGGTTCAAAATGATTATAGGTAATCAAAATAATGTATTGAGTAAGTAACTAACGGTTGGTTGCATTTGGAAAGTGCGATTATTGGAAATTTCACATTTTGAAATCCGATTATATTATGTCATCGAACCTGGATTACAGACGAATGAGGGGACATATTGCAACAATTTAAACGCTGATCTACTCAAAACTATGTCATTAACGCAAAATAATCGAAACATACTCGTACAGAATCTGTGACAATAAATTTCATCCGTTCAAAATCAGTAAGGCTAACCATCAGGGATTTTTGCAAAAAAATTGAAAATATTTTATTGTTGGAATTCGGGTTCAAAATGATTATCGGTAATGAAAATAATGTATTGAGTAAGTAACTAACGGTTGGTTGCATTTGGAAAGCGCGATTATTGGAAATTTCAAATTTTGAAATCCGATTATATTATGTCATCGAAACTGGATAACGGACGAATGAGGGGACATATTGCAACAATTTAAACGCTGATCTACTCAAACCTATGTCATTAACGCAAAATAACCGAAACATACAGAATCTGTTCAAAATCAGTAAGGCTAACCATCAGGGATTTTTACAAAAAAATTGAAAATATTTTATTGTTGGAATTCGGGTTCAAAATGATTATCGGTAATGAAAATAATGAATTGAGTAAGTAACTAACGGTTGGTTGCATTTGGAAAGCGCGATTATTGGAAATTTCACATTTTGAAATCTGATTATATTATGTCATCGAAACTGGATTACGGACGAATGAGGGGACATATTGCAACAATTTAAACGCTGATCTACTCAAACCTATGTCATTAACGCAAAATAACCGAAACATACAGAATCTGTTCAAAATCAGTAAGGCTAACCATCAGGGATTTTTGCAAAAAAATTGAAAATATTTTATTGTTGGAATTCGGGTTCAAAATGATTATCGGTAATGAAAATAATGAATTGAGTAAGTAACTAACGGTTGGTTGCATTTGGAAAGTGCGATTATTGGAAATTTCACATTTTGAAATCCTATTATATTATGTCATCGAAACTGGATTACGGACGAATGAGGGGACATATTGCAACAATTTAAACGGTGATCTACTCAAACCTATGTCATTAACGCAAAATAACCGAAACATACAGAATCTGTGACAATAAATTTCATCCGTTCAAAATCAGTAAGGCTAATTAATAACCATCAGGGATTTTTGCAAAAAAAATTGAAAATATTTTATTGTTGGAATTCGGGTTCAAAATGATTATAGGTAATGAAAATAATGAATTGAGTAAGTAACTAACGGTTGGTTGCATTTGGAAAGCGCGATTATTGGAAATTTCACATTTTGAAATCCGATTATATTATGTCATCGAACCTGGATTACAGACGAATGAGGGGACATATTGCAACAATTTAAACGCTGATCTACTCAAAACTATGCCATTAAAGCAAAATAACCGAAACATACTCGTACAGAATCTGTGACAATAAATTTCATCCGTTCAAAATCAGTAAGGCTAATAAACATCAGGGATTTTTGCAAAAAAATTGAAAATATTTTATTGTTGGAATTCGGGTTCAAAATGATTATCGGTAATGAAAATAATGTATTGAGTAAGTAACTAACGGTTGCTTGCGTTTGGAAAGCGCGATTATTGGAAATTTCACATTTTGAAATCCGATTATATTATGTCATCGAAACTGGATTACAGACGAATGAGGGGACATATTGCAACAATTTAAACGCTGATCTACTCAAAACTATGTCATTAACGCAAAATAACCGAAACATACTCGTACAGAATCTGTGACAATAAATTTTATCCGTTCAAAATCAGTAAGGCTAACCATCAGCGATATTTGCAAAAAAATTGAAAATATTTTATTGTTGGAATTCGGGTTCAAAATGATTATAGGTAATGAAAATAATGAATTGAGTAAGTAACTAACGGTTGGTTGCATTTGGAAAGCGCGATTATTGGAAATTTCACATTTTGAAATCCGATTATATTATGTCATCGAACCTGGATTACAGACGAATGAGGGGACATATTGCAACAATTTAAACGCTGATCTACTCAAAACTATGTCATTAACGCAAAATAACCGAAACATACTCGTACAGAATCTGTGACAATAAATTTCATCCGTTCAAAATCAGTAAGGAAATCAGGGATTTTTTGCAAAAACATTGAAAATATTTTATTGTTGGAATTCGGGTTCAAAATGATTATAGGTAATCAAAATAATGAATTGAGTAAGTAACTAACGGTTGGTTGCATTTGGAAAGTGCGATTATTGGAAATTTCACATTTTGAAATCCGATTATATTATGTCATCGAACCTGGATTACAGACGAATGAGGGGACATATTGCAACAATTTAAACGCTGATCTACTCAAAACTATGTCATTAACGCAAAATAATCGAAACATACTCGTACAGAATCTGTGACAATAAATTTCATCCGTTCAAAATCAGTAAGGCTAACCATCAGGGATTTTTGCAAAAAAATTGAAAATATTTTATTGTTGGAATTCGGGTTCAAAATGATTATCGGTAATGAAAATAATGTATTGAGTAAGTAACTAACGGTTGGTTGCATTTGGAAAGCGCGATTATTGGAAATTTCAAATTTTGAAATCCGATTATATTATGTCATCGAAACTGGATAATGGACGAATGAGGGGACATATTGCAACAATTTAAACGCTGATCTACTCAAACCTATGTCATTAACGCAAAATAACCGAAACATACAGAATCTGTTCAAAATCAGTAAGGCTAACCATCAGGGATTTTTACAAAAAAATTGAAAATATTTTATTGTTGGAATTCGGGTTCAAAATGATTATCGGTAATGAAAATAATGAATTGAGTAAGTAACTAACGGTTGGTTGCATTTGGAAAGCGCGATTATTGGAAATTTCACATTTTGAAATCTGATTATATTATGTCATCGAAACTGGATTACGGACGAATGAGGGGACATATTGCAACAATTTAAACGCTGATCTACTCAAACCTATGTCATTAACGCAAAATAACCGAAACATACAGAATCTGTTCAAAATCAGTAAGGCTAACCATCAGGGATTTTTGCAAAAAAATTGAAAATATTTTATTGTTGGAATTCGGGTTCAAAATGATTATCGGTAATGAAAATAATGAATTGAGTAAGTAACTAACGGTTGGTTGCATTTGGAAAGTGCGATTATTGGAAATTTCACATTTTGAAATCCTATTATATTATGTCATCGAAACTGGATTACGGACGAATGAGGGGACATATTGCAACAATTTAAACGGTGATCTACTCAAACCTATGTCATTAACGCAAAATAACCGAAACATACAGAATCTGTGACAATAAATTTCATCCGTTCAAAATCAGTAAGGCTAATTAATAACCATCAGGGATTTTTGCAAAAAAAATTGAAAATATTTTATTGTTGGAATTCGGGTTCAAAATGATTATAGGTAATGAAAATAATGAATTGAGTAAGTAACTAACGGTTGGTTGCATTTGGAAAGCGCGATTATTGGAAATTTCACATTTTGAAATCCGATTATATTATGTCATCGAACCTGGATTACAGACGAATGAGGGGACATATTGCAACAATTTAAACGCTGATCTACTCAAAACTATGCCATTAAAGCAAAATAACCGAAACATACTCGTACAGAATCTGTGACAATAAATTTCATCCGTTCAAAATCAGTAAGGCTAATAAACATCAGGGATTTTTGCAAAAAAATTGAAAATATTTTATTGTTGGAATTCGGGTTCAAAATGATTATCGGTAATGAAAATAATGTATTGAGTAAGTAACTAACGGTTGCTTGCGTTTGGAAAGCGCGATTATTGGAAATTTCACATTTTGAAATCCGATTATATTATGTCATCGAAACTGGATTACAGACGAATGAGGGGACATATTGCAACAATTTAAACGCTGATCTACTCAAAACTATGTCATTAACGCAAAATAACCGAAACATACTCGTACAGAATCTGTGACAATAAATTTTATCCGTTCAAAATCAGTAAGGCTAACCATCAGCGATATTTGCAAAAAAATTGAAAATATTTTATTGTTGGAATTCGGGTTCAAAATGATTATAGGTAATGAAAATAATGAATTGAGTAAGTAACTAACGGTTGGTTGCATTTGGAAAGCGCGATTATTGGAAATTTCACATTTTGAAATCCGATTATATTATGTCATCGAACCTGGATTACAGACGAATGAGGGGACATATTGCAACAATTTAAACGCTGATCTACTCAAAACTATGTCATTAACGCAAAATAACCGAAACATACTCGTACAGAATCTGTGACAATAAATTTCATCCGTTCAAAATCAGTAAGGAAATCAGGGATTTTTTGCAAAAACATTGAAAATATTTTATTGTTGGAATCGGGTTCAAAATGATTATAGGTAATCAAAATAATGAATTGAGTAAGTAACTAACGGTTGGTTGCATTTGGAAAGTGCGATTATTGGAAATTTCACATTTTGAAATCCGATTATATTATGTCATCGAACCTGGATTACAGACGAATGAGGGGACATATTGCAACAATTTAAACGCTGATCTACTCAAAACTATGTCATTAACGCAAAATAATCGAAACATACTCGTACAGAATCTGTGACAATAAATTTCATCCGTTCAAAATCAGTAAGGCTAACCATCAGGGATTTTTGCAAAAAAATTGAAAATATTTTATTGTTGGAATTCGGGTTCAAAATGATTATCGGTAATGAAAATAATGTATTGAGTAAGTAACTAACGGTTGGTTGCATTTGGAAAGCGCGATTATTGGAAATTTCAAATTTTGAAATCCGATTATATTATGTCATCGAAACTGGATAACGGACGAATGAGGGGACATATTGCAACAATTTAAACGCTGATCTACTCAAACCTATGTCATTAACGCAAAATAACCGAAACATACAGAATCTGTTCAAAATCAGTAAGGCTAACCATCAGGGATTTTTACAAAAAAATTGAAAATATTTTATTGTTGGAATTCGGGTTCAAAATGATTATCGGTAATGAAAATAATGAATTGAGTAAGTAACTAACGGTTGGTTGCATTTGGAAAGCGCGATTATTGGAAATTTCACATTTTGAAATCCGATTATATTATGTCATCGAAACTGGATTACGGACGAATGAGGGGACATATTGCAACAATTTAAACGCTGATCTACTCAAACCTATGTCATTAACGCAAAATAACCGAAACATACAGAATCTGTTCAAAATCAGTAAGGCTAACCATCAGGGATTTTTGCAAAAAAATTGAAAATATTTTATTGTTGGAATTCGGGTTCAAAATGATTATCGGTAATGAAAATAATGAATTGAGTAAGTAACTAACGGTTGGTTGCATTTGGAAAGTGCGATTATTGGAAATTTCACATTTTGAAATCCGATTATATTATGTCATCGAAACTGGATAACGGACGAATGAGGGGACATATTGCAACAATTTAAACGCTGATCTACTCAAAACTATGTCATTAACGCAAAATAACCGAAACATTCTCGTACAGAATCTGTGACAATAAATTTCATCCGTTCAAAATCAGTAAGGCTAACCATCAGGGATTTTTGCAAAAAAATTGAAAATATTTTATTGTTGGAATTCGGGTTCAAAATGATTATCGGTAATGAAAATAATGTATTGAGTAAGTAACTAACAGTTGGTTGCATTTGGAAAGCGCGATTATTGGAAATTTCAAATTTTGAAATCCGATTATATTATGTCATCGAAACTGGATAACGGACGAATGAGGGGACATATTGCAACAATTTAAACGCTGATCTACTCAAACCTATGTCATTAACGCAAAATAACCGAAACATACAGAATCTGATCAAAATCAGTAAGGCCCATCAGGGATTTTTGCAAAAAAATTGAAAATATTTTATTGTTGGAATTCGGGTTCAAAATGATTATAGGTAATGAAAATAATGAATTGAGTAAGTAACTAACGGTTGGTTGCATTTGGAAAGTGCGATTATTGGAAATTTCACATTTTGAAATCCGATTATATTATGTCATCGAACCTGGATTACAGACGAATGAGGGGACATATTGCAACAATTTAAACGCTGATCTACTCAAAACTATGTCATTAACGCAAAATAATCGAAACATACTCGTACAGAATCTGTGACAATAAATTTCATCCGTTCAAAATCAGTAAGGCTAACCATCAGGGATTTTTGCAAAAAAATTGAAAATATTTTATTGTTGGAATTCGGGTTCAAAATGATTATCGGTAATGAAAATAATGTATTGAGTAAGTAACTAACGGTTGGTTGCATTTGGAA
Organism: Nephrotoma guestfalica; assembly: GCA_963691935.1. Classification (NCBI taxonomy): domain Eukaryota; kingdom Metazoa; phylum Arthropoda; class Insecta; order Diptera; family Tipulidae; genus Nephrotoma; species Nephrotoma guestfalica. The sequence continues at coordinate 10,253,419 of OY829916.1, read as the reverse complement.
AGCGCGATTATTGGAAATTTCAAATTTTGAAATCCGATTATATTATGTCATCGAAACTGGATAACGGACGAATGAGGGGACATATTGCAACAATTTAAACGCTGATCTACTCAAACCTATGTCATTAACGCAAAATAACCGAAACATACAGAATCTGTTCAAAATCAGTAAGGCTAACCATCAGGGATTTTTACAAAAAAATTGAAAATATTTTATTGTTGGAATTCGGGTTCAAAATGATTATCGGTAATGAAAATAATGAATTGAGTAAGTAACTAACGGTTGGTTGCATTTGGAAAGCGCGATTATTGGAAATTTCACATTTTGAAATCCGATTATATTATGTCATCGAAACTGGATTACGGACGAATGAGGGGACATATTGCAACAATTTAAACGCTGATCTACTCAAACCTATGTCATTAACGCAAAATAACCGAAACATACAGAATCTGTTCAAAATCAGTAAGGCTAACCATCAGGGATTTTTGCAAAAAAATTGAAAATATTTTATTGTTGGAATTCGGGTTCAAAATGATTATCGGTAATGAAAATAATGAATTGAGTAAGTAACTAACGGTTGGTTGCATTTGGAAAGTGCGATTATTGGAAATTTCACATTTTGAAATCCTATTATATTATGTCATCGAAACTGGATTACGGACGAATGAGGGGACATATTGCAACAATTTAAACGGTGATCTACTCAAACCTATGTCATTAACGCAAAATAACCGAAACATACAGAATCTGTTCAAAATCAGTAAGGCTAACCATCAGGGATTTTTGCAAAAAAATTGAAAATATTTTATTGTTGGAATTCGGGTTCAAAATGATTATCGGTAATGAAAATAATGAATTGAGTAAGTAACTAACGGTTGGTTGCATTTGGAAAGTGCGATTATTGGAAATTTCACATTTTGAAATCCGATTATATTATGTCATCGAACCTGGATTACAGACGAATGAGGGGACATATTGCAACAATTTAAACGCTGATCTACTCAAAACTATGTCATTAACGCAAAATAACCGAAACATTCTCGTACAGAATCTGTGACAATAAATTTCATCCGTTCAAAATCAGTAAGGCTAACTAACCATCAGGGGTTTTTGCAAAAAAATTGAAAATATTTTATTGTTGGAATTCGGGTTCAAAGTGATTATAGGTAATGAAAATAATGTATTGAGTAAGTAACTAACGGTTGGTTGCATTTGGAAAGCGCGATTATTGGAAATTTCACATTTTGAAATCCGATTATATTATGTCATCGAACCTGGATTACAGACGAATGAGGGGACATATTGCAACAATTTAAACGCTGATCTACTCAAAACTATGTCATTAACGCAAAATAATCGAAACATACAGAATCTGTGACAATAAATTTCATCCGTTCAAAATCAGTAAGGCTAACCATCAGGGATATTTGCAAAAAAATTGAAAATATTTTATTGTTGGAATTCGGGTTCAATATGATTTATTACTCAAATTAAATTAATTCAAGCTTGAATGTATTCCATGGAATTTGCTATGTTTTATAGAGAAAAGTAACAATGATATAGTATAAATATTTCTAATGTTTAACGCAGAGTTTTTTCTTCGTTTCAGAAGCATTGGTCCTTCAAGCCTGGCTTTACCAAAATCAATATTCCGCCTGCATTAAAACGTTGTTTTAACATACTGGGAGGATGCATAACTTGTAAACTGGTTTTTGTTTTAATTTCGCTTTATAAAATGCTGCTGTTGACTGATTTACGGTCGATGCAAAAGTAACCGTGCTATATTTATTTTTGCAATGCAAGGGTTTTCTACGCTAACTTCTAACTGCATTGGACATTAAACTATTAAGCTCTATTCAATTATAAAATTACAAATTCATGTACTAAAAAGTTAATTAACTATGAATCACAGATGGCATTATATGAAACTTAAATGATAATCAGTAGTGCAATTTACAAATATCAAATCTAGTATAAACACGGACAAACCGGATTGTCAGTACAGTATAAAGTTAAGTTGATTATATATTTTTACATTAACAATTAATTAATCAAATTTATTTATTACAGAAATCAAATTAATTTAAACTTGAATGTATTCCATGGAATTTGCTATGTTTCAAAGAGATAAGCAACAATGATATAGTATAAATATTTCTAATGTTTAACGCAGAGTTTTTCTTCGTTTCAGAAGCATTGGTCCTTCGAGCCTGTCTTCACCAAAATAAACATTCCATTTGCATTAAAACGTTGTTTTAACATACTGGAAGGATGAATAACTTGTGAATTGGTTTTGGTTTAATTTCGCTTTATAAAATGCTGCTGTTGACTGATTTACGGTCGATGCAAAAGTAACCGTGCTATATTTATTTTTGCAATGCAAGGGTTTTCTACGCTAACTTCTAACTGTATTGGACATTAAATTATTAAGCTTTATTCAATTATAAAATTACAAATTCATGTACTAAAAAGTTAATTAACTATGAATCACAGATGGCATTATATGAAACTTAAATGATAATCGGTAGTGCAATTTACAAATATCAAATCTAGTATAAACACAAACCGGATTGTCAGTACAGTATAAAGTTAAGTTGATTATATATTTTTACATTAACAATTAATTAATCAAATTTATTTATTACAGAAATCAAATTAATTTAAACTTGAATGTATTCCATGGAATTTGCTATGTTTCAAAGAGATAAGTAACAATGATATAGTATAAATATTTCTAATGTTTAACGCAGAGGTTTTTCTTCGTTTCAGAAGCATTGGTCCTTCGAGCCTGTTTTCACCAAAATAAACATTCCACCTGCATTAAAACGTTGTCTTAACATACTGGAAGGATGCATAACTTGTGAATTGGTTTTGGTTTAATTTCGTTTTATAAAATGCTGCTGTTGACTGATTTACGGTCGATGCAAAAGTAACCGTGCTATATTTATTTTTGCAATGCAAGGGTTTTCTACGCTAACTTCTAACTGTATTGGACATTAAATTATTAAGCTCTATTCAATTATAAAATTACAAATTCATGTACTAAAAAGTTAATTAACTATGAATCACAGATGGCATTATATGACACTTAAATGATAATCGGTAGTGCAGTTTACAAATATCAAATCTAGTATAAACACGGACAAACCGGATTGTCAGTACAGTATAAAGTTAAGTTGATTATATATTTTTACATTAACAATTAATTAATCAAATTTATTTATTACAGAAATCAAATTAATTTAAACTTGAATGTATTCCATGGAATTTGCTATGTTTCAAAGAGCTAAGTAACAATGATATAGTATAAATATTTCTAATATTTAACGCAGAGTTTTTTCTTCGTTTCAGAAGCATTGGTCCTTCGAGCCTGGCTTCACCAAAATAAACATTCCGCCGGCATTGAACCGTTGTTTTAACATACTGGAAGGATGCATAACTTGTGAATTGGTTTTGGTTTAATTTCACTTTATAAAATGCTGCTGTTAACTGATTTACGGTCGATGCAAAAGTAACCGTGCTATATTTATTTTTGCAATGCAAGGGTTTTCTACGCTAACTTCTAACTGTATTGGACATTAAATTATTAAGCTCTATTCAATTATAAAATTACAAATTCATGTACTAAAAAGTTAATTAACTGTGAATCACAGATGGCATTATATGAAACTTAAATGATAATCGGTAGTGCAATTTACAAATATCAAATCTAGTATAAACACAAACCGGATTGTCAGTACAGTATAAAGTTAAGTTGATTATATATTTTTACATTAACAATTAATTAATCAAATTTATTTATTACAGAAATCAAATTAATTTAAACTTGAATGTATTCCATGGAATTTGCTATGTTTCAAAGAGATAAGTAACAATGATATAGTATAAATATTTCTAATGTTTAACGCAGAGGTTTTTCTTCGTTTCAGAAGCATTGGTCCATCGAGCCTGTTTTCACCAAAATAAACATTCCATTTGCATTAAAACGTTGTCTTAACATACTGGAAGGATGCATAACTTGTGAATTGGTTTTGGTTTAATTTCGTTTTATAAAATGCTGCTGTTGACTGATTTACGGTCGATGCAAAAGTAACCGTGCTATATTTATTTTTGCAATGCAAGGGTTTTCTATGCTAACTTCTAACTGTATTGGACATTAAATTATTAAGCTCTATTCAATTATAAAATTACAAATTCATGTACTAAAAAGTTAATTAACTATGAATCACAGATGGCATTATATGACACTTAAATGATAATCGGTAGTGCAGTTTACAAATATCAGATCTAGTATAAACACGGACAAACCGGATTGTCAGTACAGTATAAAGTTAAGTTGATTATATATTTTTACATTAACAATTAATTAATCAAATTTATTTATTACAGAAATCAAATTAATTTAAACTTGAATGTATTCCATGGAATTTGCTATGTTTCAAAGAGATAAGCAACAATGATATAGTATAAATATTTCTAATGTTTAACGCAGAGTTTTTCTTCGTTTCAGAAGCATTGGTCCTTCGAGCCTGTCTTCACCAAAATAAACATTCCATTTGCATTAAAACGTTGTTTTAACATACTGGAAGGATGAATAACTTGTGAATTGGTTTTGGTTTAATTTCGCTTTATAAAATGCTGCTGTTGACTGATTTACGGTCGATGCAAAAGTAACCGTGCTATATTTATTTTTGCAATGCAAGGGTTTTCTACGCTAACTTCTAACTGTATTGGACATTAAATTATTAAGCTCTATTCAATTATAAAATTACAAATTCATGTACTAAAAAGTTAATTAACTATGAATCACAGATGGCATTATATGACACTTAAATGATAATCGGTAGTGCAATTTACAAATATCAAATCTAGTATAAACACGGACAAACCGGATTATCAGTACAGTATAAAGTTAAGTTGATTATATATTTTTACATTAACAATTAATTAATCAAATTTATTTATTACAGAAATCAAATTAATTTAAACTTGAATGTATTCCATGGAATTTGCTATGTTTCAAAGAGATAAGTAACAATGATATAGTATAAATATTTCTAATGTTTAAGGCAGAGTTTTTTCTTCGTTTCAGAAGCATTGGTCCTTCGAGCCTGGCTTCACCAAAATAAACATTCGCCGGCATTAAAACGTTGTTTTAACATACTGGAAGGATGCATATCTTGTGAACTGCTGTTGACCGATTTACGGTCGATGCAAAAGTAACCGTGCTATATTTATTTTTGCAATGCAAGGGTTTTCTACGCTAACTTCTAACTGTATTGGACATTAAATTATTAAGCTCTATTCAATTATAAAATTACAAACTCATGTACTAATAAGTTAATTAACTATGAATCACAGATGGCATTATATGAAACTTAAATGATAATCAGTAGTGCAATTTACAAATATCAAATCTAGTATAAACACGGACAAACCGGATTGTTAGTACAGTATCAAGTTAAGTTGATTATATATTTTTACATTAACAATTAATTAATCAAATTTATTTATTACAGAAATCAAATTAATTTAAACTTGAATGTATTCCATGGAATTTGCTATGTTTGAAAGAGATAAGTAACAATGATATCGTATAAATATTTCTAATGTTTAACGCAGAGTTTTTTCTTCGTTTCAGAAGCATTGGTCCTTCGAGCCTGTCTTGACCAAAATAAACATTCCACCCGCATTAAAACGTTGTTTTAACATACTGGAAGGATGCATAACTTGTGAACTGGTTTTGTTTTAATTTCGCTTTATAAAATGCTGCTGTTGACCGATTTACGGTCGATGCAAAAGTAACCGTGCTATATTTATTTTTGCAATGCAAGGGTTTTCTACGCTAACTTCTAACTGTATTGGACGTTAAATTATTAAGCTCTATTCAATTATAAAATTACAAATTCATTTACTAAAAAGTTAATTAACTGTGAATCACAGATGGCATTATATGAAACTTAAATGATAATCGGTAGTGCAATTTACAAATATCAAATCTAGTATAAACACAAACCGGATTGTCAGTACAGTATAAAGTTAAGTTGATTATATATTTTTACATTAACAATTAATTAATCAAATTTATTTATTACAGAAATCAAATTAATTTAAACTTGAATGTATTCCATGGAATTTGCTATGTTTCAAAGAGATAAGTAACAATGATATAGTATAAATATTTCTAATGTTTAACGCAGAGTTTTTTCTTCGTTTCAGAAGCATTGGTCCTTCGAGCCTGTTTTCACCAAAATAAACATTCCGCCGGCATTGAAACGTTGTTTTAACATACTGGAAGGATGCATAACTTGTGAACTGGTTTTGTTTTAATTTCGCTTTATAAAATGCTGCTGTTGACCGATTTACGGTCGATGCAAAAGTAACCGTGCTATATTTATTTTTGCAATGCAAGGGTTTTCTACGCTAACTTCTAACTGTATTGGACGTTAAATTATTAAGCTCTATTCAATTATAAAATTACAAATTCATGTACTAAAAAGTTAATTAACTATGAATCACAGATGGCATTATATGAAACTTAAATGATAATCGGTAGTGCAGTTTACAAATATCAAATCTAGTATAAACACGGACAAACCGGATTGTCAGTACAGTATAAAGTTAAGTTGATTATATATTTTTACATTAACAATTAATTAATCAAATTTATTTATTACAGAAATCAAATTAATTTAAACTTGAATGTATTCCATGGAATTTGCTATGTTTCAAAGAGATAAGTAACAATGATATAGTATAAATATTTCTAATGTTTAACGCAGAGTTTTTTCTTCGTTTCAGAAGCATTGGTCCTTCGAGCCTGTTTTCACCAAAATAAACATTCCACCTGCATTAAAACGTTGCTTTAACATACTGGAAGGATGCATAACTTGTGAATTGGTTTAGGTTTAATTTCGCTTTATAAAATGCTGCTGTTGACAGATTTACGGTCGATGCAAAAGTAACCGTGCTATATTTATTTTTGCAATGCAAGGGTTTTCTACGCTAACTTCTAACTGTATTGGACATTAAATTATTAAGCTCTATTCAATTATAAAATTACAAATTCATGTACTAAAAAGTTAATTAACTATGAATCACAGATGGCATTATATGAAACTTAAATGATAATCAGTAGTGCAATTTACAAATATCAAATCTAGTATAAACACGGACAAACCGGATTGTCAGTACAGTATAAAGTTAAGTTGATTATATATTTTTACATTAACAATTAATTAATCAAATTTATTTATTACAGAAATCAAATTAATTTAAACTTGAATGTATTCCATGGAATTTGCTATGTTTCAAAGAGATAAGTAACAATGATATAGTATAAATATTTCTAATGTTTAACGCAGAGTTTTTTCTTCGTTTCAGAAGCATTGGTCCTTCGAGCCTGGCTTCACCAAAATAAACATTCCGCCGGCATTGAAACGTTGTTTTAACATACTGGAAGGATGCATAACTTGTGAACTGGTTTTGTTTTAATTTCGCTTTATAAAATGCTGCTGTTGACCGATTTACGGTCGATGCAAAAGTAACCGTGCTATATTTATTTTTGCAATGCAAGGGTTTTCTACGCTAACTTCTAACTGTATTGGACGTTAAATTATTAAGCTCTATTCAATTATAAAATTACAAATTCATGTACTAAAAAGTTAATTAACTATGAATCACAGATGGCATTATATGAAACTTAAATGATAATCGGTAGTGCAATTTACAAATATCAAATCTAGTATAAACACGGACAAACCGGATTGTCAGTACAGTATAAAGTTAAGTTGATTATATATTTTTACATTAACAATTAATTAATCAAATTTATTTATTACAGAAATCAAATTAATTTAAACTTGAATGTATTCCATGGAATTTGCTATGTTTCAAAGAGATAAGTAACAATGATATAGTATAAATATTTCTAATGTTTAACGCAGAGTTTTTTCTTCGTTTCAGAAGCATTGGTCCTTCGAGCCTGTTTTCACCAAAATAAACATTCCACCTGCATTAAAACGTTGTCTTAACATACTGGAAGGATGCATAACTTGTGAATTGGTTTTGGTTTAATTTCGTTTTATAAAATGCTGCTGTTGACTGATTTACGGTCGATGCAAAAGTAACCGTGCTATATTTATTTTTGCAATGCAAGGGTTTTCTACGCTAACTTCTAACTGTATTGGACATTAAATTATTAAGCTCTATTCAATTATAAAATTACAAATTCATGTACTAAAAAGTTAATTAACTATGAATCACAGATGGCATTATATGACACTTAAATGATAATCGGTAGTGCAGTTTACAAATATCAAATCTAGTATAAACACGGACAAACTGGATTGTCAGTACAGTATAAAGTTAAGTTGATTATATATTTTTACATTAACAATTAATTAATCAAATTTGTTTATTACAGAAATCAAATTAATTTAAACTTGAATGTATTCCATGGAATTTGCTATGTTTGAAAGAGATAAGTAACAATGATATAGTATAAATATTTCTAATGTTTAACGCAGAGTTTTTCTTCGTTTCAGAAGCATTGGTTCTTCGAGCCTGTCTTCACCAAAATAAACATTCCACCTGCATTAAAACGTTGTTTTAACATACTGGAAGGATGAATAACTTGTGAATTGGTTTTGGTTTAATTTCGCTTTATAAAATGCTGCTGTTGACTGATTTACGGTCGATGCAAAAGTAACCGTGCTATATTTATTTTTGCAATGCAAGGGTTTTCTACGCTAACTTCTAACTGTATTGGACATTAAATTATTAAGCTCTATTCAATTATAAAATTACAAATTCATGTACTAAAAAGTTAATTAACTATGAATCACAGATGGCATTATATGACACTTAAATGATAATCGGTAGTGCAGTTTACAAATATCAAATCTAGTATAAACACGGACAAACCGGATTGTCAGTACAGTATAAAGTTAAGTTGATTATATATTTTTACATTAACAATTAATTAATCAAATTTATTTATTACAGAAATCAAACTAATTTAAACTTGAATGTATTCCATGGAATTTGCTATGTTTCAAAGAGATAAGTAACAATGATATAGTATAAATATTTCTAATGTTTAACGCAGAGTTTTTCCTCGTTTCAGAAGCATTGGTCCTTCGAGCCTGTTTTCACCAAAATAAACATTCCACCTGCATTAAAACGTTTTCTTAACATACTGGAAGGATGCATAACTTGTGAATTGGTTTTGGTTTAAGTTCGCTTTATAAAATGCTGCTGTTGACTGATTTACGGTCGATGCAAAAATAACCGTGCTATATTTATTTTTGCAATGCAAGGGTTTTCTACGCTAACTTCTAACTGTATTGGACATTAAATTATTAAGCTCTATTCAATTATAAAATTACAAATTCATGTACTAAAAAGTTAGTTAACTATGAATCACAGATGGCATTATATGAAACTTAAATGATAATCGGTAGTGCAGTTTACAAATATCAAATCTAGTATAAACACGGACAAACCGGATTGTCAGTACAGTATAAAGTTAAGTTGATTATATATTTTTACATTAACAATTAATTAATCAAATTTATTTATTACAGAAATCAAATTAATTTAAACTTGAATGTATTCCATGGAATTTGCTATGTTTCAAAGAGATAAGTAACAATGATATAGTATAAATATTTCTAATGTTTAACGCAGAGTTTTTTCTTCGTTTCAGAAGCATTGGTCCTTCGAGCCTGTCTTCACCAAAATAAACATTCCACCTGCATTAAGACGTTGTTTTAACATACTGGAAGGATGCATAACTTGTGAACTGGTTTTGTTTTAATTTCGCTTTATAAAATGCTGCTGTTGACCGATTTACGGACGATGCAAAAGTAACCGTGCTATATTTATTTTTGCAATGCAAGGGTTTTCTACGCTAACTTCTAACTGTATTGGACATTAAATTATTAAGCTCTATTCAATTATAAAATTACAAATTCATGTACTAAAAAGTTAATTAACTATGAATCACAGATGGCATTATATGACACTTAAATGATAATCGGTAGTGCAGTTTACAAATATCAAATCTAGTATAAACACGGACAAACCGGATTGTCAGTACAGTATAAAGTTAAGTTGATTATATATTTTTACATTAACAATTAATTAATCAAATTTATTTATTACAGAAATCAAATTAATTTAAACTTGAATGTATTCCATGGAATTTGCTATGTTTCAAAGAGATAAGTAACAATGATATAGTATAAATATTTCTAATGTTTAACGCAGAGTTTTTTCTTCGTTTCAGAAGCATTGGTCCTTCGAGCCTGTCTTCACCAAAATAAACATTCCACCTGCATTAAAACGTTGTTTTAACATACTGGAAGGATGCATAACTTGTGAACTGGTTTTGGTTTAATTTCGCTTTATAAAATGCTGCTGTTGACCGATTTACGGTCGATGCAAAAGTAACCGTGCTATATTTATTTTTGCAATGCAAGGGTTTTCTACGCTAACTTCTAACTGTATTGGACGTTAAATTATTAAGCTCTATTCAATTATAAAATTACAAATTCGTGTACTAAAAAGTTAATTAACTATGAATCACAGATGGCATTATATGAAACTTAAATGATAATCAGTAGTGCAATTTACAAATATCAAATCTAGTATAAACACGGACAAACCGGATTGTCAGTACAGTATAAAGTTAAGTTGATTATATATTTTTACATTAACAATTAATTAATCAAATTTATTTATTACAGAAATCAAATTAATTTAAACTTGAATGTATTCCATGTGTTAGATCTCACTATATTTTAATAATAATCGTTTAGGAAAACACTGTTAGATTTAACATAATTTATTAGAGATAATTTTTAATTATAATTTCAATTTATTTAATTTTAACGTGTATAAATTTTATAATAATTAGTACAATAAATAATTAGAACTTTTGTTTATTTTATAATTCACATATTAACCAACATTATATATTAGGTATTTAAGTTGGTTTAGGCTATCGCCATTTTACACCTATTCTCTTGCTTTTTATATCAAGATCGAGAGAGACCTTTTCAATTACCCATTTCCCTTTTATAGGTTTTCAATTATAAAAATCGTGAAATAATACAAAGCATTAAATTATATTATGGACAATTATGGTCATTAAGGGAGATTATATACAATTATATTAAAGAAGATAGTACGTCCATAACCATAATTCCAACCATTAAATTTAGTGCGTTGTATCACAACACGTGGAATTTGCTATGTTTCAAAGAGATAAGTAACAATGATATAGTATAAATATTTCTAATGTTTAACGCAGAGTTTTTTCTTCGTTTCAGAAGCATTGGTCCTTCGAGCCTGTCTTCACCAAAATAAACATTCCACCTGCATTAAAACGTTGTTTTAACATACTGGAAGGATGAATAACTTGTGAATTGGTTTTGTTTTAATTTTGCTTTATAAAATGCTGCTGTTGACTGATTTACGGTCGATGCAAAAGTAACCGTGCTATATTTATTTTTGCAATGCAAGGGTTTTCTACGCTAACTTCTAACTGTATTGGACATTAAATTATTAAGCTCTATTCAATTATAAAATTACAAATTCATGTACTAAAAAGTTAATTAACTATGAATCACAGATGGCATTATATGACACTTAAATGATAATCGGTAGTGCAATTTACAAATATCAAATCTAGTATAAACACGGACAAATCGGATTGTCAGTACAGTATAAAGTTAAGTTGATTATATATTTTTACTATAACAATTAATTAATCAAATTTATTTATTACAGAAATCAAATTAATTTAAACTTGAATGTATTCCATGGAATTTGCTATGTTTCAAAGAGATAAGTAACAATGATATAGTATAAATATTTCTAATGTTTAACGCAGAGTTTTTTCCTCGTTTCAGAAGCATTGGTCCTTCGAGCCTGTCTTCACCAAAATAAACATTCCACCTGCATTAAAACGTTGTTTTAACATACTGGAAGGATGCATAACTTGTGAATTGGTTTTGGTTTAATTTCGCTTTATAAAATGCTGCTGTTGACTGATTTACGGTCGATGCAAAAGTAACCGTGCTATATTTATTTTTGCAATGCAAAGGTTTTCTACGGTAACTTCTAACTGTATTGGACATTAAATTATTAAGCTCTATTCAATTATAAAATTACAAATTCATGTACTAAAAAGTTAATTAACTATGAATCACAGATGGCATTATATGACACTTAAAGGATAATCGGTAGTGCAATTTACAAATATCAAATCTAGTATAAACACGGACAAACCGGATTGTCAGTACAGTATAAAGTTAAGTTGATTATATATTTTACTATAACAATTAATTAATCAAATTTATTTATTACAGAAATCAAATTAATTTAAACTTGAATGTATTCCATGGAATTGGCTATGTTTCAAAGAGATGAGTAACAATGATATAGTATAAATATTTCTAATGTTTAACGCAGAGTTTTTTCTTCGTTTCAGAAGCATTGGTCCTTCGAGCCTGGCTTCACCAAAATAAACATTCCACCTGCATTAAAACGTTGTTTTAACATACTGGAAGGATGCATAACTTGTGAACTGGTTTTGTTTTAATTTCGCTTTATAAAATGCTGCTGTTGACCGATTTACGGTCGATGCAAAAGTAACCGTGCTATATTTATTTTTGCAATGCAAGGGTTTTCTACGCTAACTTCTAACTGTATTGGACATTAAATTATTAAGCTCTATTCAATTATAAAATTACAAATTCATGTACTAAAAAGTTAATTAACTATGAATCACAGATGGCATTATATGACACTTAAATGATAATCGGTAGTGCAATTTACAAATATCAAATCTAGTATAAACACGGACAAACCGGATTGTCAGTACAGTATAAAGTTAAGTTGATTATATATTTTTACTATAACAATTAATTAATCAAATTTATTTATTACAGAAATCAAATTAATTTAAACTTGAATGTATTCCATGGAATTTGCTATGTTTCAAAGAGATAAGTAACAATGATATAGTATAAATATTTCTAATGTTTAACGCAGAGTTTTTTCTTCGTTTCAGAAGCATTGGTCCTTCGAGCCTGTCTTCACCAAAATAAACATTCCACCTGCATTAAAACGTTGTTTTAACATACTGGAAGGATGAATAACTTGTGAATTGGTTTTGTTTTAATTTTGCTTTATAAAATGCTGCTGTTGACTGATTTACGGTCGATGCAAAAGTAACCGTGCTATATTTATTTTTGCAATGCAAGGGTTTTCTACGCTAACTTCTAACTGTATTGGACATTAAATTATTAAGCTCTATTCAATTATAAAATTACAAATTCATGTACTAAAAAGTTAATTAACTATGAATCACAGATGGCATTATATGACACTTAAATGATAATCGGTAGTGCAATTTACAAATATCATATCTAGTATAAACACGGACAAACCGGATTGTCAGTACAGTATAAAGTTAAGTTGATTATATATTTTTACTATAACAATTAATTAATCAAATTTATTTATTACAGAAATCAAATTAATTTAAACTTGAATGTATTCCATGGAATTTGCTATGTTTCAAAGAGATAAGTAACAATGATATAGTATAAATATTTCTAATGTTTAACGCAGAGTTTTTTCCTCGTTTCAGAAGCATTGGTCCTTCGAGCCTGTCTTCACCAAAATAAACATTCCACCTGCATTAAAACGTTGTTTTAACATACTGGAAGGATGCATAACTTGTGAATTGGTTTTGGTTTAATTTCGCTTTATAAAATGCTGCTGTTGACTGATTTACGGTCGATGCAAAAGTAACCGTGCTATATTTATTTTTGCAATGCAAAGGTTTTCTACGGTAACTTCTAACTGTATTGGACATTAAATTATTAAGCTCTATTCAATTATAAAATTACAAATTCATGTACTAAAAAGTTAATTAACTATGAATCACAGATGGCATTATATGAAACTTAAATGATAATCAGTAGTGCAATTTACAAATATCAAATCTAGTATAAACACGGACAAACCGGATTGTCAGTACAGTATAAAGTTAAGTTGATTATATATTTTTACATTAACAATTAATTAATCAAATTTATTTATGACAGAAATCAAATTAATTTAAACTTGAATGTATTCCATGGAATTTGCTATGTTTGAAAGAGATAAGTAGCAATGATATAGTATAAATATTTCTAATGTTTAACGCAGAGTTTTTTCTTCGTTTCAGAAGCATTGGTTCTTCGAGCCTGGCTTCACCAAAATAAACATTCCACCTGCATTAAAACGTTGTTTTAACATACTGGAAGGATGCATAACTTGTGAACTGGTTTTGTTTCAATTTCGCTTTATAAAATGCTGCTGTTGACCGATTTACGGTCGATGCAAAAGTAACCGTGCTATATTTATTTTTGCAATGCAAGGGTTTGCTACGCTAACTTCTAACTGTATTGGACATTGAATTATTAAGCTCTATTCAATTATAAAATTACAAATTCATGTACTAAAAAGTTAATTAACTATGAATCTCAGATGGCATTATATGAAACTTAAATGATAATCAGTAGTGCAATTTACAAATATCAAATCTAGTATAAACACGGACAAACCGGATTGTCAGTACAGTATAAAGTTAAGTTGATTATATATTTTTACTATAACAATTAATTAATCAAATTTATTTATTACAGAAATCAAATTAATTTAAACTTGAATGTATTCCATGGAATTTGCTATGTTTCAAAGAGATAAGTAACAATGATATAGTATAAATATTTCTAATGTTTAACGCAGAGTTTTTTCTTCGTTTCAGAAGCATTGGTTCTTCGAGCCTGGCTTCACCAAAATAAACATTCCACCTGCATTAAAACGTTGTTTTAACATACTGGAAGGATGCATATCTTGTGAACTGGTTTTGTTTTAATTTCGCTTTATAAAATGCTGCTGTTGACTGATTTACGGTCGATGCAAAAGTAACCGTGCTATATTTATTTTTGCAATGCAAGGGTTTTCTACGCTAACTTCTAACTGTATTGGACATTAAATTATTAAGCTCTATTCAATTATAAAATTACAAATTCATGTACTAAAAAGTTAATTAACTATGAATCACAGATGGCATTATATGAAACTTAAATGATAATCAGTAGTGCAATTTACAAATATCAAATCTAGTATAAACACGGACAAACCGGATTGTCAGTACAGTATAAAGTTAAGTTGATTATATATTTTTACATTAACAATTAATTAATCAAATTTATTTATTACAGAAATCAAATTAATTTAAACTTGAATGTATTCCATGGAATTTGCTATGTTTCAAAGAGATAAGTAACAATGATATAGTATAAATATTTCTAATGTTTAACGCAGAATTTTTTCCTCGTTTCAGAAGCATTGGTCCTTCGAGCCTGGCTTCACCAAAATAAACATTCCACCTGCATTAAAACGTTGTTTTAACATACTGGAAGGATGCATAACTTGTGAACTGGTTTTGTTTTAATTTCGCTTTATAAAATGCTGCTGTTGACCGATTTACGGTCGATGCAAAAGTAACCGTGCTATATTTATTTTTGCAATGCAAGGGTTTTCTACGCTAACTTCTAACTGTATTGGACATTAAATTATTAAGCTCTATTCAATTATAAAATTACAAATTCATGTACTAAAAAGTTAATTAACTATGAACCACAGATGGCATTATATGAAACTTAAATGATAATCAGTAGTGCAATTTACAAATATCAAACCTAGTATAAACACGGACAAACCGGATTGTCAGTACAGTATAGAGTTAAGTTGATTATATATTTTTACATTAACAATTAATTAATCAAATTTATTTATTACAGAAATCAAATTAATTTAAACTTGAATGTATTCCATGGAATTTGCTATGTTTCAAAGAGATAAGTAACAATGATATAATATAAATATTTCTAATGTTTAACGCAGAGTTTTTTCCTCGTTTCAGAAGCATTGGTCCTTCGAGCCTGTCTTCACCAAAATAAACATTCCACCTGCATTAAAACGTTGTTTTAACATACTGGAAGGATGCATAACTTGTGAATTGGTTTTGGTTTAATTTCGCTTTATAAAATGCTGCTGTTGACTGATTTACGGTCGATGCAAAAGTAACCGTGCTATATTTATTTTTGCAATGCAAGGGTTTTCTACGCTAACTTCTAACTGTATTGGACGTTAAATTATTAAGCTCTATTCAATTATAAAATTACAAATTCATGTACTAAAAAGTTAATTAACTATGAATCACAGATGGCATTATATGAAACTTAAATGATAATCAGTAGTGCAATTTACAAATATCAAATCTAGTATAAACACGGACAAACCGGATTGTCAGTACAGTATAAAGTTAAGTTGATTATATATTTTTACATTAACAATTAATTAATCAAATTTATTTATTACAGAAATCAAATTAATTTAAACTTGAATGTATTCCATGGAATTTGCTATGTTTCAAAGAGATAAGTAACAATGATATAGTATAAATATTTCTAATGTTTAACGCAGAGTTTTTTCTTCGTTTCAGATGCATTGGTCCTTCGAGCCTGTCTTCACCAAAATAAACATTCCACCTGCATTAAGACGTTGTTTTAACATACTGGAAGGATGCATAACTTGTGAATTGGTTTTGGTTTAATTTCGCTTTATAAAATGCTGCTGTTGACTGATTTACGGTCGATGCAAAAGTAACCGTGCTATATTTATTTTTGCAATGCAAGGGTTTTCTACGCTAACTTCTAACTGTATTGGACATTAAATTATTAAGCTCTATTCAATTATAAAATTACAAATTCATGTACTAAAAAGTTAATTAACTATGAACCACAGATGGCATTATATGAAACTTAAATGATAATCAGTAGTGCAATTTACAAATATCAAACCTAGTATAAACACGGACAAACCGGATTGTCAGTACAGTATAGAGTTAAGTTGATTATATATTTTTACATTAACAATTAATTAATCAAATTTATTTATTACAGAAATCAAATTAATTTAAACTTGAATGTATTCCATGGAATTTGCTATGTTTGAAAGAGATAAGTAACAATGATATAATATAAATATTTCTAATGTTTAACGCAGAGTTTTTTCCTCGTTTCAGAAGCATTGGTCCTTCGAGCCTGTCTTCACCAAAATAAACATTCCACCTGCATTAAAACGTTGTTTTAACATACTGGAAGGATGCATAACTTGTGAATTGGTTTTGGTTTAATTTCGCTTTATAAAATGCTGCTGTTGACTGATTTACGGTCGATGCAAAAGTAACCGTGCTATATTTATTTTTGCAATGCAAGGGTTTTCTACGCTAACTTCTAACTGTATTGGACGTTAAATTATTAAGCTCTATTCAATTATAAAATTACAAATTCATGTACTAAAAAGTTAATTAACTATGAATCACAGATGGCATTATATGAAACTTAAATGATAATCAGTAGTGCAATTTACAAATATCAAATCTAGTATAAACACGGACAAACCGGATTGTCAGTACAGTATAAAGTTAAGTTGATTATATATTTTTACATTAACAATTAATTAATCAAATTTATTTATTACAGAAATCAAATTAATTTAAACTTGAATGTATTCCATGGAATTTGCTATGTTTCAAAGAGATAAGTAACAATGATATAGTATAAATATTTCTAATGTTTAACGCAGAGTTTTTTCTTCGTTTCAGATGCATTGGTCCTTCGAGCCTGTCTTCACCAAAATAAACATTCCACCTGCATTAAGACGTTGTTTTAACATACTGGAAGGATGCATAACTTGTGAACTGGTTTTGTTTTAATTTCGCTTTATAAAATGCTGCTGTTGACCGATTTACGGTCGATGCAAAAGTAACCGTGCTATATTTATTTTTGCAATGCAAGGGTTTTCTACGCTAACTTCTAACTGTATTGGACATTAAATTATTAAGCTCTATTCAATTATAAAATTACAAATTCATGTACTAAAAAGTTAATTAACTATGAATCACAGATGGCATTATATGACACTTAAATGATAATCGGTAGTGCAATTTGCAAATGTCAAATCTAGTATAAACACGGACAAACCGGATTGTCAGTACAGTATAAAGTTAAGTTGATTATATATTTTTACATTAACAATTAATTAATCAAATTTATTTATGACAGAAATCAAATTAATTTAAACTTGAATGTATTCCATGGAATTTGCTATGTTTCAAAGAGATAAGTAACAATGATATAGTATAAATATAGGGTGGTTAACTTTTAAGGGCCGACGTTGAATGTGAACCACACCTAAACGTCAAGTTTTTTTCTGCATTTAATTTGACAATTCTCAATTTCAGACTAATTCAATTTGAACCATGGAAAGATACACATTCTTTCAATGGTCAGAATGGTGGCAAGAAATGGCAACAATGGATGATCAATTTTCGAAGAGAATCATCTTCAGTGATGAGGCACATTTTCACCTCAGTGGATTCATCATTTCCGCATTTGGGCGAATCATAATCCAAGAGTGATTGTCGAAAAACCAATGCATCCACAAAGAGTGACTGTTTGGTGCGGTTTATGGGCTGGCGGCATCATCGGGCCGTATTTTTTGCAAAATGAGGCCGGTCAGGCAGTTACTGTGAATGGTGTTCGCTATCGTGAGATGATAACGAACTTTTTATGGCCCGAATTGGAAGATATGGATGTGGACGATATGTGGTTTTAACAGGACGATGCCACTTGCCACACAGCTAACGAAACAATGGCTCTTTTGCGCGACAAATTCAATGGCCGTATCTCAAGTGGTGGCGATGTCAATTGGGCGCCAAGATCATGTGATTTGACACTATTGGACTTCTATCTTTGGGGTTATTTGAAAGAAAAGATGTACGTCGATAAGCCAGCAACAATTCAAGAGCTAAAGGATGAGATAATTCGGCATATTAACGGCATAGAACCTCAATTATGCCTAAGCGTCATCGAAAATTTGGACCATCGGGTAGAGGTGTGCCGCCGAGGTTGTTACGGTTATCGAATCTTTACGAAGCAACGTGAAAGAATTTTGGTTCATCCTAATATATCATTTATGACTTTGTTTTGTACGATTGGTCTAGTTATTTACTTTCTTTTATTACCATTTTATTTACTCAAAATTGAAGATCATAAACTCATAAATCTGATAGTAATCTGCGTGGGAAATAAATAAAGTGATCGATTAGCTTTATGTGTGAGTACAGCGATATGATATACATTTTTGCAATTCGATTGTATTCTTGTTTTTGGTTAGCTACTAGAGTTCTGTACATAACAACAATTTGCAATGTATATAATGGGAACAAGTATATAACTACCTGATCATGCACATAATATTGTTCTTGGTTTGTAAATACATAATTATTTAATATTTTTGTTCGAGGCATAAAAATAAAATTATTATTTAGTTGCCTTTTGTGCGAGATCATCATATCAAAAAAAAAAAAAAAAAATATCAAATAGTATTGTGGTTATCAATTATAAATTTATAATAGTGAATAAAAACAAAAAAATTTTGAGCATGATCAAGTGATCGATAAAAGCTAAAATAAAAAGAAAAAGAATCTTTCGACTAAACTGTATCGGTTTACTCATAAACCTCCCGTATTGTGTTTTGCGGTATTTTGCAAGGGATTTAATAACGAAAGTGTATATATAGGGTTATCCAATTCGAGGTTGATAAAGTAAAAATCTGTATACCGACATCTGTCAAAGATAAACGTCAAGTACGCTGTCATTTATTTAGTTGACATTCTGCCATTTAAGAATATGGAGCATTTAACATACGCAAATTGGGTGTTGGAAAAACAGGCCGTCGATGCTGATTTTTCGAACAAAATTTTCTTCAGTGATGAAGCTCATTTTTCGCTTGGCTGATGTCAATTGGCCTCCAAGATCCTGTGATTTAACGCCTTTGGATTTCTTTTTGTGGGGCTACGCGAAAGATCGTGTTTACGCAAACAATCCTCAAACTCTTGACGAATTGAAAACTAATATTCGTAAGGTAATGGCCGAGATACCGCCCGAAATGTGCCGAAAAGTCATTGAAAATTACCGCAAAAGAATCAAGGCCTGTAAGAAGTCCCGTGGAGGACATTTGAATGATATCTTGTTTAACTAAAAATGGCAAGGATCAATCTGTAAAATGAAATAAAAATTACAATAC
Source organism: Nephrotoma guestfalica (assembly GCA_963691935.1). Taxonomy (NCBI): domain Eukaryota; kingdom Metazoa; phylum Arthropoda; class Insecta; order Diptera; family Tipulidae; genus Nephrotoma; species Nephrotoma guestfalica. The sequence continues at coordinate 10,233,193 of OY829916.1, read as the reverse complement.
ATTCCGAATATTTTGTGTTTTTTTTAAGTTTACTTTATCAAGCTTGAATTGGATAACCCATTACTGAAAGATTAGGTGTGTATCTTGTGATTAGAGTATTTTGAATATGGGTTTGCAATAGCGTATTTTTTACAGCTGTTTTGCACTCAACGAAAATTGGTACTGCATATATGCGTAGCGGCCTCAAGGTTATTTCAACACAACGATCCGCGAGGCCAACAGGATTACTCAGTGTTGTGTTTAATTTATTTACTGTAATTTTCCTAAGTGTTGAAAAAAAAAATTTCTCTAAAGTTAAATTTGTGTTAAATTAAATTGATGCATGTTAAATAAGTTTATTAGTATTTTTATTAATTTAAGATTTATGTAATAGAAAAAATCAAAATCAAATTAATATAAAAGTGAGTTACAAGGGGATATGAAAAAGTGTTAGGGCAGTTTTTCTTGTAGCTTTAATTTCAGCATTACGAATCGCATATATCAACCGAGAGTACTCTTCGGCAGTCTATATGGTGAGTTTTATTTGATCTAAATTTTTATTGCCTTAACTTTAAATTTGATTACTTAATATTTTTTCTATTCCCTTGAAATTTGTCGTTTAATTAAATAATTATAATTAGAAATATAACGGTAATTTTAGTATTTTCACTATAAACCATGTCTTCAATTCTTTTATCGATTCTTAAATAAATGATGGTTTAAATTTAAAAATGGAATAAATTGCGTTTCGATTGGTTAATGGTGATGTGATTAAAGATTGGGTGGAGTGAGTTGCTGGGTTATTTTCTTTGCAAGACGAGTATGTTTTTTTGTCAACACGAAAGTTTTTGTTGTACTCCGATAATGTATGACGACAGGAAAAGTGTTTGGACTTCAGACGGAGTGGATGTGTTTTTGTGACGCTCCTCATTTTAAAATAAAATAATTTTTTGTTTTGGTTTGTGTAATAAATAATACGTGTTAAATAATAAAATGTAGTGTATGTGAATTATATAAAGTGATAATATGTAGTACATAGTTTTTTTTTTAAAATATCGATTTGCATAGGATACACCTGTAATTGTTTAGAATGTATGCGTGATTTATATTATTAAATTTCGTATATAATCTGACACCGTTGCAGTTATTATGAAAATTACGTTCAACACATATACAATCAGAGAAGTATCTGTTTATTCTAATTTTTATTCTAATTATATAAAAGTTAATTATTTATTATTGTTATTATAACTATTTACATAAATATATGTGAACGGTAATTTATAATCGTATACATAGAAACTGACATTTCAAGGGAATTCCCTTTGTATGTACATAAAATATTGGTACCCGAGAAACCAAAATTTGAAATTACAACAGATCGAATTGTAACTTACCCAATAAGCGAAAATTTGTTTACTCAAAATGGGTTGCCACCGTATTGAGACAAAAATGACTTTTTGTGGAATAATATAAATTGATAAATATATAGAATGTTAATGAAAGGAGGAAACAGTTTTCTGCCTCGGGAAATTTATCATTTGAGCTGAAATATGATGGATTGTGTTATCCATTTGGGTTTTTATTTAAATTTAATTACATTTTCATAACTTATTTTAATAATTTTCACTTACTTTAAACAATTCTATAAATTGAAATTTTGTCGAAAGTCCTGATTTAAAACAATAAAGTTGTCGGCAAATACAATTCAATTTATTTTTATTATTATTTAAAATTTATTATTTATTTATTTTTTTTACATACCGGAAGGTCAGGGAAGATTGTGATTGCAACATTCTTGATCAGGGGGTCTATTTAATTACTTAGGCTTTGAGCATAAACTCAATACAATCAAATATGTTAACGATCCAAAGACTTTTTGCTATGGAATGTTGTTTTTCGACGATCTTTCTGGTTGAATTCAGGTTATGTTTTAGTGAAGTTGTGTGAATGTTAGATATAAATAAACCCTGCTTTTAGTTGGATGAATTTAAATATAGGTAGCTGAATGACAATACCGAATCTAAATTTTTTTTATTATATTTTATTTTATTATTATTATTATTATTTTTTTTTTTATTTTTTATTTTTTTTTATTTTTTTTTTTATTTTTTATTTTTTATTTTTTATTTTTTTTTTTTTTTTACATTTTTGACGGAATATTTAGGTCATCATATGTCTGATAATACTGCCGTGTCATTACGAACGTGAAGTCCCTCGGTTAGATGGTGTTGGCTGGGAAGATAGAGCAAAATAAGGTTACAAGCAGTATGTGATGAGATGACCCATAGATGTGAATTAAATAACCTAACCAATCTAGTAGGACTGATGCCGAATACATATGATGAATATTAGTATCCTTTACCTCAAACACAACTAACTTACATTAATTAACTAACAAACTCTAATCTAGAGTATGAATTTAATTGAGACTAACATTCTAATATATTTAAGTAGTTAGAAAATGACTTTGCTGCGGTTCGCCCTAGTCGTTTCTATGACTAACATCCTTTCCTAACTAACCTTATCTGTTAAGGATGCAGGCAGGGCCTGGGCCCGCATGATGCTGAAATATTATTCGCATTCAGATATAATTTGTTATTTGATTGTTGATATTTCAGGATTATGGTAACGTACCTAGGATCGCCGTTATGGCTGGCATGTACGCCTCTATCATATCATATCATATCATACTCCGATAATGTATGACGACAAAGAACCTTCCACTATCCGATTGTTGTCTACCCGCTTCGAACGTGTTGGTCGTCATACCGGGGTTTGTAACAAGGTTGCGACGGCTATTTGGCCGATATTTTATTCCATACATAATTGAACCATACCATATTATCATAATAAAAAGAATTGACAATAATTTCCTAAATAATTTGTGTTTTATTCAAAATCAACATCGGCCCTTAAAATTTAACCACCCTTTATAAATATTTTTAATGTTTAACGCAGAGTTTTTTCTTCGTTTCAGACGCATTGGTTCTTCGAGCCTGGCTTTACCAAAATAAACATTTAGAATATTGGTTTCAAAAGAAAAGTCGGCCGTCCATACTCTCCCTGCCATATTGCAACCAAAACCTTCCGAAGACGGATTCACAGAAACATATATTATCGTTGCAAATGATGGAAGAAATGCAAATCAACAATACCATGCACATCATCCTAATGACCGAACAATTTACATAACAAATTTGAAGTTGGGGATCGCTCTCACTAGCACTAGCGGTCATCATAATCATAAAATTGGCAACCACAAGATGCGAAAAGGATAATAAATTGAAAATCCTAAATACAATAAACATTGAAAGTTTAGGTACAGTTGAACCACATCATAGAGACGAGCAGATCGGATGTGCAACACTTGCAGGATAAAAATCAGAGGAGCAAACACGAGGAACGCCTCCACCACAAAGACAGAAATTCTACGAAACTCCGTTTTTTGATACTTCTACTGCGGACATTCGAATTTAAAAAGGGAAAGGTTAACACGCGGCAGCGAATCGATTCCCACAATAGAACAGGAGTTTCATATTGCACACATAAATATTGTCAATAAAATTTAATAAAACATTTTAAATTAAAAATATATTTTTTTTATAATAAGTGAATAAGAATTTTGTTAACTTACACATATCATCAGTCCAGATCCATTGATATTCGATCACGCCATATCCCCATATTGATATGATATACTCCAGGACCATAACTAGAAATTCTAGTTGACGATGTCAAACCAATATAAAAGTATATGATGTCACGTTGCATGTACATCAACTCAAGCTCATCGGAATTACAGCTGACACTGTGGCGTTCACAGGGTTCTTGTTGTTTTTCTCTCGCGACGTCATGGCGCTTTTTGTTTTGTGTAAAAAAAAAAAGGTTAACAAAATTAATTGGATTAAAAATAAGTGAAATAAATAAAATAAATCTAACAAACAAAACCCCGAGTTATTTATTCAAGAATTTTATGTGGTTTGCGCTTGTGGAAAAGGAATGGTAAAAGGCGACCACGCGCTTTCGTATTGCAGTCATCACCACTAACCAAGCGCAGCCCCACAACACAACCAAATGGGAGTAACAAATTATCACATCACGTTAGTGTCCACCAACTATCACTTCTTAGTGTTTATAGTAAAATCATCGCTTTCAGATCATTACTATTTTTGAATTCGCCACATTAACATTGTAGTTATTTTAACTTAAAATACAGGGTGGCGCACGAATCGTGCTACAAAAACAAAACGTAATAACTTTTTTTCTGTGTGACTAATCGGCTTTATTTTTTTTTATTGTATAGATAATTCAATTTTATTTTTATTTAACTAATTAGTTTTGAAAATGATAGACCGTAAATGACCTCCATGCTCATTCACGCATGTGCGACACCTGATCAGAAAATTATTCATTGCGCACTGAAGGGTTGAAGTCGGGATCGCCTCAATTATTGTTGTAATGGACTGCTTCAATTCAGTCAAATTCCTTGGTTTCGTTTTAAACACCTCTTGTTTGACATAACCCCATAAAAAAAAATCTGGTGCAGTGAGGTCAGGTGACCTTGGGGGCCAGCGGAAAGTGGAGTTTCTGGATATTAATTTATTTGGAAATTTTCGTTGGAGCTCCTCCATAACCGGTCTGGCTATATGTGCAGTTGCTCCATCTTGCTGGAACCAAATGCTGTTAAAAGGGATACGTCTTCGCCGCAGTTCTGGGTAAAAAAAATCTTTCAACATGTTTAAATAACGGTCCCCATTTACAGTTACTGTTTCACCGTTTACTTCAAAGAAGTATGGCCCGACAATGCATCTTGATGAAACTGCGCACCACACTGTCACTCGTTCTGGGTGCAGTTCCGTCTCATGGAGTATTTCTGGATTAGTTTCACTCCATATACGACAATTTTGCTTGTTTACATTGCCGTTTAGATCAAAATGGGCCTCATCAGACATAAACAAGCAATTTATGAAGTTGTTGTCTTCTTCGGCCATTTCAATAATTTTCCGGCAAAATTCCAGGCGAATAGGCAAATCCAGAGGTTTTAATTTGCTTGTAATTTGGATTTTGTACGGAAACAAGTTTAAGTCATCATGAATTATCCGTTGTAATGACCGTCTGCTAACTCCAATTTGCGCCGATAACTCTCGAGTCGAAACACTTGGATTTGCCTGAATTGATGATGCTACAGCTGCGATTGTGGCTTCGACCCGAACATAGGGATCTCGATTGTACGGTCTACGTGCGATGCTTCCAGATTCAGCAAACATGCGTACCAACCTCATAATGGTCCATCTACTCGGGGGAGTGCCGCCAAACTCCCGCCTAAATTCCCTCTGGACGGAAATGATGGACTGCAAAGCATGGTAGCGCTGCACTATCCAAATCCTCGTTTCGGTATTCCAAGCATCCATTTTAGTAAATTTAAATAATAATCTGCAAAATAAAAAAAATAAAAAACAGATTAGTCACACAGAAAAATAGTTATTACGTTTTGTTTTTGTAGCACGATTCGTGCGCCACCCTGTAAATAAAACAAATTTAAAATATTGTTAAAATATTGCTATAAAACCAGAGCTTATAAAAAATAAGGGGTTCGAACTGTGAAAACTATAATTGTCCGCTCCGAATAAAGGGAAAATAATTTTCTAATTCATGCAGAGGCTGAACTAACAGGTTATATTATATCATCGAACCTGGATTACAGGCGAATGAGACGATATATTGCAACAACTAAAATGCAAAATAACCGAAACATACAGAACATACCAGTAGCAAAATTGATCAAGAAATAAATTTAATGGTAACCACAGTTAATAATTTAATTATATTTTACAGTTATTTCGCACTATAACACTTACCGTTGTAGAGAAACGAGAGCGTACCACTTTAAGATAACAATAATAATTATAAACAGACAACAAATTTAAATTTAATTTTAGAAATTAATAAAAAAAATTTATTTAAAATAAATATTTTGGTTGCTGGTTGTTGAGATGCTGCTGCTGTTGCAATATTACAAAACTGAATAAAAAAAATTTAAATTTTCTATAACTTACTTGTACATACAAATTTTTTACTGTAATCTGTATGCAATAAAAATCGAATTGATCCAGTATTTTCGCTTTTGGTAAACAAGATAATAAAATATTGAATTGCATCGACCAAATCTGGTTTTTGCCGGTTACCAATTTGTTTGAATTATAAACGTACGCCTATGAACACCATTGCAATGTTAAATTTAATTTGTACTTGTAAATACTAACTGCCACGCCATCATGTTAACTATGCATTAAATAAGTGTGTCCTAGTGTGCATCTATGAAACAATTGCAATACTGTTCATTTCATAATTTAGTATTGGTAACGATTTTGATTGATATGAAAACCGGTGTGATAATCAAATTTGTTAATTTTGTTATGTGAACGAAATTGTTTTTGTTGGATGGGAAGACCGTTGTTCTGTCTAAATTCTTTTTGAATGTGATTATTTATACGGAGAATTGTCCGTTAATAAATTATTCAGTCTACGGAGAATTGTACAGTTTGAAATTAAATTTATTGTGTGGCGTTTCTTGTAATTGTAGAAACAAGCCGCTTCGCCTTAGTTATTTTTACATTTTAAACATAATTTTCAGTACAAATTTATCTCTAAATATCTATAGTAACCTTACGGTTTTATGCTACCGGTGTGACGTTTTCATCAAGTATCAAACGTGTAGCTACACAAATAATCATTTTTCAAAAATGTATTTACACAATTTAATCAAACGTGTTGTTATACACAGAAGAAAATGTAGCAGGATTACAGACGAATGAGGGGACATATTGCAACAATTTAAACGCTGATCTACTCAAAACTATGTCATTAACGCAAAATAACCGAAACATACAGAATCTGTAAGGCTAACCATCAGGGATTTTTGAAAAAAAATTGAAAATATTTTATTGTTGGAATTCGGGTTCAAAATGATTTATTACAGAAATCTAATTAATTCAAAATTGAATGTATTCCATGGAATTTGCTATGTTTTATAGAGATAAGTAACAATGATATACTATAAATATACACTATCACAATTATTTTTTTGTTTATCTCAAACTCGTATTACACTACTATATTTTTTATATTGCTATTTTCGGTTTTTTATCTCAACCAAATATTATTTTGGATCTTAAGTTAATTGTAGTTATTGAGAAAAAAACATATTTTCAAATCAATATGTACTCAATCTGTGATAGTCTGATATATTTTATGTGTAATTTTTTTTATTTTTATGGCTTCAGATAGTTTAATCAGGGATGATTGTATGGGTGTTCAGATTGTTCATCAGAATATTAGGAGTCTGAGGAAAAATTGTAATCCTTTTTTGGCTCATCTTGAGTCATTTAAAAGTTTACCTGATTTAATTTTCTTGAGTGAAATTTGGATTAATGATGATGAAATGGAATTCTATCAGTTAAATGATTACCATCTTGTTTGTGTTGTAACAATAGTTATCGTGCTGGTGGAGTTTTGGTATTTTATAAAAGTAATTTAAATTGTTTTGTTGTACCTATAAACCTTGTTTCTGCGGATGTTGTAAAGGTAAAACTTGTAATTGGCAATGACACGTATATTTTAATTTGCGTTTATCGGCTTCAGGCCGTTACGGAGTCTGTCTTTCTCGATGAGTTTTCTGAATATTTAAGACATATAAACAGTAAAAACCTCTTTGTTCTGGGTGACATTAATATTGATATTTTATCTTGCTCTTCCGTGTCCGATAATTATGTTTGTATGATGTCGTCCGTTGGTCTAGCATCGCTTATTAATGATCCAACTAGAGTAACTGATACTACTTCTACTTGTATTGATCACTTATTAGGCAGATTGCGTGATAATTTATTGTCTCGCGTCAAGGTTGAATTATTTAATTATATGATTACTGACCATCACTTGATGCATTGTGATCGAGATTAATCAGGTAAGAAGCAATGATAGATTACCTGTTAAGCCAAAAATCATTCTATCTAAATTCTTGAAATTGTTAAGTAGAGCTAATTTCTCTCCTATTTATGCCCTTGACGATCCGTGTGCGTTGATGTGTTTTTAACGCTTTGGAATGATGTTTTTTCAGCTAGCCTAGACTCACAAAAGTCACGTAGAAATCGTCCTATTAAACCATGGATCTCTGAGGCCTTGTTAAACATGATCAAACGTAAAAATGGTTATTGAGAAAGGCGAAACATGTGAGAACCAATCAACGTTTCCAGCAATATGTTACAGCCTATTGTCAGAAAGTAAAAAAGAAAACCATTGCTGTTCGCGTAGCTTATTATAAAAATAGATTTGATAACTGTTCCGGTGACTCCAAACTTATGTGGCGTAATATCAATGACATTTTAAGTAATAATTCGTCAAAGATTAAGCTCATTAATTCTATTAACTCATCTAATAATGATCTTTTAACTGATGCGTCTGATATTGCCAATGAGTTCAGCAATTATTTTGGGAGAATTGCGTCAAATTTGAAGTCTAGTCTCCCATTAAATAATAGGAATTCTATGGAGTCTGACGGCGATTATGTTGAGCAATCTTTTTTTTTCATTCAATTGACGATCTTGAAGTTTCTAAAGCCATTGCTTCTTTAAAATCAAGAAACTCTTACGATATATTCGGTTGTAGCAATTACTTAATTAAAAGTTCCGCTTGTCTTATATGTGCTCCTTTATGTCATATTTTTAATTGTTGTTTTAGAACTGGTATTGTTCTGTTAAAAATAATGGAAAAAATTATTAAATGTAGAATGGTTGTATTCCTAGAGAAGCATAGTGTTATATGTTGTCAGCACGGTTTTCGCAATGGGTTTTCCGCGGAGTCTGCATTAATTGAATTTTTAAATTGCGTGCATGCATCGCTAAATAATTCTGAATCTTGCGCTGGGCTTTCTGTTGACATAAAAAAAGCCTTTGACATGGTTGATCATAACCTCCTATTGCATAAGCTTTCTAAAATTGGTTTCAGAGGAAACATTAATAATTGGTTTAAATCGTATCTTGCAAATCGTAATCATGTTGTTAAGGTGAATGGAACTATGGGCAGCCCTAATGTCTTAAACATTGGTGTTCCTCAAGGTTCTGTATTGGGGCCACTTCTATTTCTGATATACGTAAACTCAATTTTTAGTGCCAAGTTGTAGGCTCTATGGTTGCCTTTGCAGATGATATGAGTTTATGTTATCATGGGTCCTCACAAACTGATGTTTGCCATAAAATTGCAGCCGATTTTTTAGTTTTAAGGAAATGGTTTGACCACCATTTTCTAATTTTAAGTGACAAAGCTTGCATTCACCGTTAACGTATTATTCCAATTTAAATAATGCTGTTAATTGCTCCAGCTCGTGCATTTCCATTGAAACTGTTGAAAGCTTCAAGTACCTTGGAGTTATTGTTGATTGTAATCTGAATTGGAAGCAACATGTCGATAAAATAAAAAAGTCTCTTAGCAATGCGTTACGAACTTTATATTTATTAAGACCAGTAACACCCAAATCGGTATTGTTAAAATTCTACTATGATTGCATTAACTCTAGGCTTGAATATGTGTTATCGTGTTGGGGTGGTTGTAATAATTGAACTTTAAAAATTCTCATAGTTGTTCAGAAATATGCTATTCGTATTATGTGTTTTAAGTCTTCACGGGTTTCTGCTTGGCCATTATTTTTGAGTTGCAAAGTTTTACCATTACAACATCTACATGTTTATAAGGTTTTACGTTTATTTTATTTGCGTAGTGGGCATCGATTATTGAGAGCAAATGTGCGATTTAGGAACAATGATCGTTTCTTATTTGTTGTTCCACATTTTTTTAGTGTTCAGTTTATAAAATATTTCCTGGTAACTGCCCCTTCCTTATTCAACCAACTTCCATTTAGCATTCGACAACAAATAAATTCAAAATAATTTCTACAGGCACTTAAAGTTTGGCTTTTTGAGCACCCTAATATCGATTTTATATTTAGAGTTTTAGTCTGATGAAGTTTAATTTTAGTTTTAATTCTATTTATCTTTTTATATTTTATATTTTATTGTTATGTTTTTATTTCGCATGTTATCATAACCTTTTATCGTAAATTGTTCTTTGTTAAAGGGTAGATCAATACTGCCGTTAAATCGGTGATGATTACCCTACTCATTTATTTTCATTTTGTATTTTAATATTATATGTGACAAAAAATTGTACTGAAAATAAATGATAAGCCTGTGTGCTTCAATAAAAAAAAAAAAAAAAAAAAATATTTCTAATGTTTAACGCAGAGTTTTTTCTTCGTTTCAGAAGCATTGGTCCTTCGAGCCTGGCTTCACCAAAATAAACATTCCGCCGGCATTAAAACGTTGTTTTAACATACTGGAAGGATGCATAACTTGTGAATTGGTTTTGGCTTAATTTCGCTTTATAAAATGCTGCTGTTGACTGATTTACGGTCGATGCAAAAGTAACCGTGCTATATTTATTTTTGCAATGCAAGGGTTTTCTACGCTAACTTCTAACTGTATTGGACATTAAATTATTAAGCTCTATTCAATTATAAAATTACAAATTCAGGTACTAAAAAGTTAATTAACTGTGAATCACAGATGGCATTATAAGGCTAAGATGGTGTTACGGCCATCGAATCAAACGGATAGCTAAATAGTAGTTTAATCAATAAGTTTTTCAATTTCCCTAAAGCATTTTCAATTCTTGGTTCAATTTCGTTATTATTGTTCTATTTCAATTCAATATATATAATGCAACTGTAATTAGAAATGAAAAAAGGGGCTCGTCACAAAATTATTGTAATCATATAATTCATTCATAAGCAAGTAGAAATTAAACAGAATATAACTTGTTGTCATTTGGGTTCATTGACCTTATACAATTTTAAAAATTATTAACCTGGTTAATACCGTAAACGGTTTGATTTGCAAACAAATGCATTTGTATTTTTTATATACTAATAAACAACGTTATAGGATATATAATTGCATTATATATACTTTTAGTATATATTGTACCAAACATGCAAAAACCTTTGGTAGTGAACAATCACATGGAACTTCTCTTTCGGGTGATTGGTACGAATCATTTGTATAGGTAATACAAATGATACGAATAAGTTGCCTATTGTTAGAGTGTGTAGTGAAATTTAAATAGATTTTAATCTAAAGAAAACGATATCTTTCAAATCATTTGCGCTGAGAGGTTTGATCGAGAACATCGCACGCTAGAAAATAATTAATTTAATTAAAAATAAAAACAAGTGAACTAAAACAAAGTACGAGTATAAGTTACAAGATCAAAAGTGATTTATATATACTCGAATAATTCGTGACAAATAAAAAAAATTTTCGTACGCGTATAATATTGGCCCAAATTACTAGCTGGAATTTCATTTACGGGTAAGCAAAATAACTGCTTTATTGTTAGTTTAGAACAGCCATGTGCAAGGTTTCAAGTGCATTCATTTATCAACCTGCTTTTTTTTAATATATAGATTCGTTGTCTGTGACGATATAAGCCCATGAGGTATTGGTTGGCCTCTCAGTTATTATATAAATTATTATTTTTTGTATAAAAAATACGGCTACATTTCTTTCGACACAATACAAGAGTGATTATCAAAAGCACATAACCAACGAGTAGCAAACAAGCTATTGAAGATATACAGTGGACAACGGATTATTTTTACTTCACATGGTGGTCGAAGGAAAACAGAAATTTACATATAGTGTCCAGTATACCTCGTGCTTTGCCTAGATCCGAATGCTAAAGATAAACCAGTGTAGTAATGATCATATTGTTACGTTTTCGCCTTGTCACTCAAGGTTCGAATCACTGGATTGTGAATAAATACAACTGCTTCAAATTTGAACACACACAGTTTATTTATACAACACAATTTATTATACAACACAAAATTAACAATTAATTATTACTACAATAACACACTTTAATATTCACTTTAATAATCTTTCTATTTAATCTTCACTGTATCACGTTTAAAATAAAACTCAGCATTCCACGTCAACGCGCGCCTTTATATACCAAAACATTTGTTTCTAGAATAATCCCAAATGTTGTCCAAAATTTATACGAGAACATTCTAGCAAATACGTTAGTATACAAATAGCGCCTAAATGTTGATCCATGCCAAATTAAAATTGAACAACTTATTAAAATAACTTATTCTACTCTAAACTAGATGTCACCGTAACACTACCCCTCACTCAAGCCTGTTCGTCCCGAACAGGATCCAAATCACCTCCTCTGTAGAGCGCCAAACGCTCTAAATGCACCACCTTTGGTTTACCTCTCCGTCCTTTCCGAATGCGATAAACCACGTCGTTCATCCTTTTAATGATAGTGTAAGGTCCTTCCCATGTAGGTTGCAACTTCGGTGATAATCCTTTCTTCCGTTGTGGGTTGTGAAGCCATACCAATTGCCCTTCCTCGAAGCCTTGATTATTTGCTCGTATGTCATATCGAGCCTTCATTCGATCACTTGATATCCGAATTTTCTCCCGTACAAATTGATGTATCTCATTAAGTTCTTCTTTCATCCGGTCGACGTAATCCTGTCCGCATAGAGCCGCTGATGGAACTGCTCCAAACTTTAAATCTCCCGGTAGTCGCAGATTGTTCCCAAATATGGTTTTAGCTGGCGTCACTCCTGTTGTGTCATGTACCGCTGATCGGTAAGCCATCAGGAACATCGGTATATGTCGATCCCAGTTGCGTTGGTTCTTTTCCACAATCTTTGCTAGATATTCCTCCAATGTGCCATTGAATCTTTCCACCATACCGTCCGACTGCGGGTGTAGAGGCGTTGTTCTCGTTTTATTGATGCCAAGCATCTGACATATCTCCTGAAATACCACCGATTCGAAATTCCTTCCTTGATCCGTGTGAATTTCCATCGGTACACCAAATCTGCTAATCCAGTTGTTCACCACGGCATCAGCTATTGTTGTTGTCTCTTGATTGGGTATGGGATACACTTCTGGCCATTTGCTGAAATAATCCATGATTACTAGCACATATTTATTTCCGCTCTCGGTGGTCGGAAATGGCCCTGCCACATCCATTGCAATTCTCTCGAATGGTGCCCCGACATTATATTGTTTCATGGTTCCACGGCTTTTTCGTGCTGGTCCCTTTACTGCCGCACATTGATCACATCTTTGACACCATTCCACTACTGACTGTCTACATCCAGACCAGTAGAACCGTTGGCGAATTTTGGCTAGTGTTTTATTAATCCCTAGGTGACCTCCACTTGCTCCTCCATGATACTCTTTGAGGATTTCCGCAATCCGACCTTTTGGAACCACCACCAACAATTGTTTTACTTTACCATCCGTGCTTTCCCAATTTCTCTTTAAACATCCATTTTCCATGTGGAGGCTGTCCCATTGAGCCCAATAAGATTTTACGATGGGGGTTTTATCGGCTATCTCGCTCCATGTGGGCCGGTGTTCCTTTTCCTTATGTTCCATGACGAATGCCAGATCAGCATCCCGTAATTGCTCCTTCCTGATCATTTCATCAGTCCACTCCTCATCAGGTAGCACTTGCATAAGCCGAATATCGCTGATGTTTTCCTTACCCTCCACACGTCCACAATGCTTGCATTCCACGGGGCATGGCCTTCTTGATAATGCGTCGGCATTTCCATGTGCACTTCCCTTCCGATGTTCAATTTCAAAATCGTAGCTTTGCAAACGTTCGATCCAACGTGCTACTTGTCCTTCTGGATTTTTGAATTGTAACAACCAGCGCAAAGCTCCATGATCCGTCCGTAGAAGAAATTTTTGGCCATAGAGGTACTTATGGAAGTGTTTCACACATTCTACTATAGCCAACAACTCTTTCCGTGTCACACAATAATTTCGTTCCGGTTTTGATAACATCTTGGAGTAATATGCAATAACTCGCTCCTCACCATTTGTTGCCTGTGATAATACTCCTCCTATCCCATCATTACTTGCATCGGTGTCCAAAATGAATTTAACGTTGGGTATAGGGTATGCGAGGATTGGCGCTTCGCATAATCGTCGTCTTAGTTCCACGAATGCCTCTTCTTGGTCTTCCTTCCATTCGAATGCCTTGTTTTTCCAGGTTAACTCGTGTAAACTCTTTGCGATGCTGGCAAATCCTGGCACGAATCGTCTATAGTAGGTGCATAATCCAAGGAAGCTCCGTAATTCATGTAAATTTTTAGGTCGTGGCCATTCCTTTACCGCTGCGATCTTGTCTTCATCGGTGTGAATTCCATTGGTTGTTACCTTATGACCCAAATATTTTACTTCCATCCTAAATAATTTACATTTCTTTGGGCTTAGCTTTAATCCGGCGGCTTGTATCCGATCCAAAACCTCTGCCAAATTCCTTAAATGCTCGTCGAAATCTTTGCCCATGACGATGATGTCGTCCAAATATACGAGGCACGTCCTCCAATGTAATCCCTTTAGTACGCGCTCCATTAGCCGTTCAAAAGTCGCAGGGGCGTTACATAATCCGAATGGCATAACGTTAAATTGCCATAATCCGTTACCCACACTGAATGCCGTTTTCTCGCGATCTTCCTCCTGGACTTCCACTTGCCAATAGCCGCTTTGCAGATCTAATGTCGAAAATATTCGAGCACCCGATAATGTGTCTAACGTGTCATCGATCCTTGGCAATGGGTAACTATCCTTTTTGGTCATAGCATTTAATTTTCGATAATCCACGCAGAATCTCATGCTACCATCCTTTTTCTCGACTAACACCACTGGCGAACTCCATGGACTGCTTGATGTTTCGATTACCCCTGCTGCTTGCATATCTTTTACCATTCGATCCACTTCTCCTTGCTTTGCCAATGGTAATCTCCTGGGTGGTTGGCGAATCGGCATTTCTGCTCCTGTATCTATTCGATGTTTTACCATTGTGGTTCTCCCATTATTATCCTATGTACTGCAGAATATTGGCATGTACCGCTCGAGCAATTGTTTTGCCATATTTTTCTGTTCCATGGTAAGATCTTCGGTCCATTTCTCCATGAGTTGTTCAATCATTACTTTTTGCCCTTGCGAGTTAGCCGTCTTAATCGGATTTTTCTGCTCGCACTTCACTATCGCAGATATTTCTTCACATTTTCCGATTATAGTCCCTTTCTTGATGGTTTTCGTCTTATCCAAGAGATTTAGAATCCGAATTGGCACTCTATTATCGCTGTCTGATTTCACTAGAGCTCTCCCGATCATTATTTCTCTGGCTCCGTCCTCCGCTTCATTGGTTTCCACAACCCACAACCTGGGTGACCCAAAACCTCCCTCCAATCTTGCCCATACTATTGACTCTGAGTTCGGTGGCAGCTTCTCCCGATGATCCATTATAATTTGCCTGGTCGTTTCTCCTATAGTGCTAACGTGAAGTGGCAACTCGATATTATCGTAGGTTAATACACCTCGTCCAACATCCACCACGAATCCATTCGTTCTCATGAAGTCCATCCCCAAGATGACTTCATCTACAATATCTGCCACCAGCACCTCATGTTGAAAATGGTTTCGCCCAATCCTTATTTTCACAACCTTTTTACCTTTTATTGCTGAATTTTCTCCAGTTGCCGTTCGTAATTTCATTCCATTGGCTGGTTTTACAATTCCATCGATAATATCTTGACGAACAATCGTATGAGTTGCTCCCGTATCCAGCGTAATCATGCAGTTCTTCCCATCAATATCGGCTTTAATTGTCAAGCTGTCACCGCTTCTTGCTACTCTCGAAACATAGATGGAGGTTATGGGGCAATCGGTTGTAGGAGTCAGCTTCTGCCCCTTCAAGCTGACTCTTTTTAGTTTAACGACTCCGCTGTCGTCTGACCCTCCTTTTCTGGCCTCTGTCTGCTCTTCGTTTGGTCTACGCTTTATGGGAGATGGCGATCTTCCTCGTTTCTTCTTAATCTCCCAGCAGTCCCGTGAAATGTGACCCATCCTATCACATGCCCAGCATTTAATTTTGCCACTTCCCTTTCTGAACCTTGGCGGAGCCCGCTCGGTGTCTATTCTGGAATCGATCTCCACTCGGCGAATTTTTATTGCAGGCTTGACGATGGCCTGAGCAGTTTCGTTTATTAACGCACAAGCGATGGTTTCCGCGAAAGTTGCCTTTGGTGACAATATCACCGCTCTGCGTGTCTCAGGATCTCGAATGCCGTCGATGAATGCATCTATTTTGATTCGCTCCATGTAATCGGCCGACATACTTGAATGTGCCAGATGCGCAAGCCTCTCAATTGCCGATGAATAATCCTGTAGCGATTCTCCTCCTCTTTGATATCGACCCTTCAATTCCATGCGATAGATTTCCCTTTTGTGGTCACTTCCGTACTTTCTATCCAGCGCCTTCATAATTCCGACGTAACTATTGCGTTCTTGCTCCGGAATTGTTTGTAATGTTTCCGCCGCTTCACCTTTAAGAGCCACAATTAACGCGCCAACACGATGCTCTTCATTCCATTGATTTTGCTTAATCACCGTTTCGAATTGGAACTTAAAAATGCTGAAGGATGTTGTTCCATCAAATGTTGGTGGTTTTAACTTAACAGCGGTTACTGTCTGGATTACTTGATGTGTTGTTCCATTTGACTTGACATCTTCAAGCCCCTTCTCAAGACGTTGCACTTCGGTTCGTAGATCTTGTTTAACCGTTTCAATTTTTTGTTGAACCTCCCCTTTAATATTTCGAGTTTCTGTGTGTAACTCTGTTTGCCGTTTCTCCACTTCGCCGTGTAGTGTAGCAGATAATTCCAGAAACTTCTCGTCCATTTTCTTTTGGCCATCTTCTATTTGGTGTTTAATATCCGCGCCTTGTTGCTTCATTTGTAGTTTAATTTCCGACTGTTGTCCCATCATTTGATTCATAGCAG
The DNA here is from genome assembly GCA_963691935.1 of Nephrotoma guestfalica. Lineage (NCBI taxonomy): Eukaryota > Metazoa > Arthropoda > Insecta > Diptera > Tipulidae > Nephrotoma > Nephrotoma guestfalica. The sequence goes on along the minus strand of OY829916.1, from coordinate 10,216,275 downwards.
CCATCAACTGCGATAAATTGAAATTTCCAAATTGATCTTTTGTTGTTTCGGCCACCGTTTGCGCGTCCTCTGCTTTGTTGTCTACATTAGTCTCGTCCATTTTATCCTCCTCAAAATGATACACGTCCGGATCTAAACCTTCCTTCTGCATAGCCTCACGTAGTCGCTCCACTAAATTAGCTTTTGAGCCTTCACTGGCCAAACCTCGCTGTTTCAGTTGCTTCTTTAATTGCAGAAGCTTTAAATCGTAGAGAATCATTTTTCTTATTATTCACAATCCCACCGCTGTCACCAATTGTTACGTTTTCGCCTTGTCACTCAAGGTTCGAATCACTGGATTGTGAATAAATACAACTGCTTCAAATTTGAACACACACAGTTTATTTATACAACACAATTTATTATACAACACAAAATTAACAATTAATTATTACTACAATAACACACTTTAATATTCACTTTAATAATCTTTCTATTTAATCTTCACTGTATCACGTTTAAAATAAAACTCAGCATTCCACGTCAACGCGCGCCTTTATATACCAAAACATTTGTTTCTAGAATAATCCCAAATGTTGTCCAAAATTTATACGAGAACATTCTAGCAAATACGTTAGTATACAAATAGCGCCTAAATGTTGATCCATGCCAAATTAAAATTGAACAACTTATTAAAATAACTTATTCTACTCTAAACTAGATGTCACCGTAACAATATGATAAATTTTATTTAAAAAAAATAGTTAGAATGTAGAATTGCGTAGAATGTAATTTAATTAGCGAAAACAAAGTTTAATGAAAATTCTCATATAAAAAAAAGGTCATAAGACGGGAAATGTAATATTTGAATTTAGTGTTGTTTTTGACAAAAATAGTGTTTTTTTAGGTATATTTACTTCATTAGCGCGGACAGCCACAAGGAGTACTCTTTGGGAGCATTGTCTGGTGAGTTTTTTTACAACCATTTTTTTGTTTTGTTGAAAACTAAATCTAAGTAATTTATTACTATTGAACCATCTTATGAAAAACAAAATTTTGTACATATATGGGTATTTACATGTTTTATATATAATTGATTATTATAAGATAATTTGAATATTTTTTTTTATGTTGCATTTAATATATTTTTTTTTCTTGAATTATATATGTTTCTAATATAAATATGAAATAACTTAATTTCATTGATGATGGTGATGATGGTGATGTGGTGTAAGATTTTGGTTTGTTTTCTTTCATTCTCTTTTGTTTAATTATAAATAAGGCACGTATAAATAAGGCTGTTCTGTCATAAATAGATATCCTTGGTGACAAAAAGACCCCCCAGCCGATGAGTTCTACCCGAACATTAAATTACGTGTGTCATCAGGGTTGGCAGTAACAATAGCTAGCATAAACACAAACCGGATTGTCAGTACAATGTAAAGTTAAGTTGATTATATATTTTTACATTAAAGATTAATTAATCAATTTTATTTATTACAGAAATTAAATTAATTCAAACTTGAATGTATTCCATGGAATTTAATTTTTTTATTATTTTTTTTTCATGGATAAGTAACAATGATCTACTACAACCACAAGCCGCCATTCACCAAACAAAATCCAATGGCAAACGGAAACGGTCAATATAACAATAGGTTTATTTTCCAGCCACCAATGGTTCCTCCAAGAAGAGCAGAACCAATGGACACCGCGTCCAACTAAAACCAATATAACAATATTCGAGTATTAACCCCAACCATAATCAATACAAAGAATATTCGAACGGTAACCAGACAAAATTATCAATTCCAGCCGATGGGTCCTCCAAAGATCCGATCGCAAGAATTATATACTACCAATGATCAACAACAAGAAGTAACAGAGGAGTGCTGTGACGAATGGCCTTCGCTATACTTCCCTAACCTCGACGAAGTTGATGAAGATAGACGATGCAAATTTTCAGCCAGAAGCCTTGAATCCGGAATCGGATACGTATATGTTAACAAACATCAAACGTATTCCCTTCCCTATATATATATATCCATCTTAGCAAAACAAAAATCTGAAAAATTCTAATAGATACAGGATCAAATAAATCCTTTTTTAACCCCGAGTTCGTTCATTCTTCACGGATACGCTCCATACCCCCGCTTAATGTTAAAATTATGTTTAATAACCACCAAATAAACCAGAAAGTCATTGTTACAGGTCTTATGGAATTTAAAACAAGGAAACCAATATAATTCCTTTTATTAATTTTCATAAATACTTTGACGGTTTTATTTGATTGGAGACGATGCAACAACTAGGAGTAACCTTAGATCTTGCCGAATCTATTCTCAAAACCAACAAGGTCGAGATCCCTCTTCTATTTAAACCAAACTATGCATCAAAAACTTACACGATCTTACCTAGAAGTAAGCTTACAGCTGAGCTTCTGGAAAATTTGCTCATTTATTAGAATTTTATAATAAATGGCAGTTAAGGTATTTGTTAACAATTTTATTAAATAAAAATCACAAGATAAATTTATGTTTTACTTTTTAGGTTTATTCCCAATCACACAATGTTTTCTTTAAAAACAAAAGAAATGAATTTACCTTTGGGTTTTGGGTAACAGCTAATCGCCAAAAATAACATCAAACTCCGCTTCGCTGGTTATCGCTTGTTGGTTTTGTGTTCGATGTGAATGGTTTCGTAGTCGCCAAAAGAATAGAAAGAATTTTTGACTTGGAGGTGCCAAGTCACTTCTATATTCTCCTTCAAAAATTCCCTCTCCATGATTCGACATTTTTCAAACTCTCACTTGTACTAAAATGTCCCGCGCAATTCTTTTCATAGATCGAAATCAACTCATTGCTGAATAAATTTATTCTAGTACATTTTGTCATCATGAAAATAACACGATTGTTTTGATCTTATTTTTGGCAATTAGTGAAACGGGAATAATCTCGATCATATGTTTATGTTTCTGTTTATATTAAAAAAAATACAAACAAAAAATAAATATAGTGTTATAAAAGTGAATCAAGTTGTAAGTTAACAAAAAAAAAAAAATAAAAAATGAAATTAGATTAATAACCTAGTGCAATAAAATATTAAATAATAATCCTAAATTAAAGTGACAATAATTCAACCCAAAAGCAAATAAGATAAGTTTGATTTTATATAATTCAAGTTTGTTTAAATTAATGTTATAATATTTCGTTGTTGTATTTTAGGTTGTAATCATTAACATAGTCCCAACCGTTGACGAATACACAATAATTTCGTCAACTAGATTATGAATCGATGGGAAGTTTACAAAGTTTAGTAATGGGCCTCTTTAAAATATTTAATGCTGTTTTGAGAGTAACGACTCTAGTTAGCCCCTTCTCATCTGAATGAACTTCATTAACTCTACCCATCGCCCATTTACATGAAGGTAGGTTATCCTCTTTAATTAACACTAAATCTCCGATTTTTATGTTTTCTTCTAACGTTTTCCATTTGTTTCTTTGCTGTAGGTTATTGAGGTAATCCTTGTGAAATCGTTTCCAAAAACTTTGGGTTCTCTGCTCTACTTGCTGCCATCTAGTTAAGCGGGATGTCGCTATGTCACCTAAATCATGTTCAGGTACGGATGCTATGGATGATCCTATCAAAAAATGGGCCGGCGTGAGTGCTTCGAATGAATCATCATCTCCAGAAATAGGGCAAAGTGGTCTGGAATTCAATATCCCTTCGATTTGACACAAAAGAGTGGCCATCTCCTCAAACGTTAAATGACAGTTTCCAGCAACTCTGGTAAGATGATTCTCAACTGACTTCACAGCTGATTCCCATAGACCTCCGAAGTGAGGAGCAGCAGGAGGTATATTATGCCAATTTATTTTATGGTGAGCACAAAATTCTGTAATAACTAAATTATTAGTTTTTAAGTTATTAAATTGATATACCTCTTTAAGCTTCCGGTTCGCTCCAATAAAATTGGTACCGTTGTCTGAATATATGTCGCTTGGAACATTTCTTCTCGCCGAGAACCGCTTTAATGCTGCGATAAAGGCATCGGTAGTTAGTTCAGTCACCGCTTCTATATGTATCGCCTTAGTGACCATGCAGACAAAAATTGCGATGTAACCCTTAATCATTTTTGCTCCACGTCCTCTCTTGCTGGCAAAGGTGATGGGACCGGCATAATCAATACCACATTTGGAAAAAGGTCTCGCTGGTTTAATTCGGACGGATGGTAGATCTCCCATAAGCTGCTTTGCTGTTTTTGCTCTAGCTTTGAAACATTGGATGCGTTTTCTTACTTCGTTTCTTACAACTGCTTTGCCTTTCACGATCCAATAATTTTCACAGATGAGATGGAATGTATGGGATGGGCCAGGATGAAGATACTTTTTATGGAAAAAGGAGATTATCATTCTACTAAGGATATGGGAATTAGGTAGAATGATCGGGTGTTTAAAATTATATGAATTCAATGAATTCTTCAACCGGCCACCGACGCGTAGCAGACCATTCTTATCTAAAAATGGCGTGAGTGATGCTAATTTATTATTACTGGATAGCGTTTCCTTTTTATTTAATGTCTGTATTTCACTTGAATATTCTTTGTTTTGTATCCATTTTATGAAATTTACAGTGGCTTTATTAATTTCTTCCAAAGTTATTCCTGAAGTTTTCCTTATTTCCTTCTTGATCTTAACGTTGTCAATAAATCGAATAATAAAACATAAGATTCTGATGGCTTTACTGAAGGAAAACGTTTTGTTTAAGATCGCTTCATATATTTCACTACCGTTATATGAACATTGTAAAGAAAAAAGCATTGCTGAAGGCGGCTTCTTTTTCATCTCGCAAATTGTGCCGTCATAGTACACCTCCGTCTTCTCAATTGGCCAAGTTTCTTCCGGTTGAATTAACCACGGTGGCCCATGCCACCATTGATGGAGCAATAGAAGTTTAGATGGCAATACACCTCTCGAAGCGTAATCGGCTGGATTACTCGCGGATTTAATATGGTTCCAGTGATTCCTTGGTAATAATCCCTGTATCTCAGAAACGCGATTGGCGACAAAAGTTTTCCATTTAGTTGGATGATCTGATAACCATGCTAGTACAATTGTAGAATCTGTCCAACCATACAGAGGTATATTATCGGGGAGCGTTTGCCTTACTGCATTTATTAATTTAGCCAAAAGATGAGCACCGCATAGTTCTAATCTAGGTAGCGAAATTTGCTTGATAGGAGCTACTTTTGTTTTTGATGTTACGAGCTCAACTTGTATTTTTCCATTTTCATCCTTGAACCGGCTATACAATACTGCTGAATAAGCTCGTTCACTCGCATCACAAAAGCCATGGATCTGCATATCCTTTCGATTTAGATGTCGCGATATTTTGAGCTGTTCAATTTGCGGAAGCTCAGCTTTCCATTGATTCCACACGAGAGCGATGTCATCTGGTAGTTTATCATCCCATTCTGATTTCCTTAACCATAGTTTTTGATATAGAATTTTCGCCATTATAATAGATGGAGATAATAATCCAAGTGGATCGAAAATTCTTGATGCGTTAGAAACTAATGTTCGCTTTGTCGGAATTGTTTCTTCAGGTAAATTAACTTTGAAAGATAGTTGATCACATTTAGGATCCCACTGAAGACCTAATATTTTGGTGGGTGAATTTGCCTCTTCAATGGAAAACTTCGCTTCTTCGCTCTGGCATGAAGTTTGATCCAACAGTTCAGCAAAGTTTGATCTCCATTTTCGCAAATTAAATCCTCTTAATTGCAGTACGAAATTTATCTTTTCTTTCAAGTATTTCGCTTTCTCGATGGTATCGGCGCCGGAAAGATAATCATCAATATAAAATTTGGTTGTGATTTCATCAGCAATTAACGGATATTCGTCTCGAAAATCAATCGCCGTCTGTTGTAGAGATCTGATAGCTAAGAAAGCTGAACTAGCCATCCCAAAGGTCACTGTTGTTAACTTGTAATGCGTTAAAGGCTCATTCTCATTATTTCGCCATAGGATTCGCTGATAATCTTGGTGTTCCTCGGCTACGATGACTTGCCTGTACATTTTTTCGATGTCGGCTGTTAGTGCAATTTTGTTGTAACGAAATCTTAACAAAGTCATCCATAATGTTGGTTGTATTGTTGGTCCGACCATGAGTAAGTCATTGACTGATGTGCCATTGGTGGTCTTGCTGGAACCATCAAATACGACTCGCAATTTCGTTGTTGTACTCTCATTCTTCGATACGCCATGATGCGGTAAATAGTAGCTGGTTGTAGATATCTGCTTTAATGCTTTACACGGAATCTTTGTCAAATGGCCTAACGTAAGGTATTCACTTATAATTTGAGCATAGTCCGATTTTAATTTAGGATCGCGATTAAGTCTTTGTTCTAAATTAAAAAATCGTTTTTTGGCGATATTAAGTGAGTTCCCCAAAGGTATAGATTCATTTTTGAACGGCAATTTCACAATATATTTACCGCTTCTATGTCGCAAAAAATTTGATTTAAAATGCTCTTCACATTCGACTTCTTCTTTGGAAAATGGGTTACAGTTGGGAACTTCTTCCATCTCCCAAAATTGTTTAAGGGTTTCATCGATGTTTAGGCCAATATGAACGCTAATCTTCGCTTTATCTATTTTATTTTTAGTCGCTTCACCTGATAAAATCCATCCAAATATTGTATTTTGTGCGATTAAATTATCTTCCAGATTATCGAGGCGACCTTCTCGCAATATATTAAAAAATCGGTCTGCACCAATAATCATGTCCACCGCCCCGGGTTTATTGAAATATGGATCTGCCAAACGAAGTTCGATGATTTTTTGGAAATTGATGTCATTTATTTCACAAAAAGGTAAACAATTGGTTAATTTAGGTAAAATCAGCATATCGATATCAATTGCTTCTACTTTAGAGTATAATGATTCTGCTCTTATCGGTATCATACCTTTTGTCGTTTCAGTACCTGATGTGAGTCCTTAAATAAAAATCTTGGCATGTTTACGTGGTAAAGCAAGTCTCTGGGCACACGATTCTGATATGAAGGATGCCTGCGCTCCGGAATCTAATAACACACGACATCTTTGATATTTATTTGAAGAATCACGAACTCTAATTATAGCCGTGGGTAGTAAAGCTGTGAATCTCTTGGTTGTCGTCGCGTGTGCTACCGTTACGGATTCTGCGTTTGACTCTTCAGATTTTGCGCTAGAAATATTTTCCGTGCTAAAAGAATTAGTGTTCGTTGGTGATTTTACATCTTGATGTAGAGTTGTATGATGTTTCGCGCGACATATGTTGCATCGATGTCTTGACCGGCAATTTTGCGAATGATGATTTTTGAACATACATATGAAACACAGTTTATTTTCAGCTACGAAGTTTCTTCTATCAGTCACTGACATCTGCAAAAATTCCTCACAATTTCGGAGGTAATGACTTTTACAACATTTCAAACAACTGATGGATTGGGTGTCTGCATGCATTACATTTATATTTGCGTTTAATGGCCGTCGATGATTAACGCGTCTGCTAGTTTCACAACTTTCTAGGGTGTCGCTTTGCTTGTCGAGGAAATCGAGAAATTGTTTGATGGTTGGAAATTCAACTCCAAAGCTATGTTGGGCCCAATCGCGTTTCGTAATAGGATCTAACTTGTTAACTAATATATGAATCAGCCATGGATCACGTGATTCCGCTTGCTCTCCCAGAACCTTGAGTCCTCGTAATACCTCATCGGACACATCTCGCATATTGTGTAGAGATTTTGCGGAAACCTGTGTTATTGAGGGTTGATCAATAAATTGTTTAAGCAACATGGCCGTCACGTGTTTTTTCTTGTCATAACGGTTCCGGATAATTTCCCAAGCCTCATCATAATTTGCTTCAGTTATGGAAACGTGTCTTACTAAGGCAGCAGCTTCTCCTTTCAATAGACCTTTCAAATATTGCAGCTTGTGTACCTTTGATATTTTTGGGTTACTGTTAATGGAAGCTTCAAATAAATCACGAAATGAGGCAAATTCAGAATATATTCCGGAAAAGTACGGTACATTCACGCGTGGGAGACGGACATCGGTATCGCCTTTGCTTTTCAAATTAGACATCTCGGTTAAAAATGAGCGTTGATTTGCCATGAGTTCCTGTAAACTAGTATCTAGATCATTGTGTGGTGCCTTTTTATCAAACGACAATTCCGCTTCCATAAGTATACCCTTGATTTCGTAGTATTTCTTCTCAAGAGTATCTTGTAATTCGATAACTTCCGGAATATCCTTGTAATTTTTCTCGGCAACTTGATAATTAGTCCATTCTTCGGTAAGAAGCCTTATTTGCGCTTTAATACGTTCTATGGACACCTGCGAGAGATTTCCTTTAGCGAAAGTTTCTATTTGGGCTAAGCGGTTTAGTTTTCGTTGCAGCGATCGCGTATCCGCCATTACAAAAATGTTTTATTTAACACCGAAACCGGAAAATTTTTATAAACACTAATTGAAAGTTTTTATCTTTATTTTTTAGGAACGCAAGCGTCAAAATATCGATAATCAGGAAGTTCACTGTATTTAATATCACTTTTCTAAGTCACCGTTTCGATATTGTCTTTAAATAAATGGGTTCTTAAATAAATACTTATAAATTTCACTAATGTTTTAATTCAAACTGTTCACTTTATTTTATTTTATATAATTTTATAATTTTTATAATTTCACTAAACCGCGGTTTTCACTCAATGCGAATTTATTATTCGGGCAAATAGTAAAATCGAAACGTAAATTGATGCTCTTTCTTTAATTAGCTTTTTATTTTACCACTAGTGTGTTTAGACTTTTGTGTAATTTTCCTTCCCGATCAAGCATAATTAGTAATAGAAGTGTAAAATTACTCTTGGGCTTTTTTGTACAACATTAAACGTTGGCAAATGTTGTGCCAACGTTTATTGCAGTAAAATTCCAACAAAATTTTTTACTGTGCAGTTGATGTCGAAAACGAGGATATATACATCACCCCGACAACAATCAATGATAACTTAATCATTCCCGAAGGACTCTATCACTACAAAAATTGGTATGCAGTCTTAGAAGTCATAAATTATGGTAACCAACCCCATATCTTTGTGCTTGAACAGCTATTCAAAGCCGGAAGGCATATTGAGCTGAATTCAATCAATCTAACATTCAAAACTGCGATTCTTCTATCCAAGGTGAAGCTATTTCTAACTTAATTAGAACAGAACACTCTAACGCAGAGGAAAAGACAGCAATTTTAAAATTGTGTCATCAATACGAAGAATTATTTCTGAAAACGGAACAACGTTTGACCTTTCCAAACGCCCAAAAACATGAAATAAATCATACGGATGATAAACCTGTCTTTACCAAAAGTTATCGATATCTTTATGTTCACACAGAGGAAGTAAAACACCAAATCAATAAAATGTTACAAGACGCAATGATACGCCCGAGCTTCTCACCCTGGTCATCTCCTATTTGGATCGTATCGGTAAAAGCAGACGCCAGCGGAAAAGTTAAGTGGCGGTTAGTAATAGACTACCGCAAGTTAAATGTTAACTTCACCAATACAATCGATAAATTACGGAAATATATATACTTCTCAACCTTGGATCTTGCATCTGGCTTTCACCAGATAGAGGTAGGAAAACAAGACATCCCTAAAACCGCATTTCCCGTCGACCACGGACATTATGAATATATAAGAATGCCGTTTGGTCTAAAGAGTGCCTTTTCAACATTTCAAAGAGATATGGATAATGTATTAGGCGATATTCAAGGGCGATCTTGCTTGTGTTATATGGATGACATCATAGTATTTTCGACGTTACTCCAAGAACACATTGAGAATATAGAGCAAGTAGAGCAAGTGTCCAACAAATTACGAAAGGCCAATTTAAAGGTTCAGATGGATCGGAATTTCTACATCGAGAAATTGCCTTTTTGCCGATAAGATTAAAGCGATTAACGAATTTCCCGTTCTGAAAACGGAAAAACAAATTAAAAGCTTTTTGGGTCTTCTGGGTTACTATCGGAAATTCATCAAGAACTTCTCCGACGTCACAAAGCCACTGACGGAATGTTTAAGGTAATATAAAACCATAATCTTGGACACATGGTATTTACAATGTTTCGAGTATTGCAAAGAGTTATTGTGTAATGAACCAATCCTGCAATACCCGTATTTTTCCAAAGAATTTATCCTGACTACCGATGCAAGTAACGTAGCCATTGGACCATTGGAGCGGTCCTCTCTCAGGATCTCATAGGAAAGAATAAACCAATTTGTTATGCATCCAGAAAATAAACGGTTATACACGAATCATCCATTTAATTGATATTCAGAATTACGAAGAAAATCATAGAATAATCCAGGAAAATGTCAATTTAGTTGAGAAACCCATAACTAATAATAAAGAGTATTCTTACGCCTTTAAAAACAACCTTTTGAAACCTGCACGGATCAAAAGAGTCCTCAGATCTCTCCCAAAGAGAGATTAATGGATCAGGATCTTTAATCAAAGATATTACGGGAAATCTAGATCAACACGATCTAGAAGAAATAAGCAGTGCAATCCACAATCTTCACGAAAATTAAGTCAAATTAAATGAGCAAAACAACGCTCAAATTGCAATCAATCAGGGTATGATCGATAGATTCAAATATATACAAAGATACGTTAAAAATAGTAACAAGAGGATCACATTCGAATTAAACCGACTGGCTAACGCAATCGAAGTGGGGCTACACATGTTCAAAATAGATCAATATATATCCAAATCATTTAGCACAATAGACACACTGTCACAACATATCGACGCCATACTAAACGCCCTCAGCTAAGCCAAACACCGACAGATTTCACGACATTTACTAATCAATAAAGAAATACATTTCATTAACGATATACTATCCAACGACCTCATAGAAATTTTAAATCCGAATAATATATACGAGCTACTAAATTTACAAGGATACTATAATCTATCCAAAATTCTACTCAGTATTCAGGTACCAAAGTTCTTAGAATGAACATTTAGTTATTACAACTTTAAACCTATCCCCTCAAAAAATCTAATGAACACTCCTCCTTATCATCCAGTATCATCCTTGATGAACAAAATTATCTATTCATACAGGAACCATAACGAGGTGGAAAACGTATACTATTGCAACAAACAAGCACTACGATCAACATCGCACTCTTGTATACCAAACATAATACTTCAACAACCGGCCAGGTGTAACCATACGTACGACGATCCGGAAGACGAAATTATAGTGAGCTTACAAATGGAAAGCTCTACATAGCTACAATGGAAGAACTACAATTTACATCAACATACCATCAACGCGTAAAATTCATCCAAGGTTAACTTCTAATGGAATTCAACAACTGTCAAGTCACAATGATGGCCTACCAAAATACCGCAATTTAACGAGAAGTGACATTCGATGAGGCGCAACCACCAAACCCACAACCGGCCATGCGAACCAAGTCCTTATGGCCTTCTCTTCGGCGAGGAGTTACGCTTCTCTTCACGCAACACAACCAACGAAACAACAACAACATAACAAAATAAGAGAACTTCTTTTCTATCGCGCGCATTAGAAAACCACGCGCACTAAAAACACCGAATATACATAAATGCAACGGTGGAAAATGCAATTAAGCATAAAGGCATTTATGCACATTCCGGCATCAAATATCAACATGTTAGATTAAGAATCGTATTGTAATTAGTTGTTAAATTAGTGGCTAAGAGTGAACACCTCAAATAAATAAAATAAATAAATAAATTGAATAAACACATAAATAAATTGTGAAGTTGGCAACACGGTTTGGTTTGACAACCGATTTGATTCAAGCTATTGGACATATATTTTGGTTAATCGATTGCTACTACAAAGTGTAAATTCGTTTACGCTTGACTGAAAACTGTGTGAGTCATGCGGCTTAAAGCGATGCGTTTGGAACTTTTAAAAAATTATTCACAACATTATAAATTAGTTTGCATGCTCAAAATGGCATGTATGATTCTAATCAAAATTGTTTAATAAATAAATAAATTAATTAAATAAATAAATAAATTTGACAGCTAAAATTTGCTTTGTCATTAGTTTGATTTGCCATTCCATAATGAATAGACTCCCGCGAGAGCGTGAGAGCAACACTTGCAAATTGTTGAATTTTTCTTATCAAAATAATGGTTCTGATCGCCAAATTCATCGTGCACTACGTCCATTTTACGGTCATCATAACCGTGCATTAGAGCGGGTAATTCGGTAAACTATGGATCGTTTTTGCACCACGTATATACTCTAAATGATAATAGGCATCCAGTAAGACGTCAAACAGTGCGTACCGACCCAGACATAGACGCTGTATAGCGTAGCCTTGAGGAAGACCCATCAATCAATTCGACGTCGTTCTGAGCAACTGGAAATTTTTCCTCCCTTTATGGAAGATTTTATCCCAGGATCTTGGTTTACGTGCTTACAAAATTCAACTGGTGCAGGGATTAAAGGCATCCGACCATCGCACACGACGCCAATTCGGCCAATAGGCTGAAGCACAAATTGATATTGATGTTGATTTTCCAAACAAAATTGTGTTCAGCGATGAAGTTCACTTTTGGTTGAATGAGTATGTTAATAAACAGAATTGTCAGATTTGGAGAGAAGATAATCCACAAGCCTTTGCCGAAACACCATTACATCCAGAGAAAATCACTGTTTAGTGCGCTTTATGGGCCGGCGAAATCATTGGTCCATATATCTTCAGAAATGATGATGGACAGAACGTTACAGTCAACGTCATATATCAATCAACCATCATGGGTTTATACCTGGCCGATCCACATCAACTAATCTGCTTGAATTCACCAGTAAAATAATTAATGAGATAGAAAACCATCATCAAGTTGATGTAGCGTACCATACACGGATTTCAGTAAAGCATTTGATTCCATCTGACATCAAAAAGCACTTCAGAGTTTATTCGCATTTAGGTTTTCACTCGATTACATAAATTGGTTCAAGTCTTTGGCAACAATTTGAAATAATGGGAAATGAGGGATCAAACTTTATAAAAATTACGCCTGGTGTTCCCCAAGGATCTTACAAAAACTCAAACGTGTTCATATTTGCTGATGACGTGAAAATTTTTCGAGCTATTAATGGAATGCTAGATACGAAGAAACTTCAAGAAGACATCGATAGATTAAGTGAGTGATGTGATCGCTTTACTTAAATATTAAGAAATGCAAGATCATGTCTTTCCATCGTAAGGGAAATCCGCTAATTACTTCCTGCAAAGTCAACAACGAAGTATTGCAAAGAGTCAATGAGATCATAGATCTAGGTGTTACATTTGTCGAAAATGCCAGTATCAATAGGCGTATTGAAAATTGTATTGCGAAAGCGAATGCCATGCTTGGATTTGGTAAAAGATGGACAGATGAATTTAAAGACATTCAAACCTTATGTTCACTCTATTTCGCTTACGGTCGATCTCAACTGAAATACGCTGTACCGGTCTGGAATCCATACTATGCTGTACACATTAAAAGAATTGAAAGCAACCAAAAGAAGTTTCTGATTTTCTTGTTAAATAAAAGTGACTGGAATTACGACCACCATTTACCATTCCATGAAACGGATTACCTCCGAACTCAATAAGATGCACGGAGTACAAAATATGCACGCTTGAAAATAGACGACTTCTCTTAGGTGTGGCTTTCGTTGGTAACGTTTTGCTTACACGTTTTGGTCACATTGAGTCAGCAGACATTTTGGAAAACATATAAATTCATGTGCCTTGCAGAACATTTCGAAACCATGAGTTTTTAGTACTAGAACACTATTCCACAAACTATAGAGAAAATAACCCCATTAATAGGTCGTCTAAATCTTTCAACATCGTCGACGACTTATTTGACTTTAATTTATCAAAAGACAACTTCAAAAATATTCTTAGGAATTTTTTTTAAATTTTTAATTGTTAAATCAAGATTTGATTTATTTTTGTGTTTTAAAGTTCTTTATTTGAACTTTTAATATTATTGTTTTAAATTAAATTATATGAAATCATACATGTAAATCACATAATAGATTTCTTTAAATAACATTCGCGGACCTCAAGTCGCACTACCTCAACCACTACTACCTAGAAGAAACTTTAACGTTTAACAACCAGACTTGCAAATGCGTAATTTTTTTTCCCAAGTTGCTACATAAGCCACAAATACCCCAAAACTTTCCCAAACCTTTCGTAAATAACTTCCAATTTCCTGAGAATCAGCACCAACAACTACCACCTAGAATTACCAGGAAAACATTCCCGCAGCCAATGTCGATAGACCAATCCGCTCACTCAGGTCAGCTCAATTATTAAAACCGACCTCGTATGAATTATTTTGCAAATAAAAACCACATTCGAATCAAGTACATGAACCGCTAAAATATCAAAGAATATACCATTCCGAACAACTTGGCGAAGACCCTGATATTGGAGCCTATCATGATGACCTATTCATGAATGAATGAGTACGACTCTCAGTATGATCAAACGCTAATAGAATACACAGACTCCATAGATAATCTAACGCCCACGGACAATATCGACGATAACGTAAACGATAGTGAGATAATGAAATAGAACAACTGGACGTAGCCCATTTTTTAGACTAAGGAGCTCTTCGCTACCTTTTTTGAGCATGTGTCGAAGAGCAGTAGAATTTTTAATTTCCTTATAGATACTGGTTCTAACAAGAAATACGTACAGGAAAAATACATCAAAAATCCAATTTTAAACCAAAAACCCTTCATAGCAAATATAGAGAAGACCGCGTGTCCGTAAATCACGGAAAATATGAATTTACGCGCCACCCGTTCAGCATCAAAAACGCTCCTTCCAACTATCTTTCAACGCACTCTCGATGACATACTCCGTGATCACATCGGAAACGGTGCTGAACACTTCAAGAACATGGAACTAATATTCAAAGTTCTTGAAGACGCGTATCTTCTATAAAGATACAACTTGACAAGTGCGAGTTTTTAAGGGGTGAGGTAGAATTTCTACGCTTCATCATTTCGAAAGATGGGATAAAGACAAACCCGAAGAAAACAAAAGCTATAGCTAACTTTCCTGTCCCCAGAAATGTGAAATAACTAAGATCATTTTTTGACATGGCAGGATTTTATCGCAGGTTCATTCACGACTACGCGAAACTAGCGAAGCCCCTGACTTCTCTTTTAAGAGGGGAAATATCAACACGTGTCCAAAGCCCTCTCGAAAACTAAACAGGTCAAGCTCGCAGAGGCAGCCTTCAATAAAATGAAACACTCACTGGTCTCAACAGATGTAATACTCGCGTTTCCAAATTTTCAAAAAGATTTCGAACTCACTACCGACGCTTCCAATTTTGCACTTGGCGCAGTACTCTCCCAGGGAGGTCGACCAATAAACTTTCTCTCTCGAACCTTAAATGAAGCCGAGGAAAACTACGCGGCTAACGAGAAAGAAATGTTGGCCATAATTTGGGCAATATCGGCTCTAACAAACTTCCTTTACGGGTCGAAAAAAGTGCTGATCTTTACAAACCACCAACCACTTACATATGCCCTCAGCAACAAGCATAAATACCACAATGAAGCGGTGGAAAGCGATATTGGAGGAATATAACTATGAATTAAAATATAAACCGGGGAAAATGAACCCTTTTGCAGTCGCATTATCTAGGATTCAACCTCCCCTCAAGTATAAATGCAACGTCAACTACGCAACACAACGACGAAAGCTCATCACATGATCTAATTCCCACAGTGGAGGGCCCGGTTAACGCTTTCAGAAATCAATTGTTACTAAACGTGGGCGAAGAAACCTCATACTAAATACTTAATCCCTTTCCAAATTATACTAGATACATTATCACCCAACCACGGTCCACCAGTACAGACATAATAAATCTCTTCAAACGTTATTTTAACTTCCATACTACGGGGTGTCCGCCGGGAAGGTATACTACTTTGTTTGTTTATGATTTTTGATTAAATGAAAGAGAATGGATCTTATATTGATAAATGTTTTATTTAATGTCGGCAATTATGTATGGAATACAATATCAGATAAATGTCCGCCTCTGTTAGCCTCACAAATGCGAGCCCTTTTGAGCACATTTTTCATTACATTCTCACACATTTCACGCGGTATTTCAATAATTTCATCACGAATATTTTGTTTGAGTTGCACAAGCGTTTCTGGTTTGTTAGCATAAACCTTGCTTTTTAGATATCCCCACAAAAAGAAGTCCAGAGCAGTCAAATCAGGCGACCGTGGAGGCCAATCAACATCACCATTTTTTTAAATAACTTGTTGTGGAAAGAGTTCTCGCAGTAATTCCATTGTAATCCTGGCTGTATGCGATGTGGCACCGTCTTGTTGATACCACATGTTAATCAAGCCCAAAGTATACAGTTGTGGCGTTAAAAAATTTTCAATCATATCACGATATCGCTCCTCATTCACAGTTACCGTTACGCCGCTTTCATTTTCAAAGAAGTAAGGTCCAATGATTCCTCCGGGCCAAATTGCACACCAGACTGTCACTTTTAATGGATGTAGAGGTGACTGATGAATAATGTGAGGGTTTTCCATTGCCCAGAACCGACTATTCTGTTTATTCACATATCCATTTAAATGAAAATGTGCCTCGTCACTCATTATGATTTTTTCATGAAAATCGGGGTTGTCATGGGCGAGCTGTAACATCCTATTGGCATATGTACGGCGGCGTAAATGGTCTTGTGGAAGAATTTGCCACGTGTTTACTTCACGACTGTCAAGTATGAACTGTCAATACTAATATTCGCCTAAATGGAGGCAAAACAAAGTAGTATACCTTCCCGGCGGACACCCTGTATTAACGGACTAAGGACAACCGAAAGCATAATGGGAAAGGTACTAGAAGCATATTCAATCCACTTCAGAGGGTATAAAATTCGATTTACGCGGAAGATGGTTCGAGACATTTCGGACGAGACTCAAGAAGAAGAAAAAATACTATCCGTCCATCGACGTGCACAACGAAATGCTGAAGGGAACAGAGATCAAATCATCGAATCCCATTACTTTCCGAGAATGAGTCGGAAAATTAAGATATTATTGAAATGTTGCGCCACATGCCAGGAAAACAAGTATGACCGTCACCCAAATAAACCTATTCTAATTCCAAATTAGTCTAGTCACACCCTTCATCTGGACAACGGAAAATAAACTGGTACTAACTGCCATTGACAAGCTCAGTAAACTCGACTTCTGCAAACCAATAAAATCTAAAGCAGCGGAAGATATTAAACAACCACTGCGAGATATTCCTTTTTTCTTTAGCATGCCAGAAGTAGTGGTAATAGATAATGAGAGCTCCCTTAATTCGAATTCAATAACGTCCATGTTGGAAGATGGACTAAACATAAGTATCTTTAGAATTCCCCCTACAAAAGCGAAGTAAATGGTTAATTGGAGAGCTTTCACTCTACCCTTTCAGAAATAATGAGCAGGCGTAGAGCGAAACTTCGAGGAGCTTCTTGAAAGATCCATTAATGAGTATAACCACTCGATTTTACTATCACTTTGGCACAGATCCCAATGCGAATCCTGAACAGTTAGAACAAATTCGAAACGAAAATATGATCGGGCTCAAAAATATACAGGAGAAAGACTTAAAACTTCATCACAAAAAATGTAAACCGATAATAGCCTACCAATCTGGGCAGAAAATTTACGGAAAACGCAATAAAAGGTTAAGATCAAAATTAAATAACAGCCGGTATCTGTCTAATACCACCATTTCAATTTTAGTTCAATCCTGCGCGGTACAATCACCGAAATCCAAAGTCTCGACTACACAAAATTCACAAGTAATATCAACCAGTACAGGACGGGCAAAAATACAGAAAGGCATCTTTAACTGATACACATAGTCGAATTAGAAAAATATCAAACTTTCATAAATCCTCATCCAATCAATACTGAACCCAAAAATGACTGAAGACCATCCTTTAGTACCGTACCGCCGGAAATCCAGATCACGAGGATTTCGAAGTAATTAAAGACAAAATAAATAATGAATTAGAGAATAACAATAAACAAGTAATCATAAACCAGATGTAAAATGAGAGAATTAATAACATCACGAGAATGGCCAATGAGATTATCAATACGATACAAAAAGATACAAATAGCCCAATCCGTTGGGTCAAGGCGGGAGTTATCAATTCACTCATTTTATCTAATACTGAAATAAACTTAGCCATTAGACTTCGCGGACCTCAAAATTATTACCAACAACCTGCGTTTACTTTACATAATTTATATTCCGATAACTACGCTGGAGCTATATAAGAAGTTAACGGTAAAACCTGTCAAAAGAAAAAATAGAATCACCAAAATTACATATGAAAACATTATTAAATGTCACAACCAAATTTATAGCGTTACCAATGAGTGTAAAACGATGACTTCTATATCAATTTGTAAGTAAGACAATCTTTTAGATTTAAGTAAACCTACCTGTGGTTCCAAATGCAACCATACCAATAGTCATCATGTACCAACTGTAAGCCAGATAACAGAAGGATTAATATTACTCAACCAACACGACGGAAATATCAACAGAGGAAACGAAATACAGCTGCTAAACGGAACCTACTTAATCAAGTTCAACAATCTGACGATATCAGTCCACAACAGAATATTCGTTTCAAAACAAAAGTCGACCGTCCATGCTCTCCCTGCCATATTGCAACCAAAACCTACCGAAGACGGATTCACAGAAACATTATCGTTGCAAATGGTGGAAGAAATGCAAATCAACAATACCATGCACATCATCCTAATGACAGAACAATTTACATAACAAATTTGGAGTTGGGGATCGCTCTCACTAGCGGTCATCATAGTCACAATATTGGCAACCATAAGATGCAAAAAGGATAATAAATTGAAAATCCTAAACACAATAAACATTAAAAATAAGGGTTTCGTACTGTGAAAACTATAATTGTCCGCTCCGAATAAAGGGAAAATAATTTTCTAATTCATGCAGAGGCTGAACTAACAGGTTATATTATATCATCGAACCTGGAATACAGGCGAATGAGACGATATATTGCAACAACTAAAATGCAAAATAACCGAAACATACAGAACCTACCAGTAGCAAAATTGATCCAGAAATAAATTTAATGATAACCACAGTTAATAATTTAATTATATTTTACAGTTATTTAGCACTATAACACTTACCGTTGTAGAGAAACGAGAGCGTACCACTTTAAGATAACAATAATAATTATAAACAGACAACAAATTTAAATTTAATTTTAGAAATTAATGAAAAATTTTTATTTAAAATAAATATTTTGGTTGCTGGTTGTTGAGATGCTGCTGCTGTTGCAATATTACAAAACTGAATAAAAAAAATTTAAATTTTCTATAACTTACTTGTACATACAAATTTTTTACTGTAATCTGTATGCAATAAAAATCGAATTGATCCAGTATTTTCGCTTTTGGTAAACAAGATAATAAAATATTGAATTGCATCGACCAAATCTGGTTTTTGCCGGTTACCAATTTGTTTGAATTATAGACGTACGAGTGCGCCTATGAACACCTGCAATGTTAAATTTAATTTGTACTTGTAAATACTAACTGCCACGCCATCATGTTAACTATGCATTAAATAAGTGTGTCCTAGTGTGCATCTATGAAACAATTGCAATACTGTTTATTTCATAATTTAGTATTGGTAACGATTTTGATTGATATGAAAACCGGTGTGATAATCAAATTTGTTAATTTTGTTATGTGAACAAAATTGTTTTTGTTGGATGGGAAGACCGTTGTTCTGTCTAAATTCTTTTTGAATGTGATTATTTATACGGAGAATTGTCCGTTAATAAATTATTCAGTCTACGGAGAATTGTACAGTTTGAAATTAAATTTATTGTGTGGCGTTTCTTGTAATTGTAGTAACAAGCCGCTTCACCTTAGTATAGTTCAAGTTTTATTATATAATTTTCAACATAATTTTCAGTACAAATTTATCTCTAAATATCTACAGTAACCTTACGGTTTTATGCTACCGGTGTGACGTTTTAATCAAGTATCAAAAGTGTAGCTACACAAATAATCATTTTTCAAAAGTGTATTTACACAATTTAATGAAACGTGTAGTTTAACACAGAAGAAAATGTAGCTGGGTTGAATTTTTTTATTTAAATTAAAATTTATTTGATAGGTACATTACATTTCGAAAAGATGATAAGCAAAAATATATAAACCTGGAATAAATATTGTTAAACACCGTTTTAACGTTACACTCGGGGAATTTCCCACCGACTGTCTACCGCCCGACTTGCGATATTTAATATGAAAGTGTAGAGGAATGGATGTCTATTCAGATCTGGGAATGTCTTCAGATTGTGTGTACTCTTATGGATTAATTTTGATAACCACCAAAATAACGCGACCCTCGGGGAATTTCTCACCGATTTCAGAATATCACTCCACCTGCGATATTTAATATGAAAGTGAAGGGGTAGATTGCAGGCTATAACCAAGTAATTCTAGAGATGTGTATTCAGATCTGTGAATCCCCTCGTATTGTGTGTATTCTTATGGGTAAATTTTGATAACCGCGTTAATATGGTACTCGACCCTCGAGAAATTTCTGACTAACTTTAGAATTCCACTCCACTTGCGATATTTAATATGAAAGTATAGAGGTAGATTGTAGGCCATAATCAAGTAAGATTAGAGATGTCCATTCAGATCTGGGAATGCTCTCGGATTCTGTGTATTCTTATGGGTTAATTTTGATAGCCACCATATTAACGCGGACTTCCGGGAACTTGCGATATTTAATATGAAAGTGAACGGGTAAATTATAGACTATAATCAAGTAATTCTAGAGATGTATGTCTTTTCAGATCTGGGAATGCCCTCGGATTGTGCGTATTCTTATGGATTAATTTTAATAACCAGCATATTAACGCGACCCTCGGGTAATTACTCACCGACTTTAGAAGATCGCGACTAGCAATATTTAATATGAAAGTGTAGGGGTAGATTGTGGGCTATAACCAAGTCTCAGATCTGTGAATTAAAACAATTTTTTTGTAATTATAAAATATTTCGTTGGCTGTATATATATTTGGTATTTTTTTCTTGCATAAATTCGATGCTTTAATTATTTCTTTTTCTTTAACAATATATAAGTATTTAACTGTATATAATAATTATATCATAACTGTTTTTTGTAATTATATATATATATATATATATATATATATATATATATATATATATATATATATATATATATATATATATATATATATATATCTATATATGTATATATATATATATATATAGATAATATAACTAAATTAAACCCAAAAAAAACATTATATCGTATGTAATATATAAATAATAAATAATATATGCTTAATAATAAATAAATGAATAAAATCATTTAGGTAATTATTATTCTTAACTTGGTTTAATTTTAATGGTTAAACTAAACGAATTAAGAAAAATGGCGTTTTAATTATTAATTTAATTTTAAATTCTGTTTGTTATTGCTTTTGTTATACTCAGTGTTATTCTATTTTTTTTTTTAAATTTGAATATACACATTCGCGTAATATATATATATATATATATATATATATATATATATATATATATATATATATATATATATATATATATATATATATATATATTGTATATACATATAAATAACTGTAATAAGTAACGAACTAATCCTAATAATTAATTACTTTTATTAATTTTTAATTTTCTTTTTTTACAAGGCAATATTTGGCTATAATTTTAATGTTTTTTATCTATAAAATATCACTTTATTTTTTATATATTCTCGTTAAATGAACATAATGAAACCATGTTTCTTCATAATCCACCATATCGTTCAGAACAGTTCAGAACGGTTCAGAACAGCTTAGAAAAGAGAATATTTCTTATGTATACGAATTTTATTTATATACATAAAACATACATATACATATATATATATATATATATATATATATATATATATATATATATATATATATATATATATATATATATATATATATATATATATATATATATATATATATAATTAAAAGTTTTATATTTATATGTACATCCATAATTCTATAATAACGATAATTTTTTGGAAGTTATTATGGCTCCTAGTCGGTAAGTACCTCTATTTAGGATATTGATTTTTGTAAATCGAGTCTTAATTCGTGTTCTTAAATAATCTTGTAAACAAAATAGAATTCAGTTTCCTAATAATGTATGACTATGTATATTAAGGCTATACATTTGAGAAAATTTCACTATAATATTCAAAGTTTTGAAATTAATCAAAACAATAATTATAATCACAATTTTAACCAAGATCAATTAAATAATGTGGTATTTGGCGCTATATTTTTTATTGCAAAGTAAAATGAAAATTTCTCAACGTGCATGTGAATACATTTTTACCAAAGACATTCGTTTTTATTCTTAGCTTTGACCTAAATGTGTATGAAAAAGAAAAACGATTGATTTGTGTCGATTTTAGTTGTCAAATGTCTTGTCCAATAACTGTTAATCTTACTATGCCGTTCTTCTTTCGTGACAATGTTTAAAGCGGAACATATATGACATGTCTTCGACGTTTCTCACTCTATCAAATACTTTTTAAAATTGCGTAGATAAACAATCGAGGGAAATAAAAAATTACATTTTATTTCATGTTCCTGCAAAATGTGTTAAGTGTAAGAAGCCATATCCTGCAAACTACCGAGGATGTGAAATAGGTAAGTAGCAATAATCAAACTTTCACCAAAGAGGAACCAAAAATTCATGCTAGTAATATGGGAGAGCCAATACTATACTCGCAAGTGTAATGACAAAACCAGTTATTTCGAAGGCCATTGCCGAAGATAAAACAGTGTTTTAAAAGATACTAAGAAGCATGAAAGCTCTTAACATTCGACTGGTTAAGCAAGTCTCTCGAACTGAAATGAAATCCATGCTCTATTAAAATGATGCAAACAAGCACAAATAAAACATTAAGACCAGTAACCTGGAATGCAAATGGGCTAATGCAACATATTCCAGAATTAGAAATGATCGTAAATATTGAAAAAAAATAGATAGGAAAGTAGTAGGAAACCCATTTTACTTCAACTTCATATCTTAAAATATATGGATATAGCTGTTACCAAACTGTCATCCAGCAGGAAGGGCAAAAGGAGGATCGTCGGTGGTTATTAAAGAAAACATCAAACACTTTACAAATCTTAAAATTGAAGAGGAATTTATGCAAATAGTCACCTTAAAAATATTTATAAATAACAACAAAGAATATGGTGTATTGTCAATATATTGCCCCCC
This sequence comes from Nephrotoma guestfalica, assembly GCA_963691935.1. Lineage (NCBI taxonomy): Eukaryota > Metazoa > Arthropoda > Insecta > Diptera > Tipulidae > Nephrotoma > Nephrotoma guestfalica. Next base: position 10,192,799 of record OY829916.1, on the reverse strand, counting down.
AAGATATAATTTAATTGAAGACTATTGCACATAATTTAAATCACTTGGATCAAGTTTCATAATTGGAAGTGATTTTAATGAAAAACATACCTACTGGGGATCACAAGAGTAATCTCTAAAAAAGGAAGATCAACCAACTTATTGGCCTACGGATAGAACCAAAATAACCGATATCATAATTTCTTTATCGCCAAAGGTATATACGAGAACTAACAGCGAGAGGATTATGTCAGATCCCACGAATGTTATTATCACAAACAGTGCAACGGTTGTGAAGAAAACTAGTCCGCTTTGCGTTACTAATAACAAAACATGGTGGGAGAATGTCCATAGACTAGTTGAGGATAATATTGATCTTCAGGTGCCAATTAAAAATCCGATATAGCTAGAAGAAGAACTAGAATAACTCAACAAGAGCATACAAGAAGCGGCGTGGAGTAGTACACCGTCAAGTTCAAAGGAAATGAGCCGAAATGATATTTATCGTCTGAAAGTTAGAGAACTGGTTGTAATAAAAGGAAAAGCAAGAAAGGATCAAAGAAGTTGAGCGCCAGATTATAATTCTTAATTTTTTGTCCAGTAAACTAAAGTTGCTAATTAAAGAAACCAAGAGCGAAACCAATTATAAATATACTCATATCTCATTATACGAGTACGGCACCTCTTTTTCGGCAACCCGCTATAACGGCTTTTCTTATTATGACTTAGTTTTCGATTTACATCTATAAATATTCGATATACGGCCAAAAAATTGTTGTATATGAACAATTTTTAGGAACCAATCTTGGCCGTATATCGAGGTTTTGGTGTACCTAGGTGACCTTACTGGGGAAAAGGTACAGAGTATTCCCTTTAGAAAGCGGCAAAATTTTTAAAACGACCTAAACTACAAATTCCACCAGTAAAAAATGAAGATGCAACATGGGCTATAAGTGCTATAAATCTTCGTTGTTTGCAGCCCACCTCGAGAACACGTTCCAGCCTCTATTCAGACAAACAGGAGAGGAAAACATACCAACAGTAAATAAAATGGATAACTGCAATATATCTCCTGTCACATTACAAGAATTAAAAGAGGAAATCAACCTTAACCATTTTTTCAAATAAGGACTTAATTACAGAACAAATAGTAAAAGTTCTTTCTCAAAAAGGACTACATAAATTACTCCAAACAATTAACGCAGTATTCAAACTTAAACACGTTCCAAATCAATGGAAAGTCGCAGAAATAATCATGATACCTAAACCAAACAAACCACTTAATGACACAAATTCGTATAGGCCGATTTACTTACTTCAAATAATTTCAAAATTATTCGAGAAACTACTCCTAAAGAGACTCAAACCAATAATAGCAGAAAGAAATCTTATTCCTCTACATGAATTTTGCTTCAAGAAAAACCATTCAACAATAGAATAAATACATCGAAATTCAAACCTAATTGAAGATTGAAAACAAAAAAATTTGTGCAAGTATCTTCTTGCGTGTAGCACAGGCCATCGACAGAGTATGGCATAAAGGCTTGAACTATAAATTACAAAGAAACTTTCCAAAGCAGTTTTATGAACTACTAAAATCTGACATATCTAATCAACACTTTCGTGTTAAATTTGATGGCGAATACTCAGAAATAAAGAAAATATCAGCAAGAGTACTAGCAGGTAGCGTTCTGGGACCAGTCTTATATGTTCTATGTACCTCGGATCTGGCAACGGTAGAGGAGACTAATATAGCAACATTTGCGCATGATTCGGCCATCCTAGCAGTCTCTGATAGCATAGAAGAATCCACAAGCAAATCGCAAAGAACTACTAATTGCAAATGGCTAATATGGCTTCGCATATCGAAATACTTCGGTCAAACCACTGCTAACACAAAAACACATTAAAAGCGACGAAAGTCGGCGAATAAATATATAAACAAAGATTGGACGAATGTTGTGTTTATCGATGAGTCAGCCTTTTGCAGTTTTAATGTTAAAAGGCGTGTTTGGTCAAATAAGCAAAAAAAGGATAGTCCGACTGTTAAGCACCCGCTCAAGCTCCATGTATAGAAATGCTTAAGCAAGCAAGATTTTGGTAAATTAATCGTTTTAACACGGAACCTAAACGCACCTTTCATGATTAAAATTTATTCACGAGGTTTGTTACTATCTGGCCGGAAATGGTTTGGAGCGGGGATATTGTAAAAAGAAGATCCGAAACACAGAAAATTCTGTTTGGAATCTAAACTGAAAAAGGGCATCACAACAATGGATTGGCCTTCTCAGTCACCTAATGCTAATCTTATCGAAAATGCATGGGTATTAAGCTGACAATGTACCACATAAAAAATTTGAGCCATCTAGCGCGAGTCGTCCGGAAGATATGGAAAAATGTATGACCACAGTATGCAGAAAATTTCGTTGATAGGATGGACAAAAGGTGCCAGGCAATAATTAACCCTTTCAGTGAACTTGTCCACAATTGTGGACGTCATCTTTTCCTTATATTTGTTAGTCAAATACATATAGTGCTGGTAACACTCTTTTTGATGTGTTTTGTTTTGTTGTGTTACGAATTTCAATGAGAACAATTTATTTGTCGTCTAATATGACTCAAAGTGTAAGGTTCTCGTCGAAACAGGTAAGAACAAGTATATATTTTTTAAATTTGTGGGCATAACTATATTTATACATAAATTGGTACAAATCATTCCAATACTAACACGATTCTTACACAATACAAAAGTACAAAATGCAACGGACCGTTCAACTACCAGGAAAATATTTGAAACCACATGAAACTTTGGAGCTTCTAAATTCAGACGATTCAGAGCTGGAAGTTTCAGACGAGGAATGTGATGAATGCGTGGATCTGAATCAAATACAATTACCTAAAAATAAAAATCGATTGAGTTACAAAACCGAAGAAAATATTTTACAGGATCCTGAAACTGCGACCGTTGTACCGAGTGTTCACCGCTACTGATGTTTACTGATATTAGTCAAAATAAGTAATTTCTTTTGGATATCATATATTAATGATGAATCTTAAGTTAAGCAGACTTTCGAGGTATTGGGACGAAGTTTTTGGATTTGATGCCGTCAAGCATGTAAACAGTCTTCAAAAATTTTACCAATTAAGAGTTTGCTTGCATTTTGTGGACAAAAGAAAATTAAATCCTCACAACAAAGATCGGCTAATCGACTCTATTTGAAGAAGATGTTGGGAACATCCCTCGGAGGAAACGCTCGCAGTGGACGAGCAAACAAAGTAGTATATGAAGGGCAAACCGTATCAGTGGAGTATAAAGGTATTCGAACTCTGTGGCAAAAGTGGATTACCACATAATTTTTTATTTATGTAGGTCCAGCAGGTGTGGTAGAACTAGCTAAACGGATACCATAGAACGGCCATTTAATTTTCTTTCTTAACTAGTAGTTATCAATTATTTGAGAGACCAACACAATTTAAAATTAATGCAACTGGTACTTTAAGAGTTATTCGGTTTGCGCACCCTCCACATGTAAATGATAAGCAGTTAAAGTTAAAAGAGCGAGGTTGTTATGATGAAGTGATCAGCTTAGAGGAAGCATATGTATTGTGAACTGGCAAGCCAATAAGCCAATTTATTTAGCATCAAATTACATGGGTGTCGGAGTTGAAAAATCCCTAAGCCGATGGGACAAAAATGTTAAAATGTACGTGGATGTGAATCAGTCGGGCATAGTAGCCGAATATAATTTTGGAATGGGAGGAATCAATTAATAGCGTATTATAGAATTTTTATAAAAACCAAAATATGAACGCTAAGAATGGTTTCCCATTGCTTGAACCTTTCGGTTGCCTCATCGTGGATCGAATACAAAAAGAAATTTAGAGCAAGCGATTCATTCAACAAAAATCAAATGGATGACTTTTATAAATTTAGATTACACGCTGCCAAGATTTTGATTTCCATCAAATTACATAAAAGAGAGGTCGATCGCTATTCATTCCATTTGAATCGACGTCTTCAATTTGCAGCACATCGAAAACAAGTTTAAATATGAAGTGCGCCCAATAGGTAAGAACCGTTTGGATAAGATGAACCATCTGCCGCTGCTTGAAAACGCATTAAATGTATCAAGATTGCCAAAACGTCTTGTCAAATCAAGTCTTTATTGCACAAAATGTAAAGCGCATTTATGCCTCAATAGTATTGCTGTGCTTTTACGAATATCACTCAAAAGACTGAATATTATAGGTGGACGCTGTTTTTATGGTTGAGACTGAATTTCCAAAATTTTATTTATCAATCTGGAATTATCTGGATAGATAAATATAGAATTTCCGATATTAAGTGTGATTTTAATTTGAACATTTCTTTGACGGCATTAGTACTCGTTCATTTTAAACCCCAATTTCTCAGCGCTCGGGTTCAATATTATAATGAATCAAATATTTTTGTAAATCTGTCATGAAATTTCATAATAAAAATCAACAAAGAAATTATCATATGGCTAACTAAATTTTTGTACTGAAAGGGTTAACAGTAATGGCGAGTTTTTGCCGTGTACGCTCTTGTTGCACCTACTGTAAATTATCAACAATGTAATAAATTCTTCGCTATCCTACAAACGTTCAACACGATTATTATCAATCAAAATTGATAATAATCGAAATATATCTAAATTAGTTTACCATATTTAGAACCAGTACTCTGCAGTTTTGTAATTAGCAGTTTTCTGCTATATCTGTAATGTTTGCAAAACTATGGTTATATCACAAAAAGACAATGTTTTTTCACAAATGAAAAACACTAAAAAGGAGAGAGCTTTTAGGTCATGTTATCATCTGGGTTTGTCTGCGTGTACTTGGGCTTTTATATTCAGTATCATGCACCTTTTCGGTGTTAATCTGTTTGCTTTTATGGTTTAAAATTATTTTTTGGAGAAACCCACTATTATCCAAGTAGCAAAATGAAACCAAAGTTTCAAAAAACCAGAAGCGAGATAGTATTTAAGAGTGTTTATGTAACCTCCTTCAATTTCGAATAATTTACACATTTTTGGACAAATTTTATGAAATCCTTTTAACACTAGCAACACTCTTTAAATGGTTTCCTAATACTCAAAAATTGACTGATTATTTTCAAACCGTTCGTAAACGGATTTATTTTTGAACAATTGCATCGTATTTTAAACGGACTTGTAATTACAATTACAATAATTTGCTTCTATTAGGGAATTTTTACCACGAGAAGTTTAACAACTTATAAAATAATTCGCTAAGTCAATATGAATTTATAGGCAGAAAGAATTTAGTTGTATTTCTAGAATTTGGACAATGCCTCTCTCATAAACATGGTGAATAATGACAAATCTTTTAATCTCACCTCCAAGTGAAACAACCAATCTGGCTTTAAAAGATTTCCAACAAAAAAATAGACCAACAAGTTTTTTAAAACGATTTTGAATGTAAGTTTTTATAAAGTCAGTTAATAACCAATTTTGATTGGATAGTGTGTTTCTTAGTCTTTTACAAGCCGTGTTAAAACATGGTTTTTTTGTTACGGTGTTTTTGAAATCAACTTCTTTAAAACCGTTTCAAAAATTTAGAATTTTTTAGACTAACTAAAATTGGTTCCCGAATAATAAAAATAAAATGAAATTTTATCAAAAAACGCGGCGAAACCAATAAGGTTTCATAACGTGCCAAAAACTTTTTACTTTCCCTTTTAAGGTTTCCTATCGGTTTTAAAACGTATTTGAAACCAAAAATTGCTACGTTGGTTGGGATCTTTCCAAGGTGGTTTTAAATTAAATAAATTCATATTGACTTAGCGCATTATTTTATAAGTTGTTAAACCGCTAAAACTTCCCGTGATTTCAGTTAAGATTAAAAGTTACTAAATGGTTTTTATAAACCGTTTATAATATGTTGGGATTGTTCAAAAATAAAACCGCTTACGAATGGATTCAAAATAACCGGTCAATTTTTGCAGGGTATTTGGAAACCATTTAAAAAGTGTTGCTATATAGTGTCAAAAGGGATTCATAAAACTTATTCAAAAACGATTAAATTATGAGTGAAATTGAGATACGATACGATTACATGAACTCTTAAATTAAACCTCGCTTCTAGTTTTACTGAAACTTTGGTTTCATTTTGCTACTTCTTGAATTATTACAGCTGAATTCCATAAGTTCATCAATATTTATGAGTTTTTAGATTAATTCAAACCTTTGTGCATTTGACATACAACACTTTTTATATTGCACAACTAATTTTGAGTCATACTCTTGCTGCGATGTTCTAATTCATCACTTTTTTCGCTTCGATTGAATATCCCTATTCTTTTTATAATAAAATTGCCGTAAATAGTGATGGGTTAGAACATCTCAGCACTATGGTGTTACCTGGTTTATGCACAAGATGTTAAGCAACCGAAAAACAAGAGACTCGTGCAGTGGCATTTCCTCATGTTGAATTTAAATATCATTAAATTCTAAAAAAATCTTATAGTAGCTTCCTACAATATATTTGGCAACATTGTAATTTAATAATTACAAATAATAGTCTATTGTGTATAAGCGGATTTTGATTAAATTGCCGTTCTCGATAAAATGTCCCTTGATTTTTAATTTATACTATCTTCATCAACCTTTATATGTCTTGTACATATATACTTTCTACTTACATATTTATATTTAAATTGTTTAATAATTGTTAAATACAAGAATTATACGTTTGGTTAATAAATGTTGATATAATTTGGTACATGCTAAGTGTTATAGTTATAATTTATAAAAATATACTCTAATTTAGTGCTCTTCTTGATTTTCGTTTAGAATTCCAGAGGGTCGATTTTGTTTGAAATCCCAGACATGAGACGAGATTTTCGTATACGTATAAGGAGTATATGTAGTATACAATCTTATATTAGTATGTGCTTATGTCGTTCCGTTGCCTTACTTTTTTGACATATCCCTAGCACTTCGGCAGGCGAATTAGTAAAAATAGTTGTTTAGTTAAGAAAAAATTTAAGTTTTATGAGTTAATTATTTTTAAACTAAAATTAAATAAATTAAATTTTATTTAAAGCATATTTGCATTTACAAATGTTAAATTATAAATGGCGCGCATTCGCACTAACACAAAGACACATACCACTCCTATATACTTGCGGTTATTATTTCCTCATGCCCTCGGATTGCGAACAAAATCGAGCATCAGGAGAAACTTTAAACGATTTTAAAATTTTTAAAAGACATATTTGAATTCAGAGAGCAAGGAGGAATGTTGCTCGGCGTCAATTGTTCTAAGGTTGTCCAGAGCCATTTAAACATAATATTTATTTATAAATAGGTGTTATATAATTTGTTTTGGTATATGTATAAGTCATATGTATATTGTATAATAAAATAACTACTATTTCCTTTAATTTTTTTTTTTCAATTATTAATTATATACTTAGTTTGGTTTTCCTTAATTAATTAATAATAAATAATTAAATTATTTTGTAATTAATATTTTTAATTAGGTTATACATTTTGAATTGTAATTACGGATTAAGATAATAATATTTTAAAAAAAATTGAATCCTCCAAATTATTATATGTAAGTATATAATAGCAGGATACTATCGTCAAATAATATAAATTATTAAAATTAATTTAAAAATTAATAGTATGGTCGAATTTTGAACTTTATTGTTTTATATAGTATCTTGATTTTACGTATAAATTTGTACAATAAATTAAATAAGATAATGAATTTTTGAGTGCTTTTTGTTTAATAATATTTGTAAATATTTTTATGCGCAAATTAAGTTTTTGTTCAATGGAAGACACAATATAATTTTATTATTCAACATAAAAACAAAAATTATGATTTATTAATTATATTGGAAGTTTCTCTATAAACGGTATATCAGAAACTTGCCTATATAATAATTCTCAGAGGACGGATGGACACATAGCATCATTTTAGATTTTATATATCCGGTTGTGCATTACAATATTTGGGGAACCAATTCCGTTTCGATAATTATTTTATGTTTTATTTTATTTTTGGAAGACGAATCACATTTTTTAGAACGACCTAGCAGCGGGTAAAATTATGTCGTTCATAAGAATATAATGTGCGTAAAATGCGTTCTTAATAAATATTCGTGATACTTCAGGTGCGAAATTTAAATTGGATCCAAAGAATAATAAAGTTAAAACTGTTCAAACGATAATTTGAGGAAGAAAAAAGGATTAATCATCAAAAATCACCCAATCCTAGTTTATATTAACCGTTATAATGATATTCAAGGTTCTATTGTAAAATTAGTCACTTCGAATTTCACTCATAACTTAAAAACAAAATTAATTAGTTTATCAAACACAGGGCCAACAATAAGGTAAATTGATAATAGAGACCTCACACTAAAACTGATGTAAATCTTTAATTTTTGCATACGTGACCTTTTCTGCATATTTTCAAAATATTTCGACAATTTACTGTAATTTTTAGGTAATAGTCTTACTTATAACGTCATCATTATTATAAATTTATCTTAATATTGGCCCTGTGTTGAATGAAATAATTAATTTGCGATAAAAAAAGGTTTATTTGAGAAATTTGTGAGTAATAGTGTTAAAGTTATGAGTGAAATTCAAAGTGACTTATTTTACAATAGAACCTTGATTATTTCTATAACGGTTATAGGTAGGATGTGTGTGTATCACCTCCCAAATTTATTGTATTTACTTAAGAGTCCGCTCAAAGATGAGCGTTTACACGTCAACTACTAAATTTTACGTGATTGCGTAGACAACGTCAACTTTAATCTGATGTGTATGTGTACGAACTAACATGAAATTAGTTTAGTCAGTAATTTAGTCGATAAAATTGTTATCGGGCACAATGTTGTGCGCCATCGATTTTTTTGTCTAAATTTTTGCCTAACCTAATTGACTATTTATGTTATACTAGTCTCTTATATTCATAAAACATTGATTAATATTTAGTTCTAAACTGCAAAATTAGTTAAAAAAATTGAATCAACATTCAGAAATATTTCGGAGATTTATAAATCTTAATTTATTTATCACATTTTTATTAAAATCAGGTGTCCTGTGCTTTGTGCCATCTATATGAATTAACCATCAATTTAGTTAGTACGAAATTTAGACAAAAAAAACGGCGTGAGGCATACAGTCTAAAGTTTTGTAGCTCGTTTTAAAACCATAATTAAGATTTCACAGTGCCCATTTATATTTTGCTGACATCTACTGACATTTAGTCAAACTAAAAATAATGTAAAGTTGAATTGAACTGTAAATGCCATTCAGTGAACTGACAAATATTAAAAAAATGTATTTATGGCGGCAGCTGATGTACTTTTTTCTTCAATTTAGTGAGCTGATTAAATGTGAACCATTACCATGACAATGAGACCGAATTGGTTGTTTTTTATTTGTGATGGTATTTTAAATATGTACTCGTGCACTATAAGGATGTTGCCCAGATTGACCATGTACTTACTACAATGGCACGTTTAACGACGACTGAGAGTGAGAATTAGTTTAGGCCACCGTATGAGTCGATCCATATACTAACAAATAATTTACGTGATTTAGTATCGAAATGTAAACTTATTTGGCCCTTAGGATAACTAACACTTTTGGTGGCCTTTGTGATACACATATTGAACAATTGTCGGTGATTCTAAATGTACGTACGATCCGTATAAAACCAAATTAAATAAATATCGGGGCTTCCGCTTTCGCTCCGGATGTGTGACATTTTAAAAAATGCGAAAGATTCAAATCAATTATTTAAAATGTGTCAAAAATAACAAGAATAAAATTAGCTTTATTTATTAGTTCTAAATATATATTTGTAGTAAATATAAAAATTGTTCAAATGTGATAAAAGGCTATGCACTTTTTCACTTATTTCATTTATCTGTATTAAATTTATTTATTTCATATCAACAGATTTCAACGATGTGTGCAACATTGTTTATGCGAATGGTACTAAGGTAAGGTGATCCCAATGCAGTATCGAAGCCATGGTGTGGTGAAAATTGATGAATTGATAAATACAGTGAGTCAATGCTAATATTAAAAAAAATTTAAACTTTATTTGGCCATAGAAATTCTTTAAGTTGTTTCAGTAATGTGGGCTAATATTTTATGTCATTCAACTAAAAGTTCTGGTGAAAATTTTCGTCCAACTAAATATACGAATATATGTCGTTTTTGTCGATCGCTGGTCGTCAAGAAGACTTGGTGACGATTAATTATACCCGTTTATCCAGCTAGGTCATTGCTAAAGTTTATCCACGTAATATGATTTTAAATTGCAATAAAATTAACTTGCTTGTAAAAATAGTTTTTAAGATATTATAATAAAATGGGAACCCAAATATAGTTCACAGCCTTTTCTTATTTATTATTATATAATTATTATTATTATTTATAATATATTTATAATTATTAATTTATATAATTATTTTCTATTTATTGTGTTTAATGAGGAAAATAAGCTTCTACTTCGGAAATTTTTATTAATAATTAAATAGTTATACTTTTTAAGAGGAAGGAAATCACAAATTTGAGAATTTATTAAAAATAAAACAAAAAAATACGTTTTCGCGCCATTTTTTGGGCTCTCATATATGACACACGAAGGATCTAGACGAACCAATCAAAAAATGAGGTACAAAAACATTTTTGTTTAAATAAAATTTCCCTATGTTCGACCAAAAAATTTATAAGTATATATAATATAAAAGTAACATGTCTTCAAGATTTATAGTTGTATCCAACTTATATGTAGTCTTTTCTTAAAGATCATAACAACAAAAAATAAATAAATTACATTACACAAAAATATTTAAATTACTTCCGATTTAAGTGATATCATTTGATTTTCATTTTTATCACTATTTATTGTACCTTCAACTGTATTTATAACAGATACATGATCCCGTATCACTATTCCGTGTTCCATTCCAGTAGAATTATCAGGTCCAGGGGTTGATTGAAAAAAACGATCTATAAAAAATCTTATTTTAATGACACAAAAAATTTTAAAGAGTAAATGTTAATTTATAAAAATTAAATAGAATGGCTATTTATTAGTAAATAAATATGATAATTATAAAAATGTAAGGATTCGTTTCTTAAGCAAACGTGTAGTGCCCAGTTACTTTATCAAGGGACGCTCGCTTTATAAATACTTCTCCTTTAAAAATATTCTTTCAAATTTCCTGTTGTAAATGAAGTAACGAACAATCAAAAAATTGTGTACTAAAAAAATTTCCCCGTTTCGTCAGTTCAGGAATTATTAAGTTTTTTGATGAACTCTGTTGTACTCTACATAATACCAAGACTTGTTCAGAGTTGTTGAGAACAGCATACATTACTTTAAATCTTTCTCCATCACTAGACATAAGCCAATAGTCCGGCCATCGAATATTTCCTGAGTTTGAGAGACTATATCTTAACTCCACCCCACAGAAAAATTCTAAAAAAATTATTTTAAATCTTCCTTTATTATTAGAGATGACCCGGTTACCCCGGCAATGAATATTTGCTGAGTTTGGGGGACTATATCACGGCTCCACTCCATAGAAAAATTCTAAAAACATCACAAAAATTAACGGGTGGCCCATCTAGCGTTTGAAATTTGAACTACCGGTTATTTCGAGTGTGGTAACACTTAACTCATTCGTGTTATGACCGAAAATTAGTTTAATGATTGACATTTACGAAATGGATCGCTTTAGGCTTGAACAAAATTGGGAAATATTGAAAACTTACTTTCAAAGTGGTGAGTGTTCTATCCACACTGTAACCTATTTACGTGGAAAAATCCACGTAAACCGTAACGGAGGTGTCAATTGGCCACTCTGCAGCTGCAATAAGACTTCGTTTGCCTTTTTGTGAGCAGCCGTTAAATATAAGTGTTACGCTAGCCACCCAGAGACTATCCAAGACTTGAAAGAACAAATGGAAGTTGCCATTGCTGAGATAGGAGCCATTAATTAGTCCATACTTAATGGCAATATACACTTTCTAATAAAACAAACCGCTTTGAAAAATATTCATTCTTCTTTGAACTAGAGGCAAACTAAATTTCAAACGTTAGATGGGCCACTCTTTACGTTAAATTTTCTTACATCACTAGATATAAGCCGATAATCAGGCTAACGAATATTTTCTGAGTTTGAGGGACTACATCTCACCTCCACCTCAAAGCAAATATAGAAAAACACAAAAATAACTTTAAATCTTCTTCCATCACTAGACAAAATCCGATAGTGTGGCCAACGAATAGTTGCTGAGTTTGAGGCAAATAATTAATATCATTTAGTTGTTCCATCCCCGGGAAAATTTTTCTGTCGTCATAGTATCATGAAAATGCCACTTTTTTACTCTCAGCCCCAAAAAATATTTGTGCGGGGCTGAGAATAAAAATGTGACATTTTTTGGGATGATTGACAAAAATGTCATGATATTAATAATTAGTGTTGCCACCTCATTTTGCGAGGATGAAAATTGGGATATCTTTACATACATCGACTTTACCACTTTTAATAATTTATTACACCAGACCGCTACTAGATATTGAGTCAAATGTTACGCCGACGGTCCAGTAGCGAGCAGATCAACTTTATTTAAGTGTGTATAAATTATTTTTCTGTAATATTAGATGGAATTGGTTTCAGACTTTTAATTGTTCCTTGAATTGTTGAATATTCGTTACGGGTTTCAATGATTCAGGTAATTTATTGTAAATCGGATGGATCTGCGTCCAAATTCCGTGTTTATGGTTACAATTACTAAACTCTAAATTAGATAGGGTAGAAGAAACATTTAGTGTCCTGTACATATATAATGAAACTTGATACTCATACAACGCACCCAACGGAAAAATTCCTTTAGATTCAATTTCGTATAATTCCAATGATGAAAATTGTAAAGGGGGCTTCAAGATAGCTTTCACACTTTTGTTTTGCATGATTTGGAGAGGTTTTAATTTGCTCCGACTTGCTGTTCCGTAAGCAATAATTCCATAAAGAATTCTGGGATGAATAAATGCAAAGTACATAAGTCTCAATAGAAGTACACAAGTCGTACAGATCGTACTAACGGAGCCATTTTACTGCAGACGGATTTAATGTGTTCAACCCAAGACATGTGAGTATCAAAAGTTACACCTAAGTACTTGAAATATTCAACTCTATCAAGTACAATGTTATTTATATAACATTTTGTGGTGAATGAAAGATCATAAATTTTGTTTTATTTAAATTCAATGAGATCACGTTCGATTTGAAATATTCCAGTGAGATGTCCAAATCATGGTTCATGCTATTCTGTATTGTAGAAGGGACATTTGTTTCATAAAATAATAAATGCAAAAATTTGAATTTTGCCAACCAAAGGCAAATGCGAGATGTCATTGATAAATATCAGGAACAGTAATGGTCCCAGCAAACTGCCTTGAGGAACCCCACATTTCACAGCTAAAATATTACTGCTCATTCCATTAATTATAACATACTGCTGACGATTGGTTAAGTAACTATCAATCAATTTATCGTATAATTTATCGAGAAGCAGCTTGTGATCAATAGTATCAAAAGCTAGTTTTAGATCAAGAAAGAGAGCTGCACTATACTCCTACCGATCCAAAGCATTATAAATCATGTTTGCCATTTTAACAAGAGCCACATCAGTACCCGCACCTTCTCTAAGCCCATACTGATATGCATAGAAAAAATTCGATTCGAGTAGAAATAGGTCTATAGTTAGAAATTAGATTTTTCTCGCCACTTTTAAATACTTGGACAACTTTGGCAATTTTTAGTTGATTAGGATATTTGCCGGTTTAAAAAATTGTTAATAGAATATTAACGCTATAATTTCAGAGAAGAAGGATACATTATGCTTCAGAACCTGATTACGAATATTATCTGGTCCACCACCTTTACCACTAACTAGAAGACAAATCAAATTACAGATCTCCGCAGGAGTATTGGGCGATAGAGATATAGAGTTAGGATTCGAACGCAATGTGTTAAATTATTAATATCCCTATCACTTCCAATTGCTTCTCCCAGCGAATTACCTATACGTACAAAGTAAGTGTGTGTGGTTTATATTACTAAACATATTTTCATAAAACTGTTTCTTTGCATAATATTTCTCAGATGATATCTTGTTATTTAAATTACATAATTGTTCACGAATTACCAAGTTATTGGAGTCTAATTTGTGTTTCTTTAATATTCTGTTGCGTTTCCCAATGAGTTTCCACAAATTGCATGTCATCCCAGGACAGAAGTTGTTCTCTAATTTAGCAACAACACGTTTGATCAATGTAAATTTATCGTTAACTGATTATATTTCTCAATAATCAGTTTAAAATTTGTTTCTGGATCATTAATATCAAAAGGCTTTCGAGAAAATCAACAAAACATGAATCAAATTTATCAAAGTCAATAATTCGTTTTTGCAATTTTCGTCGGAAGAATTTTCCTCTGAAGTAAACCGACGTAAAGATAAAATTATGATCACTAAAATTAAAGAAAATGGTACAGTTTTGATCTGTGCTAATATTAGTAAAGCTAGATACAACATGATCAAGAATATTGTTACTAATTGATCTCGTAGCAATCGTGTTAGTAACAATCATTCCTGAGCTCATCAGAGCTTGCTTATCTTTAAACCGTTCAAAAATCCTAAAAATATGTTAACATCTGAATTTGGTGGTCTATAAACAGCCAATAATTTGGCTGTTAAACTGGCCATATGGATTCCGGGGAGAGCCATCTATTGCATTATCAGGAAACATTAAATCCATTCCGGAAAAGATCAAAGCAACTCGGTAGCTGACCAAGCCGATGCTTTTTCTAACGCTATACCTAGATGTACTGGACAAACATTACACGAAACAAATGATGCCACCGGAAGTTTTACTTTGCAAATAGTCGAATCTAGTAAAACAACTATTGACCTAGAAAAGGAGAACATGGATCTCGTGGCGAGACTAGAGCATATGGAGCAATTACTTACCAAGCTAAGTGAAGAAATTGAGTATCTAAAGCGAGAAAATGAAAACCTCAAAATGAATCGGGATTTAAAAGAAGATTGCGATATTGGAAGCATTGAACCAGACAAACTCATCGACTCCGCTGATGAAGATGAATTACAAAGAGAGACGGACTGGATCCTTAAGAAGGAAAAACAGTCCAGGAAGAGTAAGAAAAATATAGCTGAATCGTTACCTGAGGCTGAGCAATTAAATGGTAGGGGACAATCTAGATTCAAAAAATGTTCTACCAAATCTACCAAGAACATTACACCAAATTTGGTGCAACCGAAAGAAAAATCACCCTCACCAATAAATAAGGTAACAGCGTTACACAATGACGTTTGGAAAATTAATACTCTGGACTCAGATACTTATAGAAATTTATGTATGAAATTGAATGCTGAAAAGTATCAGTGGTTCACTTACGAGAACAAACAGGCCCGACCTATAAAAGTCATGGCAAGACGTTTGCATCACACTTGATCAAGCAAAGAAATAATGGAAGATTTACAAAATAAAGGTCTTAAAATACTAGATGCTGTGAATATTGTTAAAAAAGAGAGAACAGAAATTCAGGAAGGAAACCAAATTATCAGTAAAAGGCGACTCCCTCTTTTTATGCTGGTATTTGACAAGAAAGAGAATGTTCAAAACATTTATGGAATAAAAGGAATCTTTCACATGAAGGTGAAAATCGAACCAATGAGGAGAACCACAACACGCATATCCTAATGCAAG
Source organism: Nephrotoma guestfalica (assembly GCA_963691935.1). Taxonomy (NCBI): domain Eukaryota; kingdom Metazoa; phylum Arthropoda; class Insecta; order Diptera; family Tipulidae; genus Nephrotoma; species Nephrotoma guestfalica. The sequence continues at coordinate 10,176,998 of OY829916.1, read as the reverse complement.
AAATGTCAGGCATTTAATCACACCCAAAGATGTTGCGGCCGGGATCCTAGTCGTGTAAAATGCTCAGGTAATCATTTTATCCAGGCATGTACAATAGGGAGAGATGTGCCAGCCAAGTGTACAAATTGTAAGGGACAAAATCCGGCTAATTATCGAGGCTGTGAGGTTGCTAAAAAGCTACAAAAATTAAGTTCAAATATCAAATCAGATGAATCAAAACCCACAACCAAGCAATACAGGGCAAAGAAGTTAATTTGCCCAGGTAGTGAAAGGTTTGGGTTCAACCAAACATATGGGCTCTGAAAATAACCAAATTATGAACATTATGAACAGCATTGCAGCTATTACAAAGCGGCTAGATGACCAAAGTAATCTGAACAACATGATACTTGATCAACTGAAGAAAATGCAACTCCCTCAACGCAATGGATCAAAAAATGTTAAGTCAGAACACAACTTTCAAAATAGCAATCTGGATTGCGAAAGGCATTATGCAACATATTGCAGAAATAGAAATATTTTTAAATTCGGAAAAAATCGACATTTTCTTGATATCTGAAAGCCATCTAGTTAAATCTTCGTTTGTTAAAATACGCGGTTATAACTTATATCACTCCACTCATCCAGCGGAAAGAGCAAGAGGTGGGTCGGCACAATTATCCGATAATTCTCTAGTATCGGATCATTCCCCGGTTATCATGACAGTCAGTGAAATGGTAATTCAAAGGGAGAGTGCACCAAGGTTAACAAATTCAAAAACAAACTGGGATCTCTTTCGTGAAGGAATAGAAGAAAAAATCAATCTTCACGTACCAATACGAAATTCTCATCAGTTGGAAGATGAATTAGAACAACTGAATGAAACAATTCACTATGCTGCTTTGGCAAGTACCCCCATTATACAAAATAAGAAGAAGCTTAACATATCCTACCCAATGGAAGTTAGAGAGTTGGTAACAGAAAAACGACGGGCACGTAAAACCTGGCAAATAACTAGAACACCGGAGAACAAAACAATTCTTAACAATTTAGGTAACAGTCTCAAATCTCTTCTTAAAGAAGTTAAAAATGCATGAATGAACAGATATCTACATAGTTAGCCTAACCGATGAAAAAAATTCTCATTATTCACCGTGGAAGGCGACGAAGGGACTCAAAAGACCCAAAATGCAAGTGCCTCCACATAAAAAGGAGGATGGAACCTGGGCAAGAGGTCCTAAATAGAAGGCTGATATGTTTGCGGAGTATCTCGAGGATACCTTCCAACCACTGCCAAGGCAAACGGCCAATGAAAATATAATGTCAATCCAAAAGCTAGATGATTTTGGTATACGCCCAGTAACTCTCAAAGAATTAAAAAGCAACATGAATGTTAAAAAAGCCCATAGGATATGACATGATTACTTGCCAAATAATCAAGGCTCTACCAGGTAAAGGATTTCGTAAGCTATTACACATAATCAATGCAAGCTTTCGGTTAAAAGATGTTCCGTGGCAATGGAAAGTAGCAGAAGTAATCATAATAGTAAAACCTGATAAACCACCTAACGATAAAAAATCATACAGGCCAATTTCATTGCTGCCAATTAGGTCAAAACTCTTTGAAAAAGTATTACTAAAAAGACTTAAACCAATAATTGAGGATCGACAACTAATTCCTCCACATTAATTTGAATTCGGGGAAAAGCACTCCACAATTGAACAGGTGTATAAAATCACCAACATTATTGAAAGAACGTTAGAACGTAAAAAAGTATGATCCGGCATATTTCTGGACGTCGCCCAAGTATTCGATATACAGGGGAGTATATTAGGACCAATCCTGCATTTATTATATACAAGGGATATTCCAACAACAGGTGAAGGAACCATAGCCACCTTTGCAGATGACACAGCAATCTTGGCGATTGGAAGTAATGTTGCTGATGCAACGAGCAAACTCCAGAAGATTATCAATGCGGTTTGTAACTGGACTAAGCGCTATAGAATCAAGCTTAATGAGACGAAATTCACGCATATTAACTTAACATGTCAAAAGGCTTCCTATCTACCGATAGAAATTAACTCACGACCGGTGCCATATGTAAACAAAGCTAAATATCTTGGCATGACACTCGATGCCTAGCTCAAGTGGAGAGAGCATGTCAAAAAGAAGAACTTAATATTAAATTCAGAAAAATGTATTGGCCCATAAGTAGAGGCTCTCAGCTTACAATATACAACAAGCTGCTGCTATATCAGCAAATACTGAAACCGATATGAACCTACGTACTAAGCAAACAAACGCCAAAATCATACAGACGTTTCAAAACAAGGTTCTCCGTAGCATTGTAAATGCTCCGTGGTACTCAAGAAATGAAGACCTTCACAGGGACTTACAGATGGAATACATCAAAGACGAAATAAAAAAGCATGCTGCCAAACACGAAATAAGGCTAGCGAAGTTTCTTGCACTATATAGAAATTATATGTAGCTCATTTATCATCGCTTAAGTAATCGAAATTTCTCACCCTTCTTATTTACGGCCCTCTAGTAACTAATATTTTCCTATTCACATATTTTTTTATTGCCGAACATTGTACCCGTATAATATTTTTAAAGCCTCCAAAAATTTTCCTTATCGACTATTACATTATTTGGGAGCAATTTATTAATATTTTTTTGCATATGCAGCCGATTGAATTGGATGAATAATAAGAAAAACACGCCCCATAAAAAACTATATCAGAAGATTATGGTGGAATAATAAAAGCCAATTAGATGAAAGATGAAAAAAGATGAACAGTTTGAACGTTTTTGAATTTCGCTCTTTATACGAATGGTCTTCTACATTTAAAATGGAGAGTGGGGTTCACTAAACATTTGTAAATTGTAATGAGTAAATAACTAAATGTGAAATTCATTTAAATATCGCATTCAATTAGACAAGTTTCATTGAAATTAGCTGAGACATTGTCGAGTTTCGTTCAGCTTAACCAATACAATCCATTTAAGTAGCTTTTGTACAATTAAAGACAATTAAATCCCACCTTAAAACTCAATTTGATCAAAATTGGTTCAAACATTTTCAAATTCGATTTTGACGTTGTGAGCTCGCTACATTCCTGCTTTTTCTATTGTACCAGTTCAACATCAGTACCGAATTGATTCCACTACAATCGTTCGATTTTTTGTAAAAATGAAATTTCGTGCGAAGTGCTAAGTAACGGTGGCGATCAAATGTTCTAACTGACGGAGAGTATGAACTTGTGTCAAATATGTAACTTACTGAAAAAATTCTGGAAGAGTGAAAAACAATTCTGATTTGCCTACTTCAAAAAATAAAGATAGTTGAATTGTAATTACTATCGCGGAATAGCTTTGTTCAACACCGGTTGGTTTTGAACAACGTAGTGGCAGCAAAGTTATTTATAGCGAGTATATCTTAGCTACACGTACCAATGGTTAAACACTCTATTTACAGAATATGTAGAAGCTTTCTATTTAGAAACGTTCACAAGGAAATATCAACTGCGTATCCACAATCAGGATCATTTCAATCAACAACAGAAGAAAACAACAAAAAGTTATTGAAACCGCAAGTTGTCGATTATTCATTAGAAACCAACAACATATAAACAATTAGAAAAAAAATATGCAAGAAATAACCAACCCACACGATGCACTGCGATATTAGTAGAAGTAGAATAAGACGAGCAATCGTCTGACTATTTCAAAAAAGATTATTTTGTCCAGCTACAAGAAAAATTAGAAACCACAATAATCAAATTGCAACAATCTAACGGCGATAAAAAACCACGACAGAAACAGTACACATGAAACTGCCAAAAGTAGAACTACCAGTTTTTTACGGAGAATATGAACGATGGAAAACCTCTAACGAGATATTCTTTTTTTTCCCCAGCTATCTGTTCTGGGGCCAAGGATCTCCCAACGTTTAAAGCGGTTTGCTTTTACGTCCTTACCTTTACGCCTGTATTGGCGAATTCGAGGACGTACGGATATAGGTCCGATTTTATTACTACACTCTGCACATTGCATAGGTCCATGCCAGCCTCTACTGGCATGGAAGTTGGGTTGGCCCATGACTTTTGCACTCCGACAGGGGGTCATAGATGTGTTCCTTTTCATCTAAAATCGTAATTTGTTGATGAAAATTCCCTTTGCATCCTGCGCCTATCGCGATTCGAACCCGGTACCTCCCGATCCAAACGCCAAAGCTTTAACCACTATGCCATTTGGTCGGTGACGAGATATTCACTGAGATGATTCATCAAAGCATCCAAATATCCAACACAGTGAAGATGACATATTTACACTTACAGAAAGGAGCAGCCCAAATCATCAATCACCTATAACAACAACATGTGACAACTACCAAATAGCTTGAGGCATAATATAAAACAGGTAAAACAATGCGAAATTACTCGCCAACCATCATTTCATCAATGCACTACTGTCACTAACGACAATTCAAATTGCATCCGTACAAACGGTAAGTAACTTGCACGATGGGACAAAAGAAATTTTGCATAACATACATCGGCTGAACATAAGTTCATCTTTTGAAGCATTCGTAAGCTGGAAACCATGGGCAGTCACAGACCATAGACAAGCCGACCACAGTACATACAGCTACATTAACCAAAACATGTTGAGTAGCGAGCTGCAAGGAATGTCACAGCTTGAATCAATATCATCAGTTCAGTAAGCTCCACCAGCACATTGTTTAAACTATAGCAGCAAGGTACATTTTGTCAAGCAGTACCATGCATCGTGTGTAAAGGGTCACATCACACATTGCTACACGGCACTAACGCAGTATCAACAAGCGAAACCGAAGCAAAAAGCATTAGAACAGGGACAAGTTTTATTACCAATCGCAGTAGTTAAAGTCACAACTTTCGCGGGAAAACATCTAAGGGCATTAATCGATCCTGGATCACAAGTGACACCAATTTCAGCAGACAACTCTAATTTACTCAACCTCACAAAGAAGAAATTTAACATTTATATATCCGGAATAGAAGGAGAAAAGGCAGGCATTTGCAAACCTACAATCAATATAAAACTCTTGCCAAGATTTGATACAGTTCCACCCAAACATCAAAGGTTTGATATTTGATAAGCTCAACCAACAATTAAAGGAGGTAGTCTTTGACACAATTCGCTGGACCCATCTGAAACAAATCCAACTTGTCGATCCATACTATAATAAGTCACAACCAATTGATCTAATAATTGGTGCAGACTATTATCCAGCAATCATAAACAACAATATAATAAAAGGAGGTCAATTGTAATCAATGGCACAACAAACAGAAACAAGATGGATAATAATCGGTAGTAGGGATGGCACCACAACACATTAATCAACAACGATTATCATATAGAATTAGGAGAATCCAGAAAAAACAGCAGCTGCCAGATTAATACAAATTGAAAATCGGTTCAAGAGAGATCCAACATTCAAACAATTATATCACCAATTTATGCAGGAGTACATAAACCTGAAGTATATGGAACTCGTGCACGAAGTACTTGACGATCATATAGCAAGCCACATCTATTACATACCGCATCATGTTGTAATTAAACAAGACAGCATCACTACAAAAGTTAGAGTAATGTTTGATGCTTCCCCCCAAAACAACATCGGGAGTATTTTTAAATGATTGCATGATGAATGGCCCAAAAGACGACCTAGTGGATATGCTAGTACGATGGCGAAAACATAAAATTGTAACGGCGGCGGACATGGAAAATATGTATTGCTAAATCTGGCTCAACGAACAGAGTATTATCAACGTATATTATGGAGAGCTAATCCATCCAAACCAATAAGAACATATAAGCTTAATCCAGTGATATATGGAACAATAGCAGCCAGTTTCTTAGCCTTAAAAGCTTTAAAACAGCTATAGCTATTGACAGAGCCAAGGATTATCCAGTAGCAGCACAAATCATGTTGACAGTTTTTTACGTTGATGATGCAATTCAATCAGTTCACGAACTAAAGTTACTAAGATAACGAGCTAGATTTAGCTTACGGAAATGGTTCTTTAGCTCAAGTGAATTACTAGAACATACCCCTAGAGAACTACACGGTAAGGGTAATGTGCAAATAAAGATAAACGATTGCAAAATTTTGTTCAGAAAAAATTATGTTGAAATAAATATGGTTAAGTGGAATAAAGTGGGATGAACCTCTACCAGAAAATATCAATACAAAGTGGGTAAAATATAATGCAAAATTATGTATTATCGCATAATTATAAAATAAAAATAAAATATAAAAATTCAAAGGTGGATCAATACAACAATAGATTCCAACACCGAGCTCCATGGTTCCGCTGACGCTTCGAAATACTCATATGCTGCTGCTACAAGGACGGAACAATAACAAAACAATTGCTAACGTCAAAGATACGAGTCGCTCCAACCAAAGTAAAGTTGTCCATTCCCCGACTAGAGCTAAATGCAACGTTATCATTAGAAAATTATTTAAACATACACAAGAAGCTTTAAAAATAAATAATTGTAGGATGTACGCGTGGCCGGACTCAACCATAGTGTTGGCGTACAGGTGAGCCAAGCAAACTTAAAACATTCGTGGCGAACATGGCACCACGTGAAATCAGGGGACAACTCAGCGGATATAGTTTCACTCGGCTTATCACCCTTCACACTAATAAATAATAAATTGTGTAAGGAAAGGGTCAGACTTTCTACGGCAAAATATATCTATTTGGAAGGAAGTCAAGAATTAGAGGAGAAAACCCCAAAAATAATTTCAATAAGCAGAGAAGACCACATTTTTAGTGAATTATTTAAGCGATGTTCTGCAATACATAAAAGTGAGGACAGTAAACACCTAATAGGTTCAGAACTTCGAAATGCGGAAAAACAATTCTCAAGGTAGCCCAATAGTAAGATTTTTGTAATGAAATTAGCGGCCTTGCAACCAGGTTAAACAAATTAGTACAAAAAGCAAACTTTATCGCTAAAGCCAACAATAGGTGAAAATGGATTGTAACGACTAAATGGACAATTTCAAATTATAGAAGAGGCCCATATCAGTATGTTACATGGGGGTGCATAACTAATGTTATCGCATTTAAGAAATAAATATTGGATTATTGAAGATAAATGTCCTGTGGTAGCCTACTTAGAAACAAATTGGCATTTCATACCGCCAACACCCCATTTCGATGGTATATGGGAGCAAAAATAAAATCTATTAAATTTCATTTAAAACGAAACATAGGAGAAGCAACACTCACGTTTGAGAAGCTCTATACAGTAACCACCCAAATAGAAGAATGCTAATGCATTCTCAGATCTGTCAGCATTAACGGGCATTTTTTGATAGGAGATTCTCTCGAGGCACTGACAGCTGCAAATATCATTAAAGTTGTGAAGAAAATGGTTCAAGGCTTCTGGAAAAGATGATCCTCCTCAATATTTAGTATACTAAAGGACGACCAACAACCGACCACATGGTGGAAGCTGGAGAGAATTATCAAGAACCACACAGGAAGCGATGACTTAGTTCGAGTAGCTGCCGTGAAGTGAAAGAAAAATATCTTCAAGCTGTCAATTGTGAAATTGTATAAACTATTAATTGTGGAAAATTTAAAGGATCTTAATGTCCATGATAGCCAGCCATAGTCAAGATTAGCTGCAACCACTAAAAGATTCTGAGAGGATTCCGAGGCAGTAACCTCATAGACAAGTAAAAAATACAAGGCCAACTTGAATTGTCTGATTCATTGTCCACATGTTGTCTTTTGAAACTTGCCCAGGCCAACATACAAATCATCCCATTCAACCACTTTACATTTAACTACTTTAGGAAATTCACCAACAATATTAGATCATCAGCAGGTCGAAATATTTGGCAGTAGATGCTCACCCAGCACAGTTTGCGTTGCTGACCAAAGAAGAAGTGAAAAATTGCCAACTATTCCAAGAAAATAAATTTATATGAGAAGTATCAACAATATATAACATCATGAGCACCTAAGCTCAATGCGAAGGGGCAATCCTACAAAGAAAAATGAATCTTGAGAAATCATGTTCCATCGGGATTGTAAACGCATCGAATTACTGAATAAAACTCAATGCCAATAATCAGTGGTTATATTCCGTTCACGATAAAACAACGGTCGATGTGATATGCGGTCATGAAAGCAAATCATACAACCTTCAAGCATCAGGTGTTGTGCAAATCAAGACTGGTTGTGTGCTACGAGACACGCATTTCTGTATCATTGCAGTCGAATCATCTTCTAATTATATAGAAAGGCCCTTTAATAGATGGTAACCAACACACTAACTGACTCTAGCAACTTAAGGAAATTCATCACACGGATTAAAACTAAATACCACGGCGGCATACGAATATACACAGTTCGTAACACAATAAAGACACAATAAAGTTGGACCAAGATGTAAAAGCACTTAGAGAAATGGAGAACCAACTACATGATGGGAAGAGTCATCACATTCATCATTATGTCAAGACACACATAATTTTTTAAATTCTTTTAGGATTAGGTGTCATTTGGTGCATTAGATCCCTAAGACGAAGGCCAGCTAGCCCTCGCCCATCCCCCTCTCCAATTCAACGAGTAGAAGCATAATCATTTCAGCCCGGTGGCCTCAGGATATTAATTGGAATTTTAGGTTTTTTAATTGGAATTTTAGTGGTCAGGTTTTCCTCAGGTTTTTTAATTGGAATTTTAGTGCATAATATTTAGTCAGCATTTTTCATACGATAAGGTTTATGTAATTTGTTTATTATTGTTGACTCGTAAGTTTTCAGAATTATAATGCGTTATTCTCTTGTATAATACGCGATTTTTAATAATTGGGTGTGTCCTTTACATAATTATAAAATTGAGCGCCACATACTTGATTTTTATCTTTAAAGGGGGAAAATTAAATGTTGCATACTTCACGCGAAACTCCTTTGTTTGGATAGTTGGTAACAGAGCAAAATTCAGTTTCTGTGTACAGAACATCGAGAAATTTTAAAATTAACATCTGTACATTGCACTGGTTAGATCAGTGCTTGCTATTTGTTGCTAGTATTGACGCTGATGGTAAAAGACATGCAGAAGCTTGTTGTACTTGAGCGTTAAATAATTAGTTTAATGAGCGCGCTAATTAGGAAAAGCGGTTGGAAAATTACGATTCATTTGTGATTCGGCAAAATAAAGAAAAATAAATTAAAAACTCACTAAATAAGCGAGATCTAAACTCGATCGATTATCGTTTCTATCATCCCCTTGTTGTAAACTGTAAAATTTGAAGTAATATCGTTGAGGACCACCAACAGTCCAACAATATAAATTTTTGGAAAAAGTCATTTAAAAAATTGTTATCATTTTGAAATATGTTTAAAAATTGTTATCTCCGTGCTTAATAATTTGTGAAATTTAGCAGGTTTCCAGTCTACACACAAAATGTAAAAAAGAATCAAAATAAAAATTTTAATGGGACCAGTAAATATTATGTATATATTTACATATGTCAATTATTTAATGCATCACGGAAAATGAGCAACACAGTTTTATTATCGCCCTATAGGCGATAAGATCACTCTCGGTAAATCTGTCCTTGGATATTTGGGCGACTGATAGTTATGTGCGTATTCACCTGAAATATTAAAAATTTAAAGCATTCCGATAAAATCAGCTCAATGGGGATAGTTCTAAGTTGACGTGACCATCTACTTCACAACGCTTTATAAAATACTGGTAATTTTTTTGCTTTTTAATTTTTCGGGTATATGTTTCTGATCCATCATGCGTGATTAGCGGCATCTGTCAAAGTCAATTGTTCTCAGTTAGCATTGCCATTTCATCATGGTAAGTAATGTCACCAATTTCACGTTATAGGACATCGATCCACCAAATCGCATGGGTAGAGTGCGTACAGAGGAAAATATGTGTTGATGAAGACGACAATATGTCCATCCGACGATCAAAAATCTTGGTCTGAAGGCGTATAAAATACGCTCGTGCAACAACTGAAGCCGAACGACTTGCCTCAGCATCGAAGGTTTGGTGAGTGGGCCTTAGGGCCTTTCTTGGAAAATATATTTTTACCGAAAAATTGTGTTCAGCAACGAAACTAATTTTTGGTTACTTATAAGTAAGTTAATAAGCGGAATTGCTGCATTTGGTGTAGCAGCCACAGACAAGTGGCCAATACACCACAAAAAATCACTGTTTGGTGCCGTTTATGGGCCGGTGGAATTATCGGTCCGTATTTTTTTAAGATGACGATAGCGTCAACGTTATCGGCAAGGACTCGCAACACGACTCGCGAAGCCATGAACTTATTGAGAAATGAGTTCGGTGAGCAATTCATCTCACGTTTCGGTTCGGTGAATTGGTCACCTAAATCGTGCGATTTGACGCCTCTTGATTATTTTTTATGGGGCTATGTGAAGTCTCTCGTTTATGCCAATAAACCAACAAAAATTGCAGAACTGGAAGACCACATTAAACTTGTCATTAGCGAGATACCAGCCGAAATGCTCAAAAAAATTGGACATCTGAAATTATGAAAAATTGAACATCTCGCGTGGACCACTTAAAACGAAGCTGGGGCCAACATTTACATAAAATAATCTTTGAAAAGTAAATGGCACACATTGATTTATCGATTCATCATTACTAGTATTACTAGTATTACTATTTATCAATTTAATTTACGCTTCAAAAATCACCCATTATTAGAAGGGCACTAGAAATAAATTAGAAATAAACAAAATTCAAAATATAATTATTTTTGTTGTTGTAACCAAATTATTAGCTAAATATATGAACAACAATATTTTTCATACCTTCGTTTTACGTTTATTTTCGATGCGCCGCCTCCGAAAGATAAGAAAAATCAAAAAGTTAAAAACTACGAATGATACTCTGACAATTTAATGAAAAGTTCAAAATGGTACTGTACGATCCATCTATTAGCTAGGAAAATTGACATCGTCCTATCTCTTAAACTGATGATAACAGATGAGATTTTATCATTCGTTTAAACATAAAAATATTTACTGGCGCTCTTAATATTTTCAGGTAAATTAATGTAAGTATATACGACCCAATAAATGTCAATGATTTTCTGCCAAATCCCGTTTTAATTTGGAGTTACTTCAACTGACTAGAATTTCTGGTTCAATATATTCATGACCTAAAAATTCGAAATGTCAAATCGACAATCTTAAAAATTGCTTTTATTAAGAGAATGTCTATAGCAACTGTTCGATAGAGCACCTATTTTGTAAAATTAGCAATTTATTCAGTTTCTTTTTAACGGCTGAACCAAAGGTTGAAGAAGCGTATGAGAATCGGGTACGAATAAATGAGAAATAAATTTTATTGATCAAGCAAATGGACTAACTTTAATGCAAATAGAATTAAGATGGTCATCCCACGTCATATGTTTGTCGAATATTACACCAAGCTCTTTGAATTTGTCCACTCGTTCTATGGTGCAATTTGCTACTTGCAGTGGCGGTAAATCAATGTGTCTTAGGTGTGGGTAGTGAAAAATTACATATTTCATTTTGCAAAAATTTACTGATATTTTGTTTAAATGAAGAAATCAAAAAGTAAAATAATATCATCCTTCATATGTGACATTGCTACCTAACAATCTCTGGATTCATAGAAGAGGACCGTATCGTCAGCAAACATTCTAAAATGATCCGTGAGCGGTAAATTGGCTATATCATTTATGTAGATTAACAATTCTAAAGGGCCAAGGGCACTTCCTTGATAAACAGCACAGTTCACACATAAAGTGGAGCGTTTTACACCATTTAAAATCACAAACTGCTTTCGATTACTAAGGTAGTTTGCTAAAAGTTTGTATGATAGGTCACGTAAGCCATAAATTTGTAATTTCTAGACAATTAAACTGTGATCTATACAATCAAAAGCTTTCAAAGATCAAAAGATCAAGAAATAAGCCGGATATATAGTTTTGCCTGTCCAAATTGCGATAGATCACATCAGTAATGTCTGTTAGGGCCAACGCTGTATTAGGAGCTTGCCGAAATCGGTCATCCGGTTACCAACAATTTTTTCTAAAATTTTGGCAGATACCGACAAAACTGAAATTGGTCAATAATTATTAACTAGTTTGGAATTTCCAGACTTAAAGATTGACGTCACTTTAGCAATTTTAAGACAATCGAGATAAACCACATTAAATAGATCAGCTAGTAATTAAATGTAAAAATGCAAGGGTTTGTACCTGGGTGACTCTTAATCTCTGGGATTTAATTAAACTTAAAAACCGTACAGTGAAGCGGTTTAAAAGGAACACTACTAATTTAGAACTAATACATAAGTTAGATTTAGCGGTATTTTGACAATTTATTTAATAATTTAAGTCCATTATTAACTTTAGTCTTAGCCCAGGCTCAGATGATTTAAATAAATTTCATACTATGGCGACTAGCATTAATTCATGCTTCTTTTCGTTCACTTCCTGCAGCGAAATATCGAATTTAATTTGAACTCTCATCAATACAAAGGGTGGTGCGGTTATGATAATATTCGTAATGTGGTTGTGAAGAATTATTCGCCATTTTTGCATACCATGAGAGAGCAACAGGTAACAGGTAATGGCACCAACTAAAATAAAACCGTGTGTAGATTTATAGTTTCGGAGAAACTGTTGTTCTAAAAAATCAAGGAACGATGTAGGGTCAGAATTACTTGGGGAATTGTAGGGGATAACGGAACGATAAAAATACTAAGTTAGCCCAATGCTAAAACATTTTTCAAAAATCCGATCATTGATTATAGAAAATCGAGCCATTATTTTAATTCAATTTCTTCATTTAAAACCAACCGACCTTCAATAATTGACCAAATATATTAATAACACCAATATCAAAGACACCAATTTATTACTTTTGCCAACTACGTTTGGTGATTGTGTATAGTAAACGGTAATTATGCATGATCGCCAAATTTATCACTTTAACCGTGACTTATACAGGGTGTCCCATTGCCACGAGTCCGAAGGTCTTGAAAAAAAATTGTACTACACATATGCTTGGAAATGAACCGTTGTTACCCACTTAAATTGCATTTCAAATTTTTTACCACGGAAGATTACCTTGAATCATATAATTTGTATCCCTATAATGTTTTCTATAAAGCTCACATTGGTGGAATTAAAAAGATCGTGTGCAAAATAAAAAGCAAAGTCATCAATGCAAGAATTATTAATCGACCAGTAACAATTCTTGCATTGGTGCTAGATGGTTGCTTCGAAGTACGCTCCAGACTTTATTTTTGCTAATTCCAAGTTGTGCTGAAAAACGTCTCGTGAAAATAGTGAGATCTCTTCGTACATAATTCAAAATTTGTGAACTGTCTCAAACATTCTATGATCTGGTACTCACCTATTTGGATAACGACATGGGCGAGTTCTTCGAATCTACAACGTGGAATTTTATTATTTCTGATTACAAACAATTATTTTAAAAAGCTTAACAACGTTCTTTGCAATACATTTACTAACAATTAAAAGTATTAAGAAATGCAACAGGCAATTTCTAAATTGCTTGTTTTAATGCGTTGAAAACGATTGCTTTGGTTTTTCATAATTTTCAAATAAATGAAAATTCGCGGGGACTCGATCTACAGTTACTTTAAAAAAAATATCTTAGTATCAAACGCTTATTTGGCTGAATTCATCAGGTAGATCGTGTGGTGTGGTTGCTGATGTTGGAAAACCGCTGGGTGATTGATTTAGGACTGTTTTTCGAATTTAATTAAAATTTAAGCGTGTATGTGTTTACAGTTTTACACTAAATACATTCATTTAAAAAAATTTTAAAACCCCGGAAAATTACGAGCATTGTGGTATGCAAAGAAAATTAGAAACACAAAAAATTATTTTAGTAAAAATATCAAATAAAATTCAAATGTTCAAAGCTTTAAAAAAAATCATATTGCAATATGTACCTAATGCAAAATTGCAAACATTATATGTATCACAATCGCTCAATTAACTATCATCAACAACGAAGATTTTATTTTCATCGGCGAATTTCTCAACAACTTAAATTATCCGTTCATCTGAAAGCAAATGATTCTCCTGGATAGTAATGAAAATTTTCCCTCGGTTTCCAGTTCCCTTATTTTCGGCGGGTACTTGCAAAATACGGTCGGTATCAATTTAAAAAAAAAATGCTTCAATTTTTGGGATACGGCGTATGGGCACAGAATAAAAATATTTGTGCATAGTGCTGATGGAATTAAAGCCAAACCGAATTTACTTAATTAATAAATCTATCTTTGGTCATTGGATGTTCACCTTTGTACACTTGGTTGGTGCGGTATGTAGGTTATAGGATGCGGTTGAGAACCCTTGATGGCATACCATTAAGTAAGACAATGACATCGATATCTTGTTCACCAGATAATACTCCAAGGAACGACAACATAAGCAATAACTTCCTCATACGAACCTGGTGACATGATCTCATACACATTTTGCCTTTTCAACTTCGCATCTCAATTTGACTGCAGAAATCTTATCCTTCTTCTTCTTATTTAATTTAAAGAAGTGATCCATTACACGTTAATCGTAATAAATTCTCTAGAACGTAGCATTTGAGTATGATATCGCTATAGAAAACGTGCATTGATATTTATTAAAAATATTGATATAAATGAATATTATGTAATAATTTACATCTTAAATTATTGTAGTAGCGCCATTAATTAGCAGATGGCAGGCCCACAAAATAATCTATAACGTATTAATTTTAAAAAAATCAATCTATGTAGCTGCGTGAAAAGATGTCGCTAATTAATTACATTTTTTACATTTATTACGCCATGTAACGTAAAAAATTTCGCGTAATTAATACAATTATTTACGTGTAAATAATAGCGTAATGCATGTAACGTAATTAATCTGCACAACACTGGTCCTCACGTCAAAACTAATTATTTATTCATATGATCAATAGTCGCGAGAAAGTCGCGTACAAAAAAATCATTCAACAATCATTCATCATGAAACAAACATGGCACAAACACAACACACTCGTGATAAAAATTCGCATTTACATTATGCAAAATAAAAATAAATAAAGCAAATCCATTTACTACTACTTAGTTCATGCTTATCCCCACCCGACATAAAGTGGATCGACTAACTACCTGTTTTTATGTTGCGTGCATTTGATTTATGCAAAGTACTGGAAGAGGAGAATTACACATTTACAAAAAAAATATAACAAAATCTATGAGAACTGCGCAGAATTACATTATGTTGTGGTACTTGTACTTCAGCTTAGGCCAGCCCATTTTATATACCATTTGTTTCTATATACATAATACACATGCATAATACGAATAAAAAAGAAAGGGAAATGGATCACATACAATTATTTATAAAGTTTGTAAATGTTTATACATTTATACAACTTTAACGAAAAACGCAAAATACGTTTCTCAAGGTTAAATGTCAATACTCTTAAATAATGGATTAATAAATCGCATCCAAATATAATATAACATAATTTAATTGAAATAAAAACAAGCTTCTCTGATTTTGTAACAATCCAATAAATAACGGCATTTAATTAATACTAATACACCACTATTTTCACTATTACACTGTGCAACAAAATGAAATAAATAAAGTAAATAAACCACGCATTTAATATTTTTACGTATTTTTATTTATTTCATTCGGCTGCATTTTATTTTTCGACTGTTCTCGTCGACGGTCAAACATGCACTGCATCCTAATTTTTCGAATTATTAACATTTACGTGATTCAAGGTAATCTACCATAGTATAATATGCGTAGTAGAATTGTCCTCACGACATTGACCCAATGGGACATCCTTTATATTTAGTACATACATATAGTAGCGCTCAAAAGTATTTTGACAAGTGTAATTTATTAGATAATACAAAAAATAAAAGCAATATTAAAATTAATCAAATAATTTGTTCATAGTAATGATATGTTTTACAAATTGGAACACATAAATGTTATGAATTGCTAAACAAAAAGAAAAGTTTGAAAAAAGTTTTAATAATTACGGATCAAAAGTATTTTGACATCTAAAAGAATATATTTTTATACTAAATGGCCTTTATGCCAGCTTCACAACATGTCGGCATTGAATCAACTAACTTTTCCTTTAATCATCCTTATTTGAATAATTTATAGATCTTACGCGTCGTTTTAGCTCCTCCCAAAAATGCTCAATAGGGTTTAAATCGGCACTTTGGCTTGACCATTCTAGGAGTTCGATTTTTATAAGTTTCATGAAGTTACTTACATGGCTAGATTTGTGTTTCGATCATTATCTTGGTGGAAATACCAGCTAGGTGGCATATTTTTTTCTTTTCTATTCTATCTAAAGGTCCAACTTGTTGGCGGGAAAAACACCCCCAAACAATAATATTGCCACCTCCATGTTTTACTGTGGGTATTTGGTATCGAACATCAACAGGACTTCTGACTAAATTAAATTTGCACAACACATTGAACAATTTTGAACTCGTCCATGATCTGTGCCGTTTAGCGAACGCAAGACACAGCTTCCTGTTCTTTGCAGAAATCAGAGGTTTTTTGGTTGGACGTCGTCCATGTAATCAGAACTCTCAGAACGTCAGTTACATATGAAACGTGTATATCTACGTCATAATTTTCTTGTAACTCGTTTTTTATTTTCGGACATCCCTCGTCGATAAATTTTTTATTAAGCTATCTTCCCTGGAAGTAGTTTTTTTCGGATGGCCACTTCGAGGTTTATTTTCCACTGTGTTACGTTTAACACAAGTCTTATTCCACGCTCTAACAAGCACTAAATTATTTTTGATAATTATTCAGTTCCAAATTGTCAACGAGATCGGTCGCACAACAGCAAGAGTTTTTTTTTTTATAAATAAGTAGTCGGATATTATATTAACATGGCCAAGTCTAAAGAATATTTAAATGATTTTAAAAACGCCGTGGGACTGCCCTAAAAAGAGGAATGACACAATCAGAAGATGCTCGATGTTTTAACCTGTCTCGACAGCAAAAATTAATTTAAACATGTAATTTTGATCTTAAGGCCATAAACGACCTTTTTTTCTTAATGTGTTTCCATTTATTTTAGAGGTGTTACTTACTTTGTTTTCCATTTTTATTTGATTGTTGATTTATTTTTTATTATTTTAAATTATAAGATCTTTTGAACACATGTTTTTTTATTGCTGCCAAAAATTATTTTTGGGTTTTTTTTTACTACACACGTAAAGTAAACAAACAAGTTCTAACTTGTTCCTAGCAATAGTTGCAGCAGGCACGTCGTAAGCAATAATATGGAAAAACCCGTATTTATTGAGAAGTACATGGAAACGAGATAACATATTTAGACTTGTCAAAATACTTTTGAGCGCTACTGTATGTATATAGAAATATTATAGTATTACTATGTATAAAATGAAAATCTGAGGCCAGGGCGAATTTTGTTTTACCTTAGATGATGAATATAGCGGAATGATTGTTATGTCACAGCCTCAATTTACTAACTTATTTTCTGGTTGTTTTTAAATTTTATATCATTATTTATATCGTTTAAAGTACGCACATTTACCTAAAATGGCGTAAACTTTAATGATTCATTGTTCTATTAACGATAATAAGGACCTCCACGGGTTGCGTCCGAGGAACTATATAATTTGGAAGAACTAAATACTTATAAGCAATTATACGAAGAAAATGAGCATCCACCACAATATTTAACAGATCTGGATTCATTGCAAGATTCGATCGAAAATAACCAGATGAGGAAGTTTTTCCGCCTCAATACACATTATGCTTATTGCCATATATTCATATAGCAATAAACAACAAAAACAAAACTTAAGATGCTTATTATACTGGAGCAAATAGGGTAAATCCTTTATTAATCCAACATACTTAAATCTTAAATGGATACAGAAAATTCAACCTATAACAGGGCGAACCCTATTTCAAAATCACAAGATTACAGAGAAAATTATAATTATAGGATTACAAGAATTTCGTACTGAAGAATCTAAGGGTTCTTATTTTTTAGATTTAAATTCCACGAATATTTTGGTGGCTTGATTGGCCTCGAAATGATCCAAAAAAATAGGAATTCGGTTTGACTTCCAAAATTCTCTGTTAGAGACAGACCCTTGTCTATCGAAGAATTCCATTATTGTTTAAACCCATTTACAATCTCAATTCTCCACCATCCCGGCTCGAGCAAAACAAATAATCCAATTTCCAGTAGACACTGAAGTAGGAGAATTCTACATTAAACCCATTCAGACACAAAATAATCTAATAATACCAGAAAGTATATGAAGCTAAAAATTGGCGATCATATGTAGAAATCGAAAATTGTTTACCTTTTCGAGCAATCAATCAAGACAGAACCTCTAAATAATTATCTCATCGAACTAAATCATTTTTCTAGCCAAGCCACGCCACACCAAATAAAATTTTAACATTTGCAAATCGAGCCAAGCATCAAAATGACTTAAAAAATGATAAACAAATATTTACCAAAAGTTATCGATATTTTCGGACTCAAAAACGCCCCTTCAACATTCCACGTGTAATTTATAATGTGTTAGAAGAATTACAAAGAAATACATGTCTTTGCTATATGGATGATATACTCATCTTTTCCACTTCTCTCCAAGAGCATATCAACAGCCTTTGAAAAGTATTTGAAAGGTTGAAACAAGCACGTTTAAAAGTACAACTAGACAAACCTGAATTTCTCCATCGAGAAATCGCATTCCTAGGACATATTGGTACGAGTGAAGGCGTCAAGCCAGACCCTGATTTCCCAGTGCCACGAACGGAAAAACAAGTCAGGGTTGATAGGTTATTATCGAAATTTTATTAGAAATTTTGCTGACATAACCAAACCATTAACACAATGGCTACGAAAAGACAAAGAGATAATACTGGCTGATGAGCACCTAAAGCGTTTCGAATCTTGCAAACAATTGCTATACAACGACCCGATTTCGAAAAAAAATTCATTTGCACAACTGATGCAAGTAATTTTGCCTTAGGAGCAGTTGTGTCTCAGAGAATCATTGGGCAGACAAACCTGTTTGTTATGCATCCAGAACTCTGACGTAAACGAATCAAAATTACTCGATCATCGAAAAAGAATACCGTTAGTTTTCCCAGCAAAATACTTCCGTCCCTATTTATTTGGAAGAAAATTTATCATTGTTACAGATCATAAACCTCTAACATGGCTCTTTTCACTCAAAGAACCAAACTCCAAACTTGTTCGATGGAGATTAATGTTAGAAGAATATGACTATATAATTATGTATAAAAAAGGCACTAAAAATACCAATGCCGATGGCTTGTCCAGGATAGAGCCTGAATCAATGGAAATCAACCATCTTTCCAATGATGACTCTAACTCAAGTATACATATAGTGACTAAGATATCCAATCTGCAATCAACAAACAAATGGAAATCATTCCGACTACGGAAACACCAATCAACGAATTCAAAACTAAAATGATCTTGAAAAAAGCAACGAAATTCTATTTTGTTCAAAGAAAAGTCACTAACCAAAGTACACGATTTGATGAAAATATATTAAATGAAATCATAAAGAAATATTTACCCCCAAATTAATCAGGATTAGCTTGTGATCAAGATATATTTAGAACCCTCAATTGTGTTATAAGAAATAATGTTGAAAATTCGAACCTCAAAATAATACGAGCGTTATAACGGGTGTTTTTTTAGGAGGTTTGTTTTTCCGATAGATGTCGTTTTATTTTATGACAGTTGTTTTGACAGCTCAAAGTGGCATTTCTACTCAGTATTGTTTGGCAAATCATTATGAATAGGTTAACTCCAGAACAACGTTTTCAAATCGTGGAAATTTATTTTCAAAATCAGTGTTCAATTAAAAATGTTTATAGAGCACTTCGTGAATTTTATGGTGCACATAATCGTCCGTCAGAGACCACCATAAAGAACGTAATTACCAAATTTCGGTCTACATTCACTCTTTTGGATGCCAAGCCACCGACAAGAATGAGAAGAGTTCGTACAGAAGAAAATATTGCTGTCGTTGAGGCCAGTGTCGAAGAAAACGACAATTTATCGATTCGTCGTCGTGCTCAGCAAATTGGACTTTGTCCATCGACTTTATGGAAAATTTTACGTAAAGATTTGGGTTTGGTGCCATACAAAATTCAATTGGTGCAAGAATTAAAGCCACACGACCATCGTTGGCGCCGTGAATTCAGTGATTGGTCGTTAAATCAATTGAACGAAGATCCATTTTTTTACCGTAAAATTCTCTTCAGTGATGAGGCGCATTTTTGGTTAAATGGATACGTCAACAAACAAAATTGTCGCATTTGGAGCAAAGATAATCCACACGCCGTTCTAGAATTACCAATGCATCCTGATAAATGTACTGTTTGGTGCGGTCTATGGGCTGGTGGGATCATCGGTCCATATTTCTTTAAAAATGAGGAAGGACGACGCGTTACCGTGAATGGAAATCGATACAGAACCATGTTAAATGAGTTTTTGTTGTCAAATCTTGAAGATATGGATATGAATGAAATGTGGTTTCAACAAGATGGTGCCACTTGCCATACAGCACGTGAAACAATCGACTTATTGAAAGAAACTTTCAACGACAACATTATTTCGAGAAATGGTCCGGTGAATTGGCCTCCGCGTTCGTGCGATTTGACGCCACTCGATTACTTTTTGTGGGGATACGTGAAGTCATTGGTTTATGTGGATAAACCTCAATCGATTGACGCTTTGGAAACCAATATTCAACGTGTCATTGCTGACATACGCCCTCAAATGCTTGAAAAAGTGCTGGAAAATTGGACCTCCAGAATGACATTTGTGAAAAATAGTCGTGGTAGTCATATGCCAGAAATTGTGTTTAAATGTTAAATGCCAAAAAATTATCTACCAAATAAAAAAAAATTTTGGTCATTTCATAATTTTATATGTGTTTTATTCAAAAAAAAAATCGGCAACCTCTTAAAAAAACACCCTTTATTTACCAGATGTAGAAGAACAACTTGAACAACTAAAATAATGGAATAATTGAAAACGTTCAGCAAGTAAACCGAAATTACTATTTTCCAAAAATGCGTAATCTTGTACAGAAATATATCAACAAATGTAAGGCTTGCCAAACTCAAGAAAACGATCGTTTAGAAAAACCTATACAACTTGAAATCGCTGAAACTCCAGGAAACCAATAGAAATTTTACACAAAGACATCTTTTCATTAGATAATTTGAAATAACTGACAATTTTAGATACATTTTCAAAATTTGGATCTGCTCAGTTACTGCGAACCCAAGATGGTCTTGAAGTAGTCAAACAGATGAAAACATATTCACGGCAATCTTTCAATAATGATCAGTGATCAAGGCTAAGTTTAAATCCATTATTTTCAAAGATTTTTGTAAACTACATAACATAATATTACATTGAACATCCCCGAAATCATCAACAGGTAATTCCCCTGTAGAAAAATTTCGTTCGACACTTATTGAACTTTACCGAATCGTTTATGCAAAAAATAAAACACAAGATCCAGAAGATCTATATAATGTTAAATTCATTAATAATATACAACAACACCATACATTCAACAACTGACTCCAATAGAATTAAAAAATGCACACTACTCTAAGAATGAATTATTTCCACACTCCAGAAATCAGATAAATTACATGATTATGTAAAAGAACAAAATGAACAATATGAGAGCCTCTGGAAAATCATACAGCAAAAGAATTTACCAAACAAACAGGCAATAATAAATAAGCGCAATCTCTATAGAATGGAGCCCCCAGAGAAGAGGATAAACGATATCATATATGAAAAGGACAAGATATGGACAACAAATAATTAGCTCCAAGATTCACAAAAAATAAAGCCCAGAAAAATAAAAAAATCCTTTGCAGCTGGTACTAGTCAAATTATGGAAGTCAAAGATTACAATGACAACAGAGGCCTCATCATGAATCCCCAGTATGACCAAAACATCCTAGATTTTGACCTCAATATACACCAAATGCAGGAGAAAATCATATTACACACATTTAGTCACACTTTATCATAACAAAATAAATAAGTATCCTCATATTACAATTAAATAAATTAGACGATAGCCTCAATTCTTTAAAACCTACTTATAGAAACAGAAGGGTACTAATTCATGGATTAGGCCCCATAATAAAAAGTATTACAGGCAACTTAGATAATTATGAATTTACAAAGGACTTGTTGCTGCACCCAGATACAATAAATAATTCCTTTGCCATTTACATCCCTCCCGCATTCATTAATAATCGCTAATAATCAATATTTACAATACATCGTACAACCATGTATCATAATAGAAGGAGCAGCTTACTGCGAAGCAGATAAAATTCAAATCAGCAAATAATATTGCGTCACCCAAATTATTTACAACTTACCCGCCAAGTACAGTATACTCAATGGATCACTTCCCTAAGGAAGTTAAACAACTCCAACCAAACTATCTATACGTGTATAGCAAGAACCCAATTTCTTTCTCATTAATTAGTGATTATACATTAGAAATAAATGGCGTACAATACGAAAATCATGCAGGTACCTTCTTAGACAAAAAACTAACTAACATAGTTGAAAAAATCGAACCAGCAATAAATCTACCGATATTACAATAAATGATTGGACACTTATTAACGAATCAACAGGCCATCAGTCACTATACTTTGTGGGCACTTTATTGCATCGCAATCATAATTATATTAATTTATTTTCTTATTTCAAGTTTTAAGCAATATAAAGCTGGACATCAGAATACTTGTAACTTTGAAGTAGAGTAGATTAAATAAATTTGTTAAAGTAATACACAGTAATACAAAAGAAACATTTGATGAACTCTTAATATCGAGAAATGGACCAGATTTAACAATCTGGACATTTAACTGCTAGATAATTTTTTTTGGGTCTATGAGAAATCACTTATCTACGCTGATAAGCCAGAGACTATTGAACACTTGGAAGTCAACATTCGACGGGTTATTACCGAAATACGACCAGAAATGCTGCGCAGAGTGATCGAAAATAACCTCCAGATTACGCCATGTACGCGCCAGCCGCGGCGGCCACATATCCCATATCATATTCAAACATTAATGACATAAAATAATTTTTCCAATAAAGTCACATTCGTGACCATTAAAATTATTTTTCTTTGTTTTATTTAAATTCAAAGTATTATACCCCGAAATAAAACACGATTTATTTATTATTAATTTTTTTCATCCATAAACATATGGATAGGGACCAAATGCCAGTGGTATAAATTGGCTAAAACAAACAATGAGTACAACAAATACGCAATGTAATACCCCAGATGGTACAGCAGCAGATATGCTGCCAAATCCACACTCTTCGGCCCAACAGATTCTGGGTTGGGCCAATCATTGTTTAACCCATTTGGACGAAGTTTCAAATTATCAAGTTCACCAAGATCTTCAACTGGAAATATATTTCTGTACGAGAAGGAAAATCCCGAACTCCGTAAACAACTAAGAGAAATAAAAGAATTTACTACTAAATTGAAAGAAGAATTTACAATTCTAAAGAAAGAAAATGAAGAACTCAAAAAATCAGTTGAAACACGTGCAGAATTTGGGACGACACCTAGCCCAACAGTCGATGATGGCATTAATTCATTCCATACGGATGAAGAAGAATTAGAAAGAGAAACAAATTGGATGTTGAACCAGAATAAAAGACCAAGTAAGAAAAGGAAAGCGCAACACTCACCAGAAATGGCGGTGACTTTACCATCAACTTCAAAAGAGGTTTCCAGAAATCAGTTAATCATCAAGAAACAACTAGCTCTAGAACACCAACCAGCTAAACCGAAAGAAAAATCACCTCTACCAATAAATGTCGTCGGGATATCAAATTTCTCCACTATACAATCGATTATGAAATCGATTACGATAGCCAAGTACAAACTCGTATCTCTAAACAACGGCGTCTGGAAAATTAATGTTGTAGACTCTGAAACTTATAGAGCTTTGGCTACAAAGCTTAATTCCGAGGGGCACCAGTGGTTTACCTATGAGGATAAGAATGATCGCCCAATTAAAGTTATGGCTAGAGGTCTTCATCCAACCTGTGCAAAAGAGGAAATTATTGAGGATCTCAAGCAAAAGGGTTATCAAATAGAAAATGCCGCAAACATTATTAAGAAAGAAAAAATCGAAACTGAACAAGGAGTTCAAGTTAACAAAAGAGGGCTTCCACTATTTATGCTCACTTTTAATAACAAACAAAAAGTGGAAGATATGTATAATATCAAGGCAATACTTAGCATGAGAGTTAAAATAGAGCCATTGAAAAAGAATAACGGATTAATACCGCAGTGCAAAAAATGTCAAGGTTTTAATCATACGCAGAAATATTGCAAAATGTGTCAATTGCAATAAGTCACATCCCGCAAACTATCGGGGATGTGAACTAGCTAAAGAGCTACAAAGAATAAAAAATAAAACGCGAAATCAAAGTCCAGGAGTATCGGTAAAAAATTATCAAACTTCCACCAAAGAGGAACCTAAACCTCATGCTAGTAAAACGGGAGAACCAAAACCAAAACTGTACTCGCAAGTAGTACAGCAGTGCTCCAAAAGATACTAAGAAGCATGGAAGCTCTTCATTCAACATTCGTCTAGCTAAACAAGAGAAATGCCTTCAAGCTCTAAGCAACAGGTTAGATAAGCAAGATTCTCTAAATGAAATGAAATCCATGCTCTATTAAAATGATGCAAACAACAACAAATAAAACATTAAGAATAGTAACCTGGAATGCAAATGGGCTAATGCAACATATTCCAGAATTAGAAATTTTCCTAAATACTGAAAAAATAGATATATGCCTAGTATCGGGAACCCATTTTACTTCAACTTCATATCTTAAAATATATGGATACAATTGTTACCACGCCATTCATCCAGAAGGAAGGGCAAGGGGAAGATCGTCGGTGGTTATAAAAGAAGGCATCAAACACTTTATAGATCTTAAAATTGAAAAGGAATTTATGCAAGTAGTCACCTTAAAAGTATTTATAAATAACAACAAAGAATATAGTATATCGTCAATATATTGCCCCCCAAGATATAATTTAATTAAAGAAGACTATTGCACGTTATTGAAATCCCTTGGATCAAGTTTCATAATCGGAGGTGATTTTAATGCAAAAAACACCTACTGGGGATCAAGAGTAACCTCTAAAAAAGGAAGAAAGCTGTTTGCAGCAGGAAGACTAATTCTGGAGATCAACCAACTTATTGGCCTACGGATAGAAACAAAATATCCGATATCATTGACTTCTTTATCACCAAAGGTACGAGTATAGACGAAAACTACATATACCTAGAAAGCAGCGAGAGGATTATGTCGGATCATACGCCTGTTATTATGACAATCAGTGCAACGATTAGTAAAAAAACTAGTCCACCTTCGCTAACGAACAAAAAAACCTGCTGGAAGAAATTCCAGAAACTTGTTGAGGATAATATTGATCTTCAGGTGCCAATTAAAAACCCGATAGAGCTAGAAGAAGAACTAGAACAACTCAACAAGAGTATACAAGAAGCGGCGTGGAGTAGTACCCCCTCAAGTTCAAAGGAAATGCGCCGAAATGCTACTTATCCCCTAGAAGTTAGGGAACTGGTTGCAGCAAAACAAAAAGCAAGAAAGGCCTGGCAATGAAGTCGAGCGCCAGAATATAAAACAACTCTAAATTGTTTATCCAATAAACTAAAGTTGCTAATTAAGGAAATCAAAAACGAATCCATTAATAAATACTTAAGTGACCTTACTGGGGAAAACGTTTAAAACGACCTAAACTACAAATTCCACCAGTAAAAATGAAGATGGCAATGGGCTATAAGTGCAAAGCAAAAAGCTTCGTTGTTTACCACAAGGTAGCGTTCTGTGACCAACTTTATATGTTCTATACACCTCGGACCTGCCCACGATAGAGCAGACTAACATAGCGACGTTTGCGGATGATACGGCCATCTTAGCAGTTGCTAATTGCATAGAAGAATCTACAAGCAAATTGCAAAGAGCTTCTAATATTGTCAGTACCTGGACTAAGAGATGGCGAATAAAACTTAATGAAACAAAATCTGTTCACGTAAACTTTACCAACAAGAAGGTCAACTGGATACCAGTAGAACTGAACTCCCAGCAAATTCCCTATGCAAATACGGCAAAATATCTAGGCATGACTCTAGACGTGAAACTAAAATGGAAAGAGCATATGAAAAAGAAGAAAGAAGAGTTAAACATCAAATACAGAAAGAAATCTCTTAGGAAGAAATTCTGAGCTAACTCTACATAATAAATTGCTACTATACCGGCAAATCCTAAAATCTGTGTGGACTTACGGTATTCAGCTCTGGGGCTGTACAAAGAAAACCAATGTCAATATCATCCAGTCATTCCAAAGCAAAGTCCTTCGTGGAATAGTTAATGCACCGTGGTACATAAGAAATGACAACCTCCATAGAGATCTGAAGATGGATTTCGTTAGTGAAGAAATAAGCAAACACGTGAGAAAACACATGCAACGTATTAGTCTACACCAAAATGCTGAGATACGTCGTATGTTGGATGGTTCAAACGTAGTAAGACGGCTGCGAAGGAAGAAACCGCATAATCTACAAGATCCAATCAGGATCGACTAAAAATATAATAAAATTGTAAAGGGGACTAGCCAAAGGGCTACAACCCTCCAAACAAGCATATAAATTATGAAAGATAAATTACTAGATGATTTGTAAATCAGTTGTAATAAATAAATATATATAAAAAAATAAACTTATGAGCTGATTAACCCAAGAGAAATATTTCCCCAAAAAAAATCCAAAAATTTGCGGCATGCAATAAACATTGCACAATCAATAGGTTTTTGCAAACAAGTTTCAATTAAGAAATATGTTCAACAAATTTCGAAGGATTGACAAGTGGGTAGGTTTTCTGGAATGCTCGTGATACGTTCTCTTAACGGAACAAATGAATCGAACGATTTCTAGGGTTGGCGATATAAATAACGGGCCTGTAACAAAGGGGTTGTTGCAACAAATTTCAATTAACAAATTTCTAAAGATTGGCTTGTGGATAGGTATTTGGAACACTCCGTTTTTTATATCGCCGACCCCAGGCATCTTTCGATCTATTTAAGTGACCATGTTATGAACATGCCAGAAAATATATTCATATGTCAATCTTTTGAATTTTGTAGAACAGATTTCTAATTTTAATGTTGTGGGAGTAAACCCTGTGTATGAGCCTCTTAGAAGATGACTTTTGTTATTAGCATTTTGAAAATTTAAATACACTTGCCTTCTTTTTATAGTTGAGTGGTATGATTTTTTATTTCATAATCATTCAAATTCTTTGCAATAAAATCTTTGGAAATGACGCACTGAAAATCTATCAATTATTTTTATTTCATCCTTATAGTTTTTGAGATTTCTGTGCAACATTTGTTGCATGGAACAAATTTGGGATTTTTTTACATGGAAATGTAAATACATACAAATAAAATTGGTTGATACTGTATCCTGTAACTCTTGATATCTTTTTTAAAACTAACCAATTTCAAGCACAACGTATACGCACATGAATAATTTTCTAGATAATCAAAATAATAAAACGGCTGGACAATAAAATATTGAGGTGAGAAACTACAATATACGCGAGATACTGTTCCGCCTATACTCTCAACTGGTTAGTCTTCGCTCAAATTGATATCATTGTGATATGATTTTGCAGATAGAGCCGTTTTGTAGATAAAATATTTCTCTACACATTTTGATGACTACACTTAATAAACCGAGGAGTAGACATCTGTATGAATTTGCTTTCTCGGTGCAAAAGTAAAAATATTTTGCACAAAATCATTACGGAAGATGAAAAGTTGATTTTGTACGATAATCCTAAACGCAGAAAACCATGGGTTGATCCAGACTAGCCATCAACATCAGTTGCAAAAATGAATATTCATGCCAAGAAAGTGTTACTGGGTGTCTGGTGGGATTGGAAAGCAGTCTTTTACTACAAGCTTTTAGAACCTGGTGAAACTGTTGAACGTTACCAGGCCCAAATCACTGATACTCTGGAGGAAAAAAGACTATTTACCGGCCAAGGAATGCAGACAACGCAACAAAATCAACCCAGGAACTCATCTTCCCCTTAGGCTGGGAAGTTTTACAGCATGCTGCGTATTCTCCAAATTTGGCTCCCTCTGATTACCACTTATTCAGATCCATGTCATCATATTTGAAAGTTCGGCGGTTCACGAAAGTTGAAGATGTGCAAAAGCGGCTCGATGACTAGTTTGCTTCGAAACCACCAAGTTTCTATCGCGAAGGCATTCATCATCAATTAATCTTTGTAACAATTATATTTTCAATAAAGTTGAATTTGACATCAAGAAAAGGGTATAGGTACCCCAAGAAAATTGATTTCTATATGCTCTAATGAATAGATCAAAATCCAGTGTAGAACATAAAAGGACAGAAAAAAGTCGATCCGTTTAATAAGAGTTTTCATGATTAACATTGTTCCGCAAAAACTAATTAATTCGACAAAGAAGTTAAGTTTTTGGATATTGGCCTCACGGTTATTTTCTAATAATTTTTTTATCCATCCTTGAAGTTGAGGTTATGGGTATTAGTCCATCGGTCTCACTATGATTTTTTTTTATTTCTAAGGCGAACTTACCTAAATTTTGGTAAAAACTCTTTTGTTAAGTCAAAAATATTCATTCCTGCTTAAATTTTAGAAAACCTACAATGACAACTTTTCTGGAAAAACTCAATCTTTAAATTTTATAGAATCTTATAATTATTAGTAGATTTTCGTAAATTTTTAATATTTAAAAGTTGCCACTCCCCGAACACTGATTTTTGTCAAATTATGGAAAAAACTGACATTTGCCTGAAAAACTTTTTCGCTTAAAATTTTGGACCAATTTCATGGCAAATTCTAATTAAAATATTTTGGTTTATAATGGTTTTTAGAAATATTTGGGAAAAACTATAAAAATCGAAAAAGTTTTAATTAGGAGTTGCTGCCAATTTCGCTTCACAGATTTCCTCTACATGGCACTATAGGATATTTGAATTAACGGAAAACTCTTTAGTATGAAATGAATTAAGTTGTTTCACTAAAGTGAGAAACAAAACTATTCGATAATCATAGAGACCGATGGCCTGGTATTATGATGGTTGTTCTTAAAGCGGCTGAATATGGGCTATTTTCAGTATGATGATCCCATTACATACTCCTGAAAATTTTTAGTCGTAAAGACTAGAAGAACTATCCGAACTATCCAAAAATCATATTGAGACCAATGACCAATACCTAAAATCTCAAGTTCCATAGTTCTCAAGAGTCATTCTCGATATAAGGATCCAATTACATCCTCCCGAAACAGGGAGGAGAGGGCTGGAGCTTACTTATTGTTTTCAGTCATAATAGTTATCGCAATAGTCGACGATATTGCCAGCGATAAAAATTATAATGTTTTGGACCAGAATTATAGGCCAACTTCACAAACTTAGTGTTGATATTAATGTGGTTGTTTTCTCCATAGTTTGCAGAATGGTGTTCTAGTGCTAAAAGCTCATGGTTTTCCAAAATGTAAGCTGAACCAATGTGATCATGCAAAACCTTACCAATATACCAATAAAAGCCGCACCCAATAGAAGTCATCTATTTCCAAGTGTGCATATTTTGTAATCCGTAAATCTTGTTGATTACAGAAATAACCGAGCTACATTTTTATGGAATGGAAAATTTTGCTCATAATCCTATAACAAAAAAATCAGAAACTTCTTTCTAATACTTTCAATTCTTTATATGTTACAGTGTATTCCAGTTTAGATCGAACGTAAGCGAAATAGAGTTGGCCTAAGGTTTAAATATTAACCGGTAACTTTACAAAATTAAAAGTCAAAAATGTCTGTTAACGGTGAAGAACATAGTGACAATTGCGTAACTTTAAAAGTCTTAAAACTCCCGAAGTGATGAGGGTAGTAGGCATACTCGATATGAATTTATAGAGTATGTTGAAAAAATTGTGCAATTGTGCAATGCGATCGATGGTCACACTCCCTTAGAGATTTAACTTAGACGATTTATAGAAATAAAATTGTGGACTAGGCAAATGAAGTCCTGAGCTGGAGTGGGAGACCATAACGGACAATTTAATTACACATTAGACGTAATAAAACAAACTTGGTGAGGGATTTGTACGGAAACTCACAAGGAAACGCTAGTATCGAAAAATATTTAGCTAGAATAATCGATATATACAGAGCACCATTATATGTGAGGTTATATTAAAAATTATACAGGGTGTCCGCCGGGAAGGTATCCTACTTTGTTTTGCCGCCATTTAGGCGAATATTAGTATTGACAGTTCATACTTGACAATCGTGAAGTAGACACGTGGCAAATTCTTCCACAAGACCATTTACGCCGCCGTACATATGCCAATAGGATGTTACAGCTCGCCCATGACAACCCCGATTTTCATGAAAAAATCATAATGAGTGACGAGGTACATTTTCATTTAAATGGATATGTGAATAAACAGAATAGTCGGTTCTGGGCAATGGAAAACCCTCACATTATTCATCAGTCACCTTTACATCCATTAAAAGTGACAGTCTGGTGTGCAATTTGGTAAGGAGGAATCATTGGACCTTACTTCTTTGAAAATGAAAACGGCGTAACGGTAACTGTGAATGGGGAGCGATATCGTGATATGATTGAAAACTTTTTAACGCCACAACTGTATACTTTGGGCTTGATTAACTTGTGGTATCAACAAGACGGCGCCACATCGCATACAGCCAGGATTACAATGGAATTACTGCGAGAACTCCTTCCACAACAAGTTATTTAAAAAAATGGTGATGTTGATTGGCCTTTATCTGATATTGTATTCCATACATAATTCCCGACATTAAATAAAACATTTATCAATATAAGATCCATTCTCTTTCATTTAATCAAAAATCATAAACAAACAAAGTAGTATACCTTCCCGGCGGACACCCGTTATTATGCTAAATGAAATCAACGCCATCGTAATAAGAGCTAAGCGTGATTTAAACCAGAAAATGTGTCTTAACACATTCTTGGCTGGGCTCAGTCAATACATGGGTTCCATGATTAGGGCTATGCAGCCCTGCAGTCTCATTGAGACGTCTCCAACAGAGAATCACTCCTAATTACAAGTACCGCCCTCCACCACAGTATTATAATCATAGGCCGTGCAAAGGGGACCCCAAAGATCTGGTCTCATTAATTATATACCACTGAAGGTCAACATGAAGTAACAGAAGAGTACTACGAAGAAGAGCCTCAACTATACTTTTAGATCTAGATGAAGGTGAAGTGGATGATGAAAATTTTCATCCTGAAGTCTCCCATCCAGAACCGGATACGTAGATATCAACAAACATCAATCATATAACCTTCTTAGCATCCAAAAATCTCAATAAAACCAAATTATTAACAATTTTAATAGACACGGGATCGAATAAATCTTTATTGAACCCTGAGTTCATCCATCCTTCACGGATACGACCTATATCTCCAATAAACATTAAAATTATGTTTAATGGCCACCAGAAAAACCAGAAAGTCATTGTCCCTCCCGCAGGACTTATTTAAGACCAGAGTCTTAAATACTCGTACATTAGACCTTACTTCGTCTGTTCTCAAAACAAACAAGGTCGAGATTACTCTGTTATTCAAACCTAACTATTCGTCAAAGGTATATACTATTTTGCCAAGAAGCAAGCTTTCTGCTAACCTTCTGGTTGATGTTGAAAACGGGGATTTATACATCACCTTAATAACAATTAGCGACAACTTTATCATTTCAGAAGGAATCTATCAATGCAAAAATCTGTATACTGTTCTGGAAGTTGTGAACTATAGTAATAAAGCACATACTTTTGTTGTTGAACAACCTATTGAAGCCGAATTATTTAGAAAAATTTATCGAGCGGAGTCCAGTCACTGTAACATCTAAGACTGCGATACATCGGTAAAACATGAAGTACACTTTAAAGATGAAAAACCTCTCTTTACCAAGAGTTATCGGTACCCTCACATCCATAAAGAGAACACAAGACGGATTCATACGCCCTAGCGTCTCTCCTTGGTCGTCTCCTATTTGGATCATGCCCAAAATAGCCGATGCCCAAAATAATCGAAGATCGGTACTCTCTACCACACATCACCGATATCCTCGGTAAATTAGGGAAATGTATGTATTTCTCTGGCTTGGATTTCGCATCTGGATTCCATCAGATAGAGGCAAGGGAACAAGATATTCCTAAAACAGCATTTTCTGTGGACCACGGTCATTCGAATATATAAGAATACCTTTTGGTTTAAAGAATGATCCTTCAACAGTTCAAAGGGTCTTGGATAATGTATTAGGTGATCTCCAATGTAAATTTTGCTTGTGTAGCTTATTTGCTTGTAAGGCAAGTATTCGATAAATTAAGAACGGCTAATCTAAAGGTTCAAATGAACAAATCGGAATTACCTTTCTGAGCCATATTGTAACCTGCGACGAAGTTAAACCCAACCCCGAAAATACCAAAGCTATTAAGGAACTCCCCACTCCTAAAAAAAAAATTAAAAGCATTTTGGATCTTCTGGCATACTATCGAAAGTTTATAAAGAACTTCACCGACGTCCCCAAATCATTTTCCTCAGTGTCTGAGGAAAGATAAAGAAATAATCCTCGATAAAAGGTATTTGCAATGTTTTGAATATTACAAGTTAAGGTTAAATAATAAATACGGGCTTACAATTTCGCCATTTAGTAAATTGGAAATGAAAATAGCCCCAGCATGCTGCCGACGAATATCAAGTGGCTCGAGTTTTAGAGATTTACATCGCTCGGTATATGGAGGGAGGCCTAAAACATTCTCCCAGCACATTCTACGATTATCAAACCCAATAGTTTTCCAGGCATAGAAAATTAAGAATGATTTCTGAACCGCCTCAACCGCGAGATCAAAGCTTTCGGGTTATTAAACTCTTTCATAATTCGTTTAAGAAATCCTAACATAGAACAAGCCTTTGCAATTATCAAATCAATATGCCGATTCACTGATAAGGTTTGTGTAAACATAACCCCAAGATCTCTTACTTCAGTTATTCTTGATAACTTATCATTATTAATACAGTAATCATGTATTACATATGACGATGAGCGGGTAAATGATATAATTTTACATTTCTTGGTATTCAAAAATAATAAATTATTTTCACACCAATGGCTAATTGCATCAATGTCCTTCTGCAGATTAAATGAGTCTTGCGTATTATTTATAGGGGAAAATATTTTTAGATCATCAGCATAAATTAGACAACGAGCGAATTTGACACATTTGGTGATATCGTTCAAGAATAAAATGAAGATAAGGGGTCCAAGATGGGAACCCTGTGGAACTCCCAAATGCACTTTTATCGGATTAGAAAATCTGTCATTTATTTTTACAAACTGTATGCGTTCATTAAGGTATGATTCAATCCATTTTAACAAATTATTAGAAATGCCAAAAGATTTTAATTTTTCCAATACAATAACATGGTTGATTGAGTCAAACGCCTTACTAAAGTCAGTATAAATGACGTCAAGTTGCGCCTTAGCCTCAATCACCTCCAAGGCACGTTTTGAAAATTCCATTAAATTCGACACGGTAGATCTTCCACGGACAAACCCATTTTGTTCGTCAACTATAAATGACTTCAGACCGAAATACATGTGGTCACAAACAATTGATTCGAACAATTTAGGGATCGCTGATAGTATAGAAATGCCCCTATAATTAGAGACATCATTCCTATTACCGGATTTGAAGATTGGAACAATATGTAAGGATTTCCAAACAACTGGAAAAATTCCCGACGAAAGTGATCCATTGAATAATATTGATAGAGGAAATGCTAGCTCATGACCAAGTTTTTTTAGGAAACTTGAAGGAACACCATCTGGGCCACAGCCATCTTTAAACTGAGTGAGTGATTTGATAATATCCTCCGGGGTGATACGAGGTATATACAAGGTGGTGTTTGTACTATTATGTGTTGTATCCGCAAGTGTTCCCTTATTAACATTATCTAGTCTATAAGTATTTTGGAAGAAAGAACCAAATAAGTTGGCTACGTCTATAGAGTTATTGCCCGAAACATTATTGTAAGACATTGTCGACGGAAAACCGCATGTTTTCCTTCTAGACTGAACGAAATTCCAAAACGATTTCGGATTTAATATCAAATCATTTTGAACCTTGTTGATATAGTTTCTATAAGCTATTTTATGCATGGAATCAAATTCATTAGATACAGAAGAAAAGGCCAATTTAACAGAAGCATTGTTGGATCTTTTCCATTTCCGATATAATTTCTTCTTGCGATTACCTAAATTAATCAAGCATTTATTAAACCACGGAGGATTATTTCGATTATTCTTAAAAACAGAAATTGGAACGAATCTGTCGATACCACTAAACAAAATATTATAAAATAGTTGCACATCATGATCTAAGTCATTAAATGAGAAGCGCGCATTCCAGTCAATTGATGAGAAAAATGAAATCAGGCTATCAATATCTGCACGTTTAAAATCATAAAATTTAGATATAAAATTATTCTTAATTGAGTTAGACAATAAATGTTCTGATTGGTTCAGATTGACCTCCATCGACTTATGGTTAATATCATTAACAATATATGGAACGGGTGCTTCGATTACCGTATATAAATTAATCGAATTCGTAAAGAATAAATCCAAAAACCTACCAATGTAGTTAGGAACATCATTAATCTGGATAAAACCATAAGATAAGATGGAGTCAATACATGAAGTTTCAACAGTCGATGTCACGTTACAAGGTATGATATAATTTACATCCACATCATATACCCATTTGACATTAGGTAAATTAAAGTCTCCCAGAATTAGCACGTCTCACGTTCACCAAATAAATAACGTATTTCGAATAATAACAATTTTGGTAATCTTGTATTTCGGATGCTAATAATTCTTTTTGATTTATTTTAATTGGCACAATAATTAGTTTTAGACAAACACCATTTTCTTATTTTATAATTTATAAATTTGTGCATGTACTGCTGACTGCTTGTCTTCGCGTTACCTTTTTTACACTTACCACTCTGTCACTCTTCTTTTACGTAATGTCGTATTTTTGTACTAATGTACTAAAATTACCCAGCTTCAATTATATGGACGCATACAAAAGGTGTGGAATATAACCGCAACCAAACCTTCTGTTACATTTTTCGTTTTGCGTTTGAGACAAATATGACATTTGACGGAAAAATGTCAGAGTGTCTACATTTTGTCTAAAAAAAGTAAGTATAACTTAAATTACTACACAATATAATTAATGTTATTGATGAAACATATTATATTAATTCTAGGATCTTAAACATGTTCTTGGACGTGATACAAATGGTGCGTATAAATTAATCTACTCTTACAGTTAATAATATTAACAATTCAGATATATCAGAAATTGAAAGTAACAACCTTGTACCATCAACTAATTCCCCGATAAATCATTTAAATTCACGCTAATAATAGCAATCGATCCTGAAATGTTAGGATCAAACATCATGAATATCCACTCGGTAAACACAGGGTAATAATTTGTATGCCTAACCATCACTTACCAACCATAATCAGAACACTGTAGTAACGAAATATCGAGTTATGGGTATTATGTGTGACGAGTCTTCAAGATAGCTGAGGATCAAAATGTCATGACCAAGTAAAGATGTGAAGTAAATCACCACCGAGGGCTATTGGAGAATTGTGAGTTTATCAAAAGAACTCATCATTTCCCAAACATGACGAACCTAATAACAACATACTCATCAATAATTGCAATATATGCTTGCAAACTAAGCATGATAGACATCCATTAACGCTCGTATACGAAATTACTGAAACATCGAAAAAGTCAATGGAAATCCTGCATATAGATTTTTGCTTTGGATCCTCAAGCTTTGGATAAATTTTCCTTCGAAAATAATATCGCATGGCGAAAGAAATATGAAATTTTAGAGCTTTTCTACAAGAATATGACGTTCGATTACTTCACACCTCATCATATTCGTCAACAGGGAATTCTCATGTAGTGCGACTAAATTCCAGCTCGTAGGAACTACTGAAAATTGCTCATGTAGAAATGCCTCAAGCACAGAAGTACGAATTCCACCACACGTTAACTCAAGCGAAGAAAAGCAAGCTAATCAATAAACTTCTCATCGATCGAGTTAAAGCTTCTAATTTAAAAATGAACCAAATAGTCCACTTGGAAGAAAAATTCTGAAAGATAACAAAGTTACTGTCGGAACAAAAGATGGCAAATACCACAAGAAACTGATCAAACAACCGTTTCAAGTGAACCATAGCCATGAGTCAAACGCTCAAGGTGCCTATTTGGAGAACATCAGAGGTTTGATACCGATCAGGCTAGGCCAGGCCCTAGGAAACACTAGTTATACACGAATTATCCACTTAAATACTTAATTAAAACCTCCACACCATTCAAGACAATATCCAGTTAGTGAAAAAATCTATAAATACTGTCAAGGAATACTCTTACGCTTTCAAAAATAAAATGGAAATTCGTGAACATAAAATTAAACAACTAGATGAAAATATTAACCTTTTGAAACCTACGCGGATCTTGTTAATGGATTAGGATGACTTATCAGAGATATCACGGGAAATCTAGATCAACATGACCTAGAAGAAATAGGTAACGTCACCAAAATCAAAATGAATTAAATAAACAAAATGACGCTCAAATTGCAATTAATCAAGGAATGATCGATATAGTCAACTTCATAATGAAGTACGGAAGGATCAGTAATAACCAAATTACATTCGAATTAAACCGATTGGCTAACGCGACCGGAATAGGACTACACATGATCAAATTAGACCAATGTATAGGGTGGGCCAAATAATTTTTTTTTTAAATGCAATAGAACAACTGGCTCGGCTGGCCTTGACGTACCCCATACGGTTGGTCCAATTTTTGAGCACATTTTCGATGGTATGCGGCATTATGTCTTCAATGGTAATGCGAATATTGTTCTTGAGAGCGTCAATCGTTGCTGGTTTATCGGCGTAACACTTATATTTGACGGCACCCCAAAGATAATAGTCGAACGACCAAATCACATCAGCATTTCGGCTGATAATTCGATCTTCGAAGACAGTGTGCAAAAGATCAATTGAAACGTGTGCTGTGTGGCACGGAGCGCCGTCTTGTTGAAACCAAATGTTGCCTATGTGCTTCTCTTCAAGTGCCGGGAAGAAAAAATCGTTTATCATGGCGCGGTAGCTTTTCAAAGAAAAATGGCCCCATGATGCCACCGGATCAAAATCCGCACCAAACAGTCACTCGTTGAGGATGCATCGGCTTCTCTACGATCACGTGCGGGTTTTCCGTGCCCCAAATGCGACAATTCTGCTTGTTTACATAGCGGTCAAGATGGAAATGCGCCTCATCCGAAAAGATGATTTTTTTACCAAAATCGGCATCTTCTTCAAGTCGATCGCAAACCCACTCAGCGAACCAGAAACAAAATACACAACCATTTTCGTTCAGCGGAAGGAGCAAACTAACTTTCTGTCAAATCAGAAGTGGCATAACTCTTATCATACTCAAAATAACCGGTAGTTCAAAAAAAATAGATGGCCCATCCTGTATATTCGAATTAATCAACACAATCGACATTTTATCCCAACACATCGATGTCATATTAGACGCACTCATTTCAGCTAAACACCGACGAATTCAGAACATTTTCTAATCAGTACAAAATTGTACTTAGCGTATAGGTACTAATATTTTTAGAATCAATATTCAGTTACTACATATTGATTAAATCCGATTCCTTCATTCAACAGCATCCTAGATGAACAAAATTATCAATTCATACTTGAAACATGCAACGTGGTGGAAAACGTATATTATTGCACGAAACAATCACCATACGATCAATATTATATACTTATATACCTAACATATTAATGCAACAATCAGGCCGATGTAACCACACTAACTTCAATTGAAAGAGGAAGCCACCGAATTCATAAGTGAAAAACTATAGCTACAATAGAGGAGCTAGAATTTACAGCTATACAAGTTAACATTCCATTGTAACACGCGCATCCGCCACGTGCCTGCAGCCGATGGAGACCGACCCGTCACTAAGTAGACAGGTTAACTACATAAATCGCCCAGCACAACAAAATCAGTCATACCCATCAACTCCTAAACAAGAAAACTCGTATCTCAACGAGCCGCGAAAGCAACAAAGGGTTTACCATATCGAGACGCAAGAAGAGGAAGATCAGTATAAACAGATGGTGAATGAAAACGTGGACAGAGTAGAACATATACAATACGGAGACAGCGAAGAGAATGAAGAGAATGCTGAACTAAATTTTATACTGGAGGTCTCTCTAGCATACCATACATAAAGTACAAGACGAGAAATGGCGTTACCCTCAAATTCCTGATCGATACTGGTGCGAATAAGAACTTCATCGGTGACCAGTTAGCCGAAAATTCGACGGCAACGAATAATAAATTTAAAATTAGATCGGCTGATCGGTATTAACACAATTATAGAGTTTTTCGTTCTGCCGGGGCTACGAACATTCGACGGCATAATCGGAGACGATACGCTAAAAGAACTCGGTGCAATTATCGATCTGAAGAACAACATTCTGACGCTCAACTCAAAAATTAAAATACCACTTTATGAGAAGCACGCACCGCAAGTAAATAACTTGGAAATACGTGATAACCATCTCCCACCTGAATTGAAAGATCGAATACAGATAATGCTCTCAAAATACAAAACATTGTTTGGACCTGTCAATAATGTAACACCCATAGAGACCACTGTAAGTGCGGAAATCAGAACCACAACAGATGAAGCGATTTACACTAAATCCTACCCCTATCCAGTTAATATGAGGAAAGAGGTCGAAGAACAAATCAACAAAGTCCTAAAGGATGGGATCATACGACCATCAAAGAGCCCATACAATTCACCAATCTGGGTAGTGAAGAAAAAACTGGACGCTTCCAATATACAATTTTTGTATAGGATCAACAGGATGGTTATCGACTACAAACGTTTAAATGCGATCACCATCGCGGATACTTATCCAATTCCGGACATATCAAACACAATCGCGAACCTCGGAAATTCAAAATTCTTTACTACGATAGATCTTACATCTGGTTTCCACCAGATCAAAATGAAAGAATCGGATATTCCCAAGACCTCCTTCTCTACCATGATGAATGGGAAGTATGAATTCACGAGACTGCCATTTTCAAAGAATGATTGACGACGTGTTGAAGGAGTATATCGGTAAAATTTGCTATGCCTACATTGATGACGCTATTATTTTTGGTGGAAAAAATGAGGAAGAACATTTAAATAACATCGAAATGATATTCAGCAAGCTCGAAAAAGCCAATCTACGGATCAATTTGGATAAAACGGAATTTCTAAGGACAGAGACAGAATTCCTAGGTTATATCATCACCAACCAAGGTATTAAGGCCGACCCAAAGAAAGTGGCTGCTATCTGTAATCTTAAAATCCCAGCGAATCTGAAGGACTTAAAATCATTCTTGGGACTAGCATCGTATTACAGACGTTTCGTCAAGGACTTCGCGAAAATAATCAAACCTCTAACAAACCTTACAAGAGGTGAAAATGCCCAAATTAAAGCTAATCAGTCAAAAAAGGTGAAAATAAGTCTGGATCAAAGTCAAATCCGGGCATTTCAACAAATTAAAGAACTACTGTCGTCATCGGAAATATTGGTATTTCCCGATTTCAGCAAACCCTTCAACCTGACAACCGACGCTTCAGACACAGCAGTTGGAGCCGTATTATCTCAGGGAGACACAGGAAAGGATAGACCGATTACATATATTTCGAGGTCTCTGAATAAAACTGAGGAGAACTACGCGTTCAACGAGAAAGAGATGTTGGCGATAATCTGGGCTATGGATAACTTAAGAAATTACTTATACGGAGCGAAGAAAATTAAAATCTTACTGACCATCAGCCGCTCACGTTTGCTCTTAGTAATAGGAATAACAACGCTAAACTAAAGAGGTGGAACGCGCACCTGGAAGAGTATTACTACGAACTTATATACAAGCCAGGCTGCACTAATAAAGTTGCGGATGCCCTATCCAGATTGGAGTTAGAAGCAAACACATCGTCCACTGATGAAACAATCCATAGTACATGATAACATGGACCTGATAACATATTGCGATGCTCAAATAAACGCATTTAAGAATCAAATCATATTCCAAAAAGGACAGGATATTTATGTTCACGAAGAGCCACACCCGTCATACCACCGACACTATATTAGCCTTCCAGGGTTAAACAAGGAAATTTTGACTAAAACCCTTCGGGAGAAATTGAACCCTAATATTATCAATGGGATAAAAATACCTGAGGAATTCATTCCAATACTGCAAGAAGTCTTCAAGGAACATTTCTCAACTTACAAAGTTCGCCTAACCCAGAGGACAGTCACGGACAATGCTAATGAAGAA
This sequence comes from Nephrotoma guestfalica, assembly GCA_963691935.1. Lineage (NCBI taxonomy): Eukaryota > Metazoa > Arthropoda > Insecta > Diptera > Tipulidae > Nephrotoma > Nephrotoma guestfalica. The sequence goes on along the minus strand of OY829916.1, from coordinate 10,136,175 downwards.
AATAAATTTGCTATTATAAAGGAGGAACATAAGAGAGCACACAGTAATCATATAGAGAATAGGAAACAAATTTTAGAAAAGTATTATTTCCCTCAAATGGCTAGTCTAGTGAAGAAATATACGCAAACCTATGAAACCTGCAACATCAACAAATACGATAGACATCCAAATCATGTAAAAATCCAAGAAACACCTATCCCGAGGTATCCAGCAGAAATACTTCACGTTGATATAATGAAGATCAAGAGTGAGAAGTTCATTTCGTGCGTCGATAAATTCTCAAAATTTGCGAAATTCTTTCGCATAAAATCTAAATCTATACCACACGTACGGGACAAGTTAATTAAAGCATTGCATTATTTTACCGTACCTAAAATGCTAGTAATGGACAATGAGAGGAGTTTTATAAGTACCATAATCACTGACTACCTGAAAACTTTGGGAGTCAAGGTGTACCTAACACCAACGCAAAGAAGCGAAGTAACCGGGACTGTTGAGAGAGTTCACTCTACGGTAATCAAGATTTTTAGATGTCTACAGAATGAACATAGGGATTTGACAGTGAAGGAATTAATCAACATCGCGGTAGACCGATATAATAATTCCATACATTCGGTCATCCAACAAAAACCCAGCGATATATTCTTCGGAAGGATTCAGAGGATGAATTACCAAAATCTAACCGACTTCAAGTCTAATCTAAATGAAGACATAATTGAAAGAATCAGGAAAGCGCAGGAAACCAAGATCGCAAGGGAAAATGCTAAAAGATCAAAGCCCAAAACGTACGAGCCTGGTGACATAATCTTCACAGCAATCAAACAAATCCAATCCAAAAATAAACCAAAATTTCAGAAAGAAACGGTAGCAGAGGATAACAATGTTACTGTTACTACGACTTCGGGATAAAGAATCCACAAAACACAAATTAAAAATTTGACGCAATAATTAAATCTATTTTCTAGACCATTGCTGTGGGGTTTAACCTCAACCGTAAACATCTACGAGTACGATGCCCCAATAGTAACCTTGAAACAGGGGAATCGGATAAACCCAACGATTAGCAACATTAACCAAGGAAGTAAGCTCCGACCTCAACTAACCTACCAAACACAACAAATATCGCAACTAATTTCGGAACTCAAAAACCAGAAACCAAAGAACAAAAATAGATCAATAGATTGGATTGGCAGCGCCTGGAAATGGATAGCAGGTTCACCTGATGCTACCGACTGGGATCAAATAGTAAGAAGTCAAAACCAAATAGTTAATAACAACAACCAGCAGTACAAAATCAATAAACTTCTGATCGACACGTCACAGCAGATGTTTAGCGAATACAACAAAATCGTTGACCATCTGAATATGGAACAGGATGACCGGGCCGAGCAAGTACAATTCAATCGACTTGTACTTATCAAGGAAGAGGTAAAAGAAATAGTTCGTGCTGCGCAGCTAGCAAAAGGAAGAATTATCAACACCAATCTATTGGATAAGGGAGAGATCAACCGAGGGACCACAGAAATAGAAACATTGCCATATTCTAATGAAATAGAGGCTTTAGAATATGCAGAGCCAATGATGATGGTTATAAACTCCACAATCCTGTACGTCATAGCAATACCTAAGGCCAGCAAGCAAAGCTACAATCATATCATTATAAGGTCGACAATTAACCAAAACAAACAGATCTACCTGGAGTTCAAACAACTTTTGCTTTTTACAAAGGATTGCAACCTGCTTAGGGACATAACAATCTGTGAGACTAATAAGCTGATAAAACTAGAGGAGAATCATTGCATTAGCCAACTAATAAAGGGATCCAATGCGAGATGCGACTATCAATTCAATAACAATCAGGTAATCGAAACCCTAAACGATAATACAATTTTCCTGAGTAATTTCAAGGGTAACATCATTGGTAGCAACTCAAATAAGAGTTTGGAGGGAATATTTTTGATACAATATCACAACGAGACAATAAACATCAACGGTGCAACATTCACGAACGAGGAAATAAGGACAACCCAAGTATTACCACCTGTGCTGCTAACAAACATTACTGAGGGAAGCATCAAAATCGACTCTGGATACTTACATAATCTGTATCTAGATAATATCGAAACACTCCAACTACTATTCAACGGACACAAAGAATCTGCTTTGGTCGATTTAAGCATCATAACCGTCATCGTATGCTTAGTAATCATATTTTTTATAAACAAAGCAAGGGTACGGACCCAGAGAAGGGCGCTATTTACAAAGAGATCAGCCCAGCAAGAGGAGGTTTCAAACAACCTAGGAGGGATCCAACCTATTAAATTAAACTTTTAGCCCACGGGACGTGGATCTTTGAGGAGGGACGAGTTAACATTCCAATGTAACACGCGCATCCGCCACATGCCTGCAGCTAAATTAGTTCAACATCAAAATTGTTGAGTAAACAAATAGTTCATGGAATATTTTATTGTGCTACTTTTATTTTTTAATGCTTGAATAAGAATAAATTTTAGTATAAGAAATTAATTTTTAGAATAAGTTTTTTTAGTTTGTAATCGAATTGTGAATTGTGAAGTTAAATATAATATTTTTTGATTCAATAAAATTATTTTTTTATCAATTCGCGGATTAAACTCATTAACTTACATATATGCCATCAACTAGTAAAATCTATCAAAGGTCAAGCGGTAATCGAATTTAACAATTGTGAGGTTAATATCAAAGGGATCACATACAGCAGTAACAAATATGTCTATGAGAAAGATTAAATGATCATATTACCATACTACGAAGTGGAAAGTCATCATCTCATACCATCGCTGTCCCTATCAATGATGATTAATTGGACATTGGAACACAGAGGCCACATTCTTCAGAGCAAATCTTATCTAACCTACATTCGAATCTATAGTACTACCGGAATTGTTACATTCATCATTGTAACAATGGTTATTCACTATATCTGGACGAAATTTCGCAATCTAACAAGAATCGCGGAAGCAACCGATGATATACAATCAACCAGCCCACAATCGGCCATACGAACCAAGTCCATATGACCTTCTCTTCAACAAAAACATCAAACAATGTGGGAAATATGCAAAATATGCATAAATGGTTAAAACATTAAATAAATAATAAAATAAGAGAAACAATTTTTGATGATAAGTATTGGTTTAAAATATATTCTGCTGAGCATAAAACTCTCAGCAGAAAAAAATATCTGCTGTTCAGAT